>JAJJWW010009322.1:0-425036 GCA_023531295.1 Papaver armeniacum | reverse complement strand
CCTTTAAACAAATGCCTTTAACGCGGTGAGTGCTTGTAGATTGAGAGATCAATGTGCAAGTCCGGCCTAAACCAGAAATGGCCGTTCCGGACTTGTTTCGGTCACAAAGTGAAGGAGATGGGGTTGATCTTAGGGAGGAAGCGAAGAAGGTGTTGAGATTGTGAAGGTGTTGGCTTGCTTATGACTTGTGACGAGAAGAATGAGCAGGCTTACGGTTAATGTAAGGAGGCTCACGGATGTTGATTTTTTGTCTTGTTTGAACTTGTGTTGTTACGCTGTCTGTTTGAAAATAGGGCGGAGAACCTATTTATACAAATCATTGAGCCTCATTCCGTTCTCGTGGGAAGTGGAGGTAGTGGAATGATGGAGTAGTGGAGTTGTGTGTCGGTGATACCGACCGTCTTGCCCACTTCTCCTGTTCATCTCTAACCGTCCATGACTTCCTAACACGTTCTTGTGATGGCGCGTTACCTGTTGCCCATGATGACCAATACCCCGGTATGTATCCCCGATTTGTGACATGATTGATGCGGAATGTGCGGATCGTGGATCCACGAAAGATAGCATGTAATGCTGAATTGAATAAGCTGCGTTATTGGAAAATGGAAATACTTGTAAGTATGGGTATTGCATTTATCTTGAGTGCTTGCATTGTGGTGTGGTAAAGTGATGGGTAATGGCGCCTCACTAACCAAATAACTCGACCAGGTTGTATAACCAAAGTTTGGTGAAGTTGAGCGGATGAGATGATGTTTGAGACACTCATCTGCGACCGTTAATGAATACTAGTTTTTTTGAAGAAGGTGCGCAAGCATCACTCTTCGGCTTAGTCAAACCAAGCATGGGAAGGCTTTGGAGAGGGCCCAGGCTAGGTCATGCATGTTGATGGCATGCCGTGTACACGTCCATGTCTCACTTTCCCAAGAAGAGGCGCGATCTAGGCCACTCAAATTGACCGGCACGATTGAGTGGTTGAGATCGGTTTGCGGCAGAAATTTCTTACCGCAAAGGAGTTGATAGCAGCGTGATATTCATACGCGTTCCAAGACAACCCGTCCTTGGTCGGTCTTGGTCGATCACTCCGGCGTGTAGGTGGTAGGTTGATGTTCACACCTATACGATTATCCCATGGCGTGATCTAAGCCATTCAAATGATCCGGTGAAGTTGAGCGGTCGAGATCAATTTGCAATTTGGGAAGTGTAACCACGCATGTTTGGGCGGGCGTTTTGGATTAGCCGGGCATGATATGCCTTGGCCGACATGAGGAGATAGATGGGCCCACGGTGATCATGCTTGGTATGGCTTAGGACTGTTTAATCTAATCTGTGACCCTCCATTAAATGCCCAGGAGAAGATGGACGCGTGATGGCAGAAACCTAATTTGGCTTTCAAAGCCGTGCCACCTCTTGTTTGGGTGACGATTTTGTCACGGCCAAACATTGTTGGTCTTGACCCAGCGGGTCAAGTGTGTGCGGTCTCACGGTGATCGTGTTGACATGCTCTGGGCCCTTTAAGTCTACATCTACACCCTCCATCTATACCTACGAAGATGGATGGTTGAGACTATTTTGCAACACATGTAATATGCAAAACCCTTATTTAGGGTTTTTCCGTCCAAAATGCTTGGTATGAACGTCTTTTTGGCAAGCAAAGGCCAATGGCCGACCATGCGGGAGTCGTGTGGGTATTCCCATACACCTTGGGGGTGATGGAATTGATGCAGGGTCATCGATCATGCTTACGGAGTTGGATGGCTTGCGATCGAATCATATCAGGAGTGATCTGAGTCAGAATCCGGATGCTCAATCGGGCTAGTATAACACACCGAGAGGGGCTCAATCGGGCTAGTATAACACACCGGAAGAGGGCTCAATCGGGCTAGTATAACACACCGAGGGGCTCGGGCTAGTATAACACGAGAATCGGCTGTAGGGTATTTCGTACATGGTTTCATTATAGTGCTTGGAGGTTCGTGTTACTCTATGAGTAATACTCGGTCATCATGCCACAACGATAATGAGTGGGAAATACAAAGTGATAAGAAATTCACTGAATAAGAGGCTGTGCTACAAGTTCCATTCTTGGTGAATCAAGTGAGGAGTATCCAACAACATAGATGGCTTTATCTTTACAAGATGTCGAGCGCATGATCTTTTATAGTTTTTACAAATTTAACCTTAAACGAAAATCCACCATCAACATTAAGTCCCACCCAGCACATAATGGTTACACCATTGTGTGGTAGGCATGAGATGTGTGATTAAAGATAAAACTTGTAAGGCAAAGTTAGATGTTACCGGGAGGGGCCAATCATCTTGTCCTTGGAGTATGTCACGTTCAAAGGCATATAGGAGGCGTTTCCCTAGTATGATGTCGGTCTTGCACAGCCGATCGACAGCTGATATGCCTTGCTTAGGTAGAGGGGCTATTGCTGCTTCACTCGATCGTGGGGTTGTGCCCCTAATCGGCCAATTTCTTTTTCGCTTGGTTTGTGGGTCTCTTTGCGCACCTTGATCGAGCGTGGGCTTGTTGTGTACGCTTGATTGAACGTGAGTCTCACTCACTGCGCTGGAGACTTGAAACTTGTCTCAGGTCTTGAAACTTGTCTGGGACTTGAATGGTGTTTGGACCGGCCATTGTGTGCTGCTCAGATGTGAGTTGTGTCTTCGGTGTGTGACTACATCTCTCATCTGCTTTCATAAAAGTTCTAACTCACCGCTTTTATTTCATTGTGGAAGAAAAGAATCCCCAAGTTGAGATGTCTTAAAAGGAGATAATCTTTGGTACCAAGTCGGGGAAGTGTTGGCGACTTCAAGGATATCATAGAACATTGATGATGTTGTTCACAGCGCCCTTCCAACTATATGAAAATATCCGTTCCATGAGAATAGCCCTCCTCCTATCGACTTCGGGGTTTTCATGCTCATTGGTCCTCATGAAGGATGGATGAGACGTATGTTGAGCAATGAGTACATCAAAGATAACTTGACCGGAAGCGCGAGATTGTTGATGTAGCTTGAGTGTTGAAAGCGACTTGAGGGATGTTAAAGTGGCCTGTGCGAGCGTTGAGGTGGATCTGGAGGGTGTTGGAGTAGGATTATGAAGCGAAAAGAGTCCCGAGGAGAGCATTGAGGCGGCTCTTGAATAGACCATTGAAACGGCTTAACTAGAGGAGTGTTGAAGTGTTTCCTCTTGATTCAATTAACCTTCTGAATTCCATGTTTCTTGGCCGACCACATCTCATGTTGAAGAATTCCTTGGTGACGGTGAAGGAACTTCATGCGAAACTTCCGTCCCAAGTGTGGTTCGTTTATCTTCTTGAGGCTTGCTCCCTTGAGGTATTGGCTCCCGTGGAAGATTAAGTCATAGAGCGTTGATACGTTGCAGATTGTTATTCCTTAAACCAAATGGCGGTATGGTAAAATAAAATTTTCCGGAGGGAGTTGAAAAGATATCTTACTTGCATCATGCTCGTACATTCTTATCTGTGTTGCTGTAGCAGCTGCGTCCATCCATTGGAGGAGGACATCTTTGTGTCATTGTTTGCATCTACTAATCATGTCGATGTCGGGTGAGGAGGATTGTTTTAAGGCGACACATTCAAGTTTCTGCAGTCTATGCGGCACACGATCTCCATTTTCCTCGTGTCTGGCTGCAGCGTGATGGATGACCAATTTTATCTAAATCCGGCATTTCTTCATATCTCCCAGCGAACATGTCACGATACTCTTTGAGAAGTTCCACGAGCTTCGTGCATTTATCGTACACAAGGTTGGTGATGGAGATAGGCCTGGAGATTCCTCAACGATTTCAATCTCATCGGTTGTGGAGTTGGTGCCCTCTTGCGGTTTGTTGTGGAGCATCTAGCACTTGTTGTTGTGGTTCGTTCTTTGTCGTAGCATTCCATTGGGTGGAGAGGCTGGGTGCGATATCCCCCGCTAATTGATAATGGCGGTGTCGGTATCAGCTTTCCTTTACAGTCACGACTCGCCACAAAAGTGCGTTCCCTCTTACGTGTGAACGTGGGTCGTGGATTTACGGGATGGAGAAGAATGCTTCGTCGGCAAAAGATGCATTGTGGGTTTTAGCTCTCAATGATGCAAGCGGTCTTCTTCACTGAGATTGGCAGCGCCACGTGGGGGAGTGGGATGCAACGAACTTGTGCGATTCTTTCAACGGAGCTCCTCCCATATCTGCTGGTTTGGTTTCCCTTGAAGTCATCAACGTGGTAGGATTCCGTGCGACCTTGCACAGGAGAACCTTGGATGTCTGAGAGTCTTGATAGTAATCACATTCGAAGGCGCTCCTGTGTAGATAAGGGCGTCTTGAACTCCGAATCCTTGATGCGTGCGGTGACATGTAGGTCACGGTCGTGACCTTCTCTGGTTGATTGCACAAAACGTCTCCGCTGATTCTTGGCGAGGTGAAAGTTTGCATAAACTTTCAACTAGAAAGCCGCTTCCCGATCCCACGGCCTCTGGTTCATAATGAAACTATTGACTTGAGGAAGATCGTTGTGAGGATCGGTCCCGGTGTAGGAGCCTCCACGATGGGACCGCTCATATCTGGTGTCGCTTCTTTGATTAGGTCCATGTAGGTCCGTGCCATTGAAGTACCTTCTCAGTGCGTTGAATTCATTCCTTGTTGGCTCCGAGGCTGTTCGGGTCATGTGGAAATCGATCAGTTAATGTCTTAAGAAAAGTGAGTACCTCTTTAGTTGCGGCCATATCCGTTTGAGTCTTGACAAGAACTTCTGCTTTTCCATCAAGTCGCCAATGGTAATGGGAGATGGTCCTCCTCTCGCCCATCTGGTTCCTCGATCACGATGAAGGAGTGGAAGTTGTTGCTCAGGTGACTCACGGAGGTGTTACATGATGAGATGCGGGACTTGCGAGCTTCTTTCTGGCTCTGGTGATGGGAGGTGTTGTAATATCAGCACTTTGAGTGATCGGGTTGAAACGTTCCCATCCTCTGTGCTCACGTGTTCCTTGATTGATCTCTCCTTCCTCAAGCATTTCTTAGCGGCCCGAAGGGTCTTGAGATATAAATCTTCCAGTGAGGATCCGTAAGGCTGCAGGCTCCATTTCTTTATTCGGTAGACATTGTAGTACTCCGGATAAGTCCTCTCCTCTGTGAAGTTGCCTCGGTTCTTCATTGTTGGCTGGACCATGTTGTTCATCTTTCTGAGTCACTGAAGTTACTGTGCTCTTTTGCCTCTCCCTTAGGTAAAGGTGTGACTCAAACTAAGTTAAGTTGGACATTTCTTACCTTTGCTTGAGTAGATGCTGCCGATCCTTCTTGTAATGTCTTTGCTATGTCATTCAAAAGGCGAAATGTCGCTTTGTCTTACGGTGATATCAGCTTGATTTGCCAAGACATCCTCCAGCATTCTATCTACACTTCCCATGGTATCTGAACCTCTTTGTGGTTTCACGATGAGGATGCATCGTGAGCCGAAAACCGAAGAATTGGTTCAATTTTTGCAACCGATAGATCAGCCTCCCTTGTGAGTCGCCAATTGTTTATGGGTGAAAACTCTCCCTGCTTGAGAATTTGGTAATTTGGGGTGTGGATGAGGAATGAATTTAAACCTTTAAACAAATGCCTTTGTGGTGAGTGCTTGTAGATTCGAAGATCAATGTGTGCAAGTCCGGCCTAAACCAAGAAATGGCCGTTCAGACTTGTTTCGGTCACAAAGTGAAGGAGATGGGGTTGATCTTAGGGAGGAAGGCGAAGAAGGTGTTGAGATTGTGAAGGTGTTGGCTTGCTATGACTTGTGTGAGAAGAATGGCGAGAGCTTACGGTTAATGTAAGGAGGCTCACGGATGTTGATTTTAAATCTCGTATGAACTTGTGTTGTTACATGTCTTTTGAAAATAGGCGGAGAACCTATTTATACAAGTCATTGAGGCCTCATTCACGTTTCTCGTGGGAAGTGGAGGTAGTGGAATGATGGAGTAGTGGAGTTGTGTCGGTGATACGACCGGTCTTGCCCACTTCTCTGTTCATCTCTAACCGTCCATGACTTCGACACGTTCTTGTGATGAGCGCGTTGCCTGCCGCCTGCCTGTAAACCGCCGGGACCAATACCCCCGGTATGTATCCCCAGTTTGTGACATGATTGATGTCTAGAATGCCGGATCGTGGATCCACAGAAAGATAGCATGTAATCTTGAATTGAATACTTGCGTTATTCGGAAAGTCGAAATACTTGTGAAGTATCGTGTGCATTTATCATGCGAGTGCTTGCATTGTGGTGTGGTAAAGTGATGATGGTAATGGCGCCTCACTAACCAAATAACTCGACCGAGGGTTGTATAACCAAATTTGGTGAAGTTGAACGGATGAGATGATGTT
The DNA here is from genome assembly GCA_023531295.1 of Papaver armeniacum. Lineage (NCBI taxonomy): Eukaryota > Viridiplantae > Streptophyta > Magnoliopsida > Ranunculales > Papaveraceae > Papaver > Papaver armeniacum. Next base: position 418,678 of record JAJJWW010009322.1, on the reverse strand, counting down.
TGAGACACTCATCTGCGACCGTTAATGAATACTAGGGTTTTTGAAGGTGCGCAAGCATCACTCTTCAACTTGGTCAGCTCCAAGCATGGGAAGGGCTTTGGAGAGGACCGACCCGGTCATGCATGTTTATGGCATGCCGATGTACACGTCCATGTCTCACTTTCCCAAGAAGGCGCGATCTAGGCCACTCAAATTGGCCAGAGCACGGTTAGTGGTTGAGATCGGTTTGCGGCTTTATAAATTTCTTACCGCAAAGGAGTTGATAACCGCGTGATATTCACTTGCGCTTTCAGAGACAACCGTCCTTGGTCGGTCTTGGTCGATCACTCCAGCGTGTAGGTGGTAGGTTGATGTTCACACCACATGCACGATTATCCCATGAAACGTGATCTAAGCCATTCAAATCATCCGGTGAAGTTGAGCGGTGAGATCAATTTGCAATTTGGGGAAGTGTAACCACGCATGTTTGGGCGGACGTTTTGGATTAAGCCGGGCATGATATGCCTTGGCCGACATGAGATATAGATGGGCCCACGGTGATAAATCTTTGGTATGACCGGACTGTTTAATCTATTGTGACCCTCCATTCCGTCTAGGAGAAGATGGGCGCGTGATGGCTTGAAACCCTAATTTGGCTTTCTGGCCAGTCGCAGCCTCTTGTTTGGGTGACGATTTTGTCACTGACCAAACATTAGTCTTGTGCAGTGGTCAAGTGTGTAAGCGGTCTCACGGTGATCGTGTTGACATGCTCTGGGCCCTTTAAGTCTACATCTCACACCCTCCATCTATACCTACGAAGATGGATGGTTGAGACTATTTTGCGACATGTAATATGCCGCAAACCCATACTGAGGTTTTCCGTCCAAAATGCTTGGTATGAACGTCTTTTTGGCAAGCAAAGGCCAATGGCCGACCATGCGGGGTCAGTAGTGGGTATTCCATACCTTTGGGGGTGATGGAATTGATGCAGGGTCATCCAATCAATACTTACGGAGTTGGATGAGCTGGGATGAATCATATCAGGAGAGCTGATACAGTCAAGTCAGGATGCTCAATCGGGCTAGTATAACACGCAGAGAGGGCTCGGGCTAGTATAACACGAGAATCGGCTGTGCGGGTATTTGAATTATTTAGTACATGGTTTCATTATAGTGCTTGGAGGTTCGTGTTACTCTATATGAGTAATACTCATCATCATGCCATATTGATAATGAGTACGGGAAATACAAGGGGCGATAAGAAATTCACGAATGGGATTTGTTGCTACAAGTTCCATTCTTGGTGAATCAAGTGAGGTATCAACACTTATAGATGGCTTTATCTTTTACAAGATGTCAGCGCATGATCTTTTATGGTTTTTACAAATTTAACCTTAAACGAAAATCCACCATCAACACCTATAGTGTTTGGTTAAGTCCGAACCTTCGTTGTTGTATTGTCTCGATCTCGTATCCATAGACGATCACGCGAAGTGTGGCCCGATTAGTTGTATTGTCTCGGCTAGGTCCATAGACAATCACTTTCGGAGAAAGGACTTATAGGTGGAAAAGTTTTAGATTGAGGTATATTTGGGTACCCTCGTCTTTTAGCTTCTTTCTCTCGCGGCATTCCCTTCGAATATGGTTTCTAAGATATCCCAAGCATCTTTAGACTTATTACGTAGTCACGTGGTCTTTGAAGATCGGGGTAATGGCATGGATGATAGCATTTAATCCTTGAGAATTTTGCAGCTGCAAAATAATCTCAAGATAATTATAATCACCAATATCCTTTGCAACATTACACTGTCTCTATAACTAATAGAGGATTATATCCATTAACAATACGAACCCATGATTCAAATCTCACGCTTGTATAAAAGCACGCATAGCAATTTTCCACCATAAATAGTTCGAGCCATGTGTGATATGTTTATGTAGATAACACTTGTCCATAACAATCAGTTGCTTCAAACATAGACTTATAAGGTCTTAGCGTGTTTACTGCTCGATACCAATTAAAAAGCGGGGTACAACAACCACACCCAATATTTCGTTTGGAAATACGAATGGACTAACTCTGGTATACTTTCAAGAGAATCAGCTAGACAGTCAGACTCAATCAAAGAAAAGTATATCCAAGAGTTATGTATATATATATATATATATCTCAACACAATCAAAGTTAAACAGAAACAAGTCTGTAAACCTGATTATAGTGTGTGAGTTCTTGGATGGTATCAAACCAATATCTTTTTTTTTTATCACAATCTATTTAAGATCCACCGTGTATAAACCTCTTTAAGCAACAATCACTAAAGGAATATTTCAACACGATGTTCACTTAAAAAACGAGGGTTAGTCAGGCCCAGGTCTAACAATGAAAAAAACAAAGTCAAGTGTCCAAGATCAATCAAGTCTTATCCAACAAACAAGGTTGGATTTAACAACTATTATTGATTAACGTGCAACCTGTGATATTTCAAATATAAAAATAAACAATATAATGCGGAAAAGAAATAACACAGACACCGAAATTTTGTTAACTTGAGGAAACTAAATACGAGAAAAACCCCAGGGACCTAGTCCAGAATAAACACACACTTTGATTATAAGAGTTTACACCAATTTCCTACTACCTATTCTGACTAGATGTAATACCCGCTTCAGCTGTATTCAATCACTTATAGAATTCCTAGCAGAACACTGATTCTCTTTAGGAATACTTCTCATATAACTTCTAGCAGAACACAAATTCTCTTTAGAAGTTATTCCCAAAAATATTCTAGCGGAACAAAGTTTTCTTCAAAAGATACAATAACACGGTTGATATTTTTCGATCTTTTGTTTTCACAAAATACCGATTTGATTTCCCTTTAGATGTAAATCAAGGTTTTGGAAATCTTGTGTTTGTTTCGAACAACTACCAGATAAAAATAGAGATACCGAAACAAACTTGTAGATTAGGGTTTTAACTTACAATCAGTATGCATACACAAAAGGAGTCCGTGAACCTGATTTTCGTAAGTAAACTTGGGCGATTCAAAGATCAATTTCCAATGAAGAAAAACCTAATAATTCTACAACAAGAACAACTAGAATAAATCTAGAGATATCTTCTTTAAAACTTCTTAAGGATTTTTATGAGATACCTTAATCAAAGTTTTCTTTTTTAGCTTCCGATTTCGACTAACAAGTGTTGGTATACGATCAGAAACTGAAATCTATCAAAACCTAGAGTTTATGATCAATGACTCTTGAATGGTCTTATATCAGAAGAGAAGACCTTAGAATAGACAAGAAGTGAAAAACCTAGATTACAAGTTGTATAATCAATCATGAAGATTAAATATAACTCGGCTTTGTGATCCCCAATACAAAGACTTGTACCTCACTCTTGTTCACGAAGAAACGAGAAGACATGGAAAACAACCTTATGAAGCTTACACCAATTTTCCAAATTGGATAAAAACGATAACACTCACGAACCCTTTATTTATAGTGAACAAGGTAGCTTGAAATCTAAGCAAAGCTATTTTCCTTTTTCAAGACTCTCCTAATTTTGGGAGTCTTTCCTAAGTTACAACTCTTGCCAAAATAATTAAATAAATAATTAATTTAGCAAATATTGTATTTATGTGAATAAATCAAAATTTATCTTAGGAAGGAATCACAAACACTTTAATATGGTAATCAAATATGTTTGGAGTAATAACTATCTTGCCTAGATAAGGAAATATCAAAAACTTGACCATAAATGGCTTATAGTCATGTAATTGGGCTCAAGTCCGTGAATCGTTTCGTAGATTGTTTCCTACTAACGAATCATGAATAGTTTCAGCAACACTTAAAACTCACATTTACTTAAATAAATCACTCATAACTTCATCGTTATAACTCGGAATTGAGTGATTCTTGGCTCATTGAATTCGTAAGCTCATTTACTATAACATGAGAACCTTTCCAGGGATAAAGGTTATTGTCACAAAGTCGTGGCTCAAATAACCTCGAGTATATATACATAAATGTACATTAACCGTCATAGGAATTGTTCCATAGAGTGAGCATTTGTTTCGATAGATTAGAAAGGAAGAATTGAACAAGAATCCAAATGAAATCAATCACCACATACCTTTGTTGATGAAGTCCTTGTTGATGTCTTCTTGTAATTTTCAGTCTTCATCCTTCAAGAATAGCTCTTCTTAGACCTAATCTAGTCCGAAACTATCTTTAGTATACTAAATCAAGAATGCATTTTGGCAACTAAAATTGACAACTAACTTGACATACCAACGATAGTGGGTTCAACCGAGCAATGCTCTAACAATTAAGACTACGATGATCCGTAAAAATCTTGAAGTGTCGACCGAGCAAGTAAGGTCACAATTTTTGAACCCACAGACACAACAACAAGCATTTCCTTGTCATATATACTTAAATTAAATTTTTTACCCGACAATTGGCTTGCTATAATAAGCAATCGGTTTCCATGATTGCATCAAAACACCACACAAACGATCACCACAACCATCACATTCTTATTAAGAGCAAAGTAATCTACACACATGCACCAAGAACCATTCTTTTTGCAAACCATGAGGACCTGAGATGAGTACTAATGGAACTTGGACGAATCAGTCCGGCTTCTTGCAACCCATAAACTATCTTCTCAATTTCACCTTTTGGAAATGGGGATAGCAGAAGGTCGCACATTAAAGCTAAGATTATACGGTGATCGTGCAAACGTTTAGGAGGTAGCGACGTAGGCGATTTAAAAATATCAAAAACTCAAAATTAGGTCCTTAATTTTTAGTGGTATAGCAGTAAACACTTGTAGAGAGCTTTCGCAGAGATTCGAGACAATTGGAAAAGAACACCATATTGTTCACGACATATCAAACGCTGCATAGGAATGCTATCCAAAACCATCACAATTCTTTGAATTATCCCGACTAGTGAGAATTCATGTTCACCTGACTTAAACTTCATAGTTAAGTTAGCGAAATCCCAAGAAATTACTCCTAAGGAATGTAACCATTGGACACCTAATACGACATCACAACCACTGATGCCAAGGAGGTAATAATCAGTTGAGAAAATATAACCTTGCAAGTTAATACTAACATTCGAACACGAGTCGTGTGTTTGTAAAATTCCCCATCACCAATCATAACACGTAAAGGTACCTTGTCCGATTGAATTAAGTAACCACATTGTTTTGCAAATCAAGGATGTAGAAAATTGTGAGTAGAGCATGAATCGATAAGAACGTGATAGCGCGTCCCTGAAGATAACCCTTAATACGCATTGTTTTAGGTTGAAGAGACCCCGTAAGTGTATGTAAAGAAATTTCAGGTATATTCTCTTCATCACATTTAGAATCTTGGTCAATCTCTTTGAAAGTGAGACCAAGAGCAGTTTCTAAAACTATTAATCACGACTTTATACAAACATGCGCAGGATGATAATTGCCATCGCAATTAAAACATAATCCATTTTTCGCGACACTCTTTCTGTTATGCCCAAGATAAACGTTAGACACCAGGAGGTAAACTAGGCTTTAGTTGTGGGGTTGTAGCAACAGTTGTTAAGGATTTTGGTTGAGTGGTTCGATAAAAGGATTTGGCCGTCTCGTATATCCTCTTCGCGACTTAAGGCCGCTTTAAAAGCATCGAACAATGACGCAGACGATGAGAGCGAACAACAAACGAATATCAACACGAAGACCCAACAGAAAAATACTAATTTGATAGTATTCACGCAAACCAGTAACAAATTCAATAATTTTTCAAACTCAATAATGTAGGCGCGAACCGTACCTTTTTTCTCTAGCTTGGACAAACTGTTGCACGGATCTATGCAGCCGAGGAGTAAAACGAGTATGTATAGTGTGAGATAATTGCGTCCAAGTTAACGCTCATAGGGATGAAGTGATCCAACGATACCATTGTTTATGGGTAAAAACTGATTCTGCTATTTTTGGTAATTTGGGGTGTGTTGAATGAGAAACGAATCTAAACCCTAAACAAATGCACTGCACGGAATGCTTTTAGGTTCGAGAAATCAACTGTAAGACTCGCCTAAACCAAGAAATGGTCGTTCAGTTCAATCGGTCACAAGGTGAAGGATATGGGGTTGATCTTAGGGACTAAGCGAAGAAGGTGTTGAGATTATGAAGGTGTTGGCTATTTATGACTTGTATCAGAGTGTTGAATTGGCTTGCACAATGTAAGCTATCAATTCTGGGTGTTTTCTGGATACGTTGGTTACAATACTTGGTTTTTTCTGTGTTGTTTGAAGATAGGTTGAAGAACCTATTTATACAAGTCATTTGAGCGCAATCTTCATCTCGTAGGAAGTGGAGGAAGTTGAGTGATGGAGTAGTGGGTCGTGTAAGTGATTGTCACATGATCACGCCTTGGCCCACTTCCTCATCATCGTTAACCGTCCATGCCTCCTAACACGTTCGTAATGGGTGCGTTGCACGCCGCACGCCGTAAAACCGCCGTACTAATACCCCCAGCAAGCATCCCCCAGTTTGTGACATGTTTGATGTCTTGAATAAGTGGGTCGTGGGACCAACGGAGAATAACATGGTGTTATTAAGTGAAACAACTAAGTTGTTTATGAGGCCAAAATAAAATATGTATGTATTCGACGCATGTAAAGTAGCTTAAATTAATCGATGTGTATGAAGCATCATTATTTTTGAGCTTGATTTAATAAGTCGCGGATAAGCGTCTTAAAAGAGGAAGCATGATCGACCACCTTTGGGTGATCGTTTGGTGGCTCTGGTACTCGCCATTACTTGGCCGATCGCCTCATGTAGAAGAAGGGTAGCAGTCTTCATAATGTTGCTTTGCTTGTTCTCTAAAAATAGATCTATACCATCCAACTAGGCTGGAGAAGTTGGATGGTCGTGATCGATTTGCGGCAGTTGTTCAACGTCGTTTGACGCAATTTTAGGGTTTTGGGGCCGATCGGCCAACTCCCTTTTGAGCGAGCATTTTGAGGCATTGAGCCCTAGTTTGCGTAGGCCAGTCAATCACATGTAAAGGTGGGTCCATAGTGATCATGTTGACATCTTTGGGGCCGTTTAACATTAAATCTAAGCCACTCAAATCTACTGGCGAAGAGGAGTGGTCGAAATCAATTTGCGACAAGAACATACAAACTGTACTCGCCAATTTAGGGTTTCAAAGTTGCTTGTTCACCCTACTTTGGGTGAACAATTCTATGTGTTCCAAGCTTGCTATGAAACAAAGTCGATCAACCAACAATGGAGTTGGGTCGACTTAAACACGTTAGCATCTTGTTAGTTGTCTAAAATTGGATATGGGCACCAACTAGGCTGACGAAGATGGATGGCCGTGATTGATTTGCGGCAGTAATGCGTTGTCGCAAACACCGATTAGGGCTTTAAAGCAGCCGCGTCCACCCTAGTTCAATCTATCGATTTGGTATATTATTAACTTCTCATGAGCAAGTCGATCGGTAGAGGATACTATTGGGTTGGTGGCGAACGCATTGATACTTCCTTGGTCGTTTGGAGTGCGATCAAAGCCATCCAACTAGGCCAAAGTGAAGTTGACGGGCATGATAGCTTTTGAGACCGTTTTTTACTGGTCTTAGCTCGTTCGAGCTATTCTTATACAACGTCATCGCCCATATTTGGGATCGGCGTTCAGCACTTTGGCTAAGAGAGTGGGACTCGATCAAAGTAGGGCACTAGTGGGCCGCCGGTGGTCACTGCGGTGGTTGTCTAATTAGGTAGGAGTAAGCTATGCTTGTTAAATCGTGCGGCCAAGTTGTGTGGCCGTGATCGTTCGAGACCGACATTAACAGTCTAGATTTTCTTTAAGAATAAATATTTGTTCAATCACATTAACTTTAAAAAGTGTGTGAACGCATGATCTCTTTGTTAGAGAGTGGTGTAGCTCGTGTGGGTATTTTCATGCATCTAACAATCGGCACTTCTGAGATTCATGCTACTTTCATCGAGAGTGAACACTTCATCATCATGTCATGTCAATAATGAGAGTTCACCGAGAACATAGCATGGAAAATACTAGATGAGTCATGCATTAATAACTAACGCGATAGGTGAAAATTTATAAGATATCCTGGGATTGATGCACCATTCTGATAAATTTCATAAATATATCGAATTACTCGATACATGTATAAGTAAAGAGGCTTAAACACTCATTACTTTTTTTTTAAATCGCATTTACTCCTTTGCAGGATGACGACGCATGAAATACAAGATTTCACGATTTTGACCACCTAACTAAAAACCACCATCAACATTAAGTCCCCGATTAGCACGTAATTAGGGTGAGATTGTTGCGGGGTAAGTACTAGATGGTGACAGACAAAGAAATTCACAAGACAAGGTCGATGCACATTACCGGGATAGAGGTACGCTCGGTTCTTGAGTAGGGCATGTTTCCTTCGCACGTCGCTTATCATCGAGATAGATAAGTATCTATTTGCTTGTTATCCCGTATCCTGGAGCCTTTATACACGACAAGTAGAGACTCCTTTTCTTCCCGGGATCTTGCTGATTTGTCAATATAAAGAAGACACCTGAGCCTTTTCTCATCACAGGATTGCTTCTTTTCCTCGTTCCAGGTATTGCTCTTTGTTCATTGTGCATATTTTGATTGATAATAACTATTTTATTTACCAGCTGTCGGTATGATCATAACGTCCCTTTTTGCAGTGTATGATGGGAACGCTGGTGATGATTACTCTTTTACTTCTCCAGAAAGAGCTCAAGTCGACAAACCTGAGGCTAGCGCGTTCGAGGAGGTGATGGCCAAAATAGATCCTTCATTTCGTGAAGCTGATCGTGCCATATAAGGTATGTCTCTTCTGCAACTACGTTTCGTTCGGGAGCGTGTTCAGGCTTTCTTGACTTCGGTCGGCATGGAGGAAGAATGGAGGCACGGCGAAGCGTCTCGAAGCTAGAGTGCGGAGCCGAAAGCTTTGAAGCTCGGCTAAAATGGCGAAGGATCGAGCATCGCCCGGCCTTCCAAAGTGAAAACAAGTATGATTACCCCCTGTAATCTGGAGTCATCATCCTCGATTCGACATGGACGGGCAGAGTAGCCTCGGAAATCTGTTGGGGCGGTTCTGAGGAGAGGTCAAGTAGATTCCGTGGAGGGTATTGAAGCAATCACCTGGAGGGAAACACGAAGTGGCTGCTGAGGAGATCATGGTAGTGGCATCTGAAGAGGATGTTGAAGCAGCTTCCAAGGATGAAGATGTTAAAGCAGCTTCCAAGGGAGGCGCGTCTCCTGGAGGAAATATTAAAGCGAATGATGAGGAAATCATCGAAGAGGCATCAAAAGGGGAAGTCGATGTGTCTTCCACAGAGGATACAACTGTGGCTTGTGATGAAAATATTGAAGCAGCTTCCAATGAAAACGTCAGTGAAGACACCGTCAATACTTCCGATGTCTAAAGTTTCCCTTTGTTACTTTCATTTGTAGTTGAGCACTTTCAATGGTTTTGTAGACATTTCCTTCTCGTACTCTTAGTAGTTTTGTGGTTGAGCCTGGTTTTAATCTAATGATTTCCTCTTTGATATCCGGGAACGCTAGTTGTGTTGTTTCTCCAGTAAGGTTGCGATAGAACCTCTCCATGATATTTGATGATGCGTTTTCATGTGAACGCGCACTTTCCCTTATGATGATCGCATATAACCCTAAAAAATAACGAAGGAGATTCGATGATAAAAATCAGAGATTGGTTACGAACCCGCCCGCCTTCCAATTTGTTGCAATCCACCTAATCATGTGGTGATTAAGGAGTTGCTTGATTTTTGGAGTACACTGCTCTTCGAAGCATTTGCCCTAATAATTACAATTCCTCTGCTTCTTTTTTTCCTGCGCGTATTCCTTCGATGTTTTTCGGAAGATATGAGATGTTTCTTTTAAGGTTTTGTCTCTCTGGTTTGAACTGATGGGTAATAAGAGTTTTAGGTTTGTTCAAGACTTTGTGTCATGGTTCATGAGTAAAGAGATTTCTAAAAGGAAATAATACGTTGATTAATTGACAAATTGAAACCCTAATTATGAATGCAAGCGTTTGCAATCATTTTCGAGGAATTATAAATATTGCATGAAAGAGGAAATTGTTGGGAGAAATATTAAAGTGAACGCTGGAGGAGAAGGTAGCACAACGTTTTAAGTATGGAGAACGCTGGATGAGATGGTAGAACAACGTTTTTAGGTATTGTGGGGTTTGAGCCCTCGTGAGTGAATCGTCATGCCTTCCAGTTTGTCAGCATTGATGAGCTTGCAGTAACCGCCTAAGATAACATCTGCCACCAGGTATGGCTTATCTTCCTTTTCCGTAGGTGAATCAGACTGAGCGGTCATTTTCACTATCACATCCCCAACTTGAAACGCGGTCGCCTTTGTTACCAGATCTCTAATTTTAAATGGGTTTGGGCGTTGCACAACTACTTGGTCCTTGGGCTTGTCATCTTTAATTGAGACAAATTCTAAACTTTTGACAAAGCATTTGAAAGGACCAGCATCCCATTCACATCTCCTAGTGGCGGCTGGGTTGTTGATTGGAGCGAGTCCCCAAGACTTATCATAAGGAGGAGTGACTGGTTGCAAAAAGGGTTGTTCGATGAGACTTACTTGGGTTCGGAATATTCTAACGTATGATGACGGGCTCTCTCCAGGTGATTGCGTCACATTTGTGAGTGATTGATACGGCGACAAAATAGTCTTCGGGATTGGATGGCTTGTTGGAGATCCTCTCGGGTATAGATACGGCAAAGAACACACTCCTAACTTTGCTTTGTTGTCGTGCACCATGAGCGCCCCAGTCATATCATAGTTCGGGTAATCTTTCACAATATGAAACTTACCGCATGTCAGAGCGTCTCCTATCTTGATATCGAGGTCGGTGTACCCATAAGTGTCTCTGGACTCTCCTTCAGAATTTTTAATTGTGGTTGGGCAATGAACAACGTCTTGCTTTGAGATCATTGCGGCTTTGTGGCCTTGACGGTGACGATGTTGAAATTAGATACTACATCAATCAGACGTTGTCGAATTCAACATCCTTCAAGCGAGCGACGGTTAGGAGTCCCTGGGTTACATCTCGCGCTTCCTAGAAAGGATTGAGGCTCGGGAGCAACTTCCTTAACTGGAAACAGACGCTTGCCCGATACGACACGGTTAAGATCCCCAAACATTTCTTGACGCTGTTCCTTAGAGAAATACAGAATTTCACATAACCGTTCCATCATAGACTGCACAGTCTTGTGAACAGAGTCCCCAGAAATCATGCAACTCCTGACAGGAAGGGGGTGTCTGTTGACTCATTCGTTTCCAAGTTGAAGATCTCCCGCATCCACCTTCTCTTTGAAAATGCGCTTTAACTTGCTGCAGTCGCTGGTTGGGTGATTGACGAACCTGTGATAACGACATTATTTGGGATTCGCCATTTCTTCTTCTGTTGGTGGATGCCTAAGAGGAGGTATCTTCATTGCATCATCTTGAATCCATGCTTCCGGAGTTCAATGACTTCGCTCATTGGAAATGGGAAGTCCGGAGCATCCCGGCTTCGGACTTTTAGCCGTGGCTTTCCCGAATGGGGTTGTGCGGCGGCGGCTAACGCGTTTGGGTTGTTGCTCTGCTCTTTCGAGCTTTCTTTTCCCTCCTTCGCTTACCACGCCATCAAGGACCAAATGTTGTATTGCTTGTTGATAAGACGCCTATTCCCTCGAGTTTCGCGTGCATCTTCACCCATGGCTGGTCTGGTTCTTTCTAAAAGTGCTGGTGCGGTCGTAGCCGATCGCTTAGCAGCTTCATGAAGTTCAGAGAATATTTGGAAGCGCAAGTTTTCCAGTAAAGCACGATAGATAGGAACCATACCGTTAATGCATGACTCTACCAATTGTTGTTCGGTCACGTTTGGATCGTGACAATCCAAAGCTTGAATTCTGAATCTCTTGACATAATCGTTCGGATGCTCGTTGTTTCGCTGAAACATTCTTCCCAAGTCCGAGAAAGTGATTTGTTCGGATACAAAGAAATACTTTTTGTAAAAGGCGGTGACCATCTCACACCAGTTTGATATGCTGTTTGGCGCGATGTTGTTGTACCAGGTGTATGCTCTTCCGGTAAGTGACTTCGAGAATTCTTTCAAAGCGGAGGACGTGATTGTATTCATGTTCTCACAAAGATTCCAGAAAACGAGAGATGTGTTCACGAGCGTTACCAGTACCATCATAAAGGGAAAACTGAGGAGAAGAATATCCTCTCGGTAGAGGAATTCTCTGCACATCAGGAGGATATGGAGGTTGGTGCTGCAGGTCCACCGGGTTTTCCTTGCCTCGATTTTGGACAAGTCATTCCAGATCATCACGAGTGATGAAGTTGGATGGCTGGTTCCTTTCCCATGGGAGTTCAGGAGCAATACGGGCTTCTTCATCTAGGTAGGCACGTCCTGCTGAAGCACTCGCGCTAGACGTGTTGAAGGTACTCCTTGTTGGTTCCAGGGGATGTCGTGACTTTTGTGGCAATCGTTCTGTTAATGTCTTGACGAAAGTGAGTACCTCTTTATGAGTCGAATCCATGTCTGTCTGAGCCTTAGCGAGAACTTCTTTCCTCTCCATCAAATCGACAATGGTAATAGGGGGTTGGCTTCCTCTGATTCCTCCGGCTCGTCGTCCTGACGGGGGAGTAGCAGCTGCTCTGGTGACGAATAGAGGCATTACACTTGAAGAAATGTTGGGATTTGCGGCTGCTCTGGCTCTGGTGATGGGAGGTGTTACTGATACACATATTTTTGTGTCTAAATTGTCTCGATTTTATATATTGATAGTTCTCATTTTTGTACTAATTATGGTGTTTTATGCGTGTGTAGGTATTTTTGGCCAATAAACATTTTTGGAAAAATCGGCTCGAAAAGTTGATAAAAGTGCCCGGAGGACACATGCTATTCGGACTCCCACTATGGATAAGGGGCACCCTCAGGACACCCCAAGGCAGCGCTATTCGCACCCCCACTGGATAGGGCGCCTCTTCTTCTTCACGGTTTAAATTTTGCTTTTGGCGGGAAAAGAGAACAACCCACATGCGGATTTAGGGTTCCAGCTTTGGTGATCTTCTCGAGTAGACTCAATAAACGAAATCGATGGGAAGAATTTGTTAGAGCATAACGAGGATGGTATGAGTAATTTTGTTGATTGAAATCGGCTAGAACTCGAGTTAGAATAAAACAGGAGGATAGTTCTTCGCGGTCTGTTGGACTCTGTTGAGATATTACGGTGGAGATTCAATCGTTGTTTTGGTTTGGGATAATCCTCTTGGAGTATAACGAGCTATTATGAGTGTTTTGTTCGACTGCATTGGTCGTGCATAGTCGAGTTGGACCGAAACAGAGGTGATGAAAGTTACGGACTGTGGAGTTTATTTTTGGAATTTCAGGGAGACTAAATCGTAGATAAGTTTCCAAAAGATTCTCATCTAATAGCTCTGGTGATGGGAGGTGTTACCGAGGGAATATCTCCTGTTCCGTTGGTGTTGGTGGTAGAGGACGTAGTTCCACGAGATGCATTGATCGTATTTACAGGTTGTATGCCACTAACAGGGACATCAACACCGAGAGTGTTGTCAGTGCTAGTTCCGTCGGAATTGGTCACCGATCCAGACCTAAGATCCACCATTTTGAATTTTGAGAAAATTGAAATGAAATTGAGATTTGATCTTGCAACCGAGAGATTAATCTCCCGCTATGGTCGCCAGTTGTTTATGGGTAAAAACTGATTCTGCAGTTTTTGGTAATTTGGGGTGTGTTGAATGAGAAACGAATCTAAACCCTAAACAAATGCACTGCACGGGAATGCTTTTAGGTTCGATAAATCAATCTGTAAGACTCTGGCCTAAACCAAGAAATGGTCGTTCCAGATTCAATTCGGTCACAAGGTGAAGTAGATGGGGTTGATCTTAGGGAGGGAAGCGAAGAAGGTGTTGAGATTATGAAGGTGTTGGCTGTTTATGACTTGTATCAGAGTGTTGAATTGGCTTGCACAATGTAAGCTATCAATTCTGGTGTTTTCGGATACATTTGTGTTTGTGGGTGAAAATGGTTTTACGCTAATTTCGGTAATTTCGGTGCGTGGGTGAGAAAACGAATTTAAACCCTAAACAATGTACTTTGCAAGGAGTACTTTAGATTCGAGAGATCAATCTGTACAAGTCCGGCCTAAACCAAGATATGGCCGTTCCCGGACTTGCTTCGGTCACAAAGTGGAGGAGAATGGGTTGGTTTTGGGGAGGGAAGCAAGGAAAGTGATGAGACCAGAATAGTTGATTCTGGAAGAGTAGTTTTGTTACGACTTGTATCAGAAAGTGGGAAGCTAACAGATGGGAAAGTTTGCAAATGTTTTTTGAGTGGTGTATGCTCCTGACTGAACTTGTTGTTCGGTGGAAATAGGTAAGACCTATTTATACAAGTCGAAGTGAAACATACTCTGGTCTCATTAAGGAATGGAAAAATGGGTGAATAAATGGGAGGAGGTGGTAACGTTAACGCATGGAATTGATGTTCCATAAAACCGTTAACGCATGGAATTGATGTTCCATAAAACGTTAACGCATGGAATTGATGTTCCATAAAAAGAACGTTTCACCATTAACTCCCTGTATTTACTAACCGCCTCATCCTTATGACACTTCCTTATGACGGGCGTAGTGTATGCCGCACGCTGTTGATGTGACTCAATAATGTTGTAGTAAAAAGGTTCGTTGAGACTTGTGAAAGCAAAAGATTTTAGACTTATAAAAATTATAATAAAGAAAACTTAACACAAAATTGATTCAAGATATGAGAAAATAACCAAGACACTGATTCCACTATTACACATGAATGAATAACGGTAAATAACCCAAAACTCTAATTATCTTTTAAATCCCTTGTTTCTTAATTCACAAATAATCAGACAAATTCTCAAAAATTAATTGTATCCCCTAAGCATAGATTATCTTAATACAAGCATAACCTATCTAATTGAATCACAACTAATGAAAAGAATTTTTGCAAACAATTAAACTCTGCAAAAGCAGTGATTGAGTGAATTATTAATTATAAATTAGAGAAAATAAAATAGTTACCAACTATTCATGCGTAAATAGCTTCCTCATTGCCTTGGTTGTGGGAGAATTAGCCGCTCATCATGTTGGAAACACGCTCAAAACTCATTTTTATTGCTCAAAGGAGGTGTACAAATGATGAAATGGAGAAAATGATAAAATCGGGTGTTTGCAACGATTATAAGTGTTGCAAACACTGTTACAAAGGATTGTCACAGTTAATTTTAAGTCTGCCTTCGTATTACGACCCACGCCTAAGTGTCGTTGTCACTGTAGAAGAACGACAGTTCCTTGTGCGTTGATGTTCTTCGTGTTCTTCAATGTCAGCAGCAGAAAGATATTATGTAACTCGATTTTTATTGCTCTGTGGTTGCTCTAAAACCTCCCAAACTCTCCGTATCCCCCTACTGACCTCCGAACACTCTTTATATACTAGACAGGGTCTCAAAATCTCTGCAATAACTCCAGAATTATTCCCCTTAACTCTGCCAGCCTCGGGAATATTCTGTTTCTCCTTTACGCGTTTGTTGCTGTCAACTGGTGTATACTCCCTCCAAACACGTTGAGTCATCATCCAAAAGCATAACAGAATGAGGATAGCGCACTCAGGTCACACGTAACTGCCGTAAATAGATTGGAAAAAATCTGGAAAATATCTCCTTCTCTGTTTTGTAGCATCCACGTGTACAACCCAAGTCTTTCGATTCTAAGCAACTTACCATCCCTGTTTAGTCGTAACAGGTGGTATCACTCCATAACAGCAACAACTCGACGGATAACGTTGAAATTCAAGTGCAGCAAATGTCGACATATTTTCTTCCCTGTTTCACTTCGAACGGAGTGTCCAGCCAAATTCAATCGAAACAAAAGCCCATACCATGCCTGTGATGCTCCAACAAAGCTTCCCAACCAATTTCAGCCATTGAGTCTCACTGAAACACCTTCAAAATCTGAACCCTAATTCTGGTTCTTTGAAACCAGATTTTCCCGCCAAAAACCAGGATTTGAAATGGAGAAGAAGGTCACCCCTTATCCAACAGCTGGGGGTGCGAATATCAGTTGGGTGCCCCTTAGTAATTGGGTTACCCCTTATCCAAAGTGGGAGTCTGAATAGTAAATGTCCTCCGGGGGTGTTCCGAGCAATTTTTCGAGCCGAATTTTCCAACAATTTTTATTTCCAAAAAATACCTACAAACACACAAAACACCATAATAAGGACAAAAACGAGTACTAACAATACGAAACATTGAGGACAAATTAGACACATAAATGCGTCTATCAAATACCCCAAACTTATTATTTGCTAGTCCTCGAGAAAATTTATTCTAGAAAATAAAAATCATTTGAACCCCTAGGTGGCCCTAGTGGCGGAGTGTTGTCTCCTGAGGGTTTACCCGAGGTGTACCCACAAAACCTTTACTCTGCACCCTAGCTATCTACGCAGAACCTTGGAAGGCACTAAAGAATCTCCTTGGTTGGCATACTTATTGACTACAAGAGGAAGTACCACGATGCGAAATTCCAATTGCTTTGTACACGAGTTTGCACTCAAGCATACTAAAATTCATATAAAGGGACAGCTCTACTCGGATAGTTTCGGACATCATAAACCTGAGTCAACCAATCACATGGAAAGATTAAGAAGATGGATGTAGAGAAAAGCGTGGATGATGTTGACTAAAGTGAACCTATCCTAATGGACTGAGATACTGGGTCTGACTAATATCAACACACCGGCATATACAATGGAACCAAAGGTCGATAATCCTAACTCTAGGTCAACACAACCGGCATATACAAGGGTTCCAGGTGGTTGACTTTATTGAATTTATTCCGGTTGGTCTGATGGTCTGGTCTCAAATTTTTTTTTTCATTTTTTTTTTTTTCCATCTCACAACTCTATTTCACCCTAGCAATGGTAAAAAGAAAAAGAAAAAGAAGTGATCGGGATTCTTTCGATGTTTCCATCACGAGGATATGGCGAAACTATCATGTTTTCTTTTCTAACACCCGAGCTCGTGTGCTTTTATGAATAGACTCTTCTAGACGTTTCCATCTAATCAGATTGGTTCCTCAACTCCTACAACCAAAATGCTTCCATCCACTTAGATTGGTTAGTGCCGACCTTAATAAACTTAAATTTCTAGGCTCGAGTTTATTTATCGGAACTAAAAACTAACAAGAAGTTTCTTCCCCACCCCAAACTTAAATCTAACATTGTCCTCAATGTTTCTAATGAAAGAGAAATACCAAAAAGTACCAAAATAGTAAAAAGGGCTCTAAAAAGTTTAAATCTCTCGGCCGTTAACCTTCGAAGAACTACTACCGTCCGGTGTCTCGATCTCAACATTGACTCCATGAGGAAATACGGTGCGAACAATAAAAGGACCCGTCCATCAATCTTTCGTAGAACAAAAAGATGAGGAATCGCCTATCTCTTCTCAATTTACAAGGCAAAGAGAGAAGTCTTTTGAAAAGATAGTACCTGGGTGAAGAGAGAAATCAAAAACTAATATACAACATACAATCGCACAAGTTCGATGGTCAATCAAGGGTAAACATGGGTCCTCCGAGGGACCTCTTCAACATCACCTTAGGAAAAGGGCTCTAAAAAGGGTTTAAATCTCTGACCGTTAACCTTCGAAGAACTACTACCGTCCGGTGTCTCGATCTCAACAAATCATTGTCTAAAGGACTCCATGAGGAAACATCATAAAGGTAACTTGACGAACAATAAAAGGACCCCATCCACCGAGAACGAATATTAGCAACGTCGTTAATCAGTTGTTAAGTTAGAACCAACCAATTCCCTACAAGTGAAAAATTTAGTCGCTAATGACCCCAATAAGCTCTATGTTCTAACTCAACAGGTAAATGACATGCCTTGCCATAAACAAGCCGATAAGGCGACATTCCAATAGGGGTTTTAAACGCAGCATCGGTAAGCCCATAAGGCATCGGTAAGCCTAGACGACCGTCTTTCCGATTAGGATTAACTGCTTTCTAATATACGTTTTATCTCCCTATTAGAAACCTCTACTTGACCACTAGTCTCATGGATGATACGGGGTAGCTACCTTATGTGTAATACCATATTTCTTCATCAGAAGCCTAAAAGGTCCATTACAAAAGTGCGACCCTCCATCACTAATTATAGCACGCGGTGTACCAAAACGTGTAAGTATATTATTTTTCAAGAACTCAATCACAACCCTATGGTCATTGGTTTTACACGCAACTGCCTCAATCCACTTAGAGACATAGTCTACGGCGACAAGGATGTATAGGTTACCAAAGGAATTAGGAAACGGACCCATAAAGTCAATACCCCACACATCAAAGACCTCAACGATTAAAATAGGGTTCAAGGGCATCATGTTCCTACGGAAATGGTTCCTAATTTACGGCAACGTTCACAAGTAACACAAGAATCGTGGGAGTCTTTAAACAACGAAGGCCGAGAATCCACACCGCAATATCTTAGCAAAGAAGCTTCTTAGCACTAAAGTGACCCCCACAAGCATGATCATGACAAAAGGAAATAATACTGGACTGGTCACTCTCAGGTATACATCTCCTAATAATCTGGTCTGGACAATACTTAAATAAATAAGGATCATCCCAAAAGAAGTGCTTAACC
Source organism: Papaver armeniacum (assembly GCA_023531295.1). NCBI lineage: Eukaryota > Viridiplantae > Streptophyta > Magnoliopsida > Ranunculales > Papaveraceae > Papaver > Papaver armeniacum. Next base: position 399,935 of record JAJJWW010009322.1, on the reverse strand, counting down.
TCGGCTAAAAATCTAGAACGATCTTGTTTACCCCAATGTTGGGGCATTCGACCGGTAACAAGATAATTCACTATATTTGCATACCAAGGTGATTGGGACACAGAGAACAATTGTTCATCGGGAAAGCTATCCCTTATATGAATGGAATCATCAGGGGAACTAACAACTAGCCTAGACAAGTGGTCTGCCACTACATTTTTTGCACCCTTTTTGTCTCTAATGTCCTGATGGAATTCTTGTAATAAAAGGATCCATCTAATCAATCTAGGTTTGGTATCCTTCTTAGACAAAAGGTATTTCAAAGCAAAGATGATCAAGTATAGATTACGATCTTAGAACCTAAGAGATAGGGTCTAAATTTGTCTAAGGCAAACACAATGGCCAACAGTTCCTTCTCTCGTAGTGGTATAGTTCAATCGGGCATCATTCGTAGTTTTGCTAGCATAGTAAATCACATGAAGTAATTTGTTTTCTCGCTGACCTAGCACAACACCAATAGCATAATCAAGCATCGCACATGATCTCAAAGGGTAGGTTCCGAGTTAGGTGCCTGGACTATGGGGGCGGTAGTGAGTAAAGTCTTAAGCTTCTCAAAAGCATCTAAACAAGCATCATCAAAGACAAACTTAACATCTTTTGCAAGCAAATTGCAAAGAGGTCTAGAAATCAAGCTAAAATCCTTAATGAATCGACGATAAAAACCTGCATGCCCTAAGAATGACCTAATATCTTTTACGGTTTTTGGGACCTCGTAATGTCTTAATAAGGTCAACTTTGGCTTTATCTACCTCTATACCCTTAGAAGATACGATATGCCCTAAAACAATTCCTGATTGAACCATGAAATGACATTTCTCCCAATTAAGCACTAGATTCTTTTCCTTACACCTAGTCAACATTAATGACAAATGATGCAAGCATTCATCGAAAGACGAACCAAACACTGAAAAATCATCCATAAAGACCTCCAAGAACCGCTCTACCATATCTGAAAATATGCTCATCATGCAACCCCGAAAAGTCGCAGGGCGTTACATAGCCGAAAGGCATGCGTATATACGCAAAGGTACCAAAGGGACAGGTAAAAGTGGTTTTCCGATCTTCCTCGGGCAATAACGATCTGATTATAGCCAAAGTAGCCATCTAAAAAGCGAGAATGACTATGTCCACTTAATCTCTCTAGCATCCGGTCAATGAAGGGAAGGGGAAGTGGTCCTTCCTAGTGACCTTGTTCAATTTCCTATAGTCAATACAAACACGCCAACCAGTGGTCACTCGGGTAGGGATTAACTCATTGTTATCATTCTGGACTACAGCACCGGATTTCTTGGGAACAACCTGAACGGGGCTGACCCACTTACTGTCTGAAATGGGGTAGATAATGCCTGCATCTAACAACTTAAGGATCTCGGTTCGAACTACTTCTTTCATATTGGGGTTTAGTCTTCGTTGCATCTCCCTAGAAGGTTTGGTATCTTCCTCTAAATAGATCTGATTCATACAAACACGGAGGACTTATACCCTTAATGCCCGCTATGGTCCACCCTAAAGCTTCCTTGTTGTTTTTTGAAGGACGGTCACTAGCCTACTTTCCCGATCACTATCCAAGTCGGAAGCAAAATCACGGGTAAAAGTTTGAGATGGACCTAAAAACACATACTTCGGGGTATCGGCAATGGTTTTAGGTCCAACTTAGGAGGCTCTTCTAACGAAGGAACTAGGGTAGACTTAGAAACTGGTAGTGGTTCGAACTTAGGTTTCCATCCATTACTAGTGTCTAACAAAGGGGGTGAATCTAACAAAGAATTCACCTCATTAATCACATCATCATCATCAAAATCAATCCCAAAGTGAGCTAGGCATTTCTCTAATGGATCTTCTAACAAAGTGTTTGGTAATGACTCCTCGACTAATGTTCCTATCATGTTCACCTCTTCTATGCTCGAGTCATCTAGTTCAGAGGGTAGCTTACTAACATGAAAGACGTTCAGCTCAATAGTCATATTACAAAAAGACAAATTCATGATACCAGTTCGACAGTTAATGATCGCATTGGATGTAGCTAAAAACGGGCGACCTAAAATTACCGGTATCCGGTTCTCCTCGGGTCGTGACAAGGTTGGGTATCTAGGATAACAAAATCCACCGGATAAATAAACTTATCTACCTCTATGAGAACATCCTCGATCACACCCGAGGAATTTTAACGGACCTATCATTCTTTCAAGAGTCATCTCGGGTAGGTTTCATCTCACCAAGTCCTAGCTTAAGGTACACATGGTATGGGAGTAAGTTCACATTGGCTCCTAAGTCAAGCAAAGCTTTCTCAACACGGTATTTACCTATTGTGCAAGAAATAGTAGGGGACCCTGGGTCCTTATACTTAGGAGTAGTGGTATTCTGAATAATAGAACTCACATGACTAGCTAGGAAGGCTTTCTTTTTGAACACTAAGCTTACGCTTTCGTGTACACAAGTCCTTAAGAAACTTGGCATAAGCGGGAATCGCTTAATCGCATCCAACAATGGGAGGTTGATAGTAACCTCGCTTAAAAACCTCCAATATATCATTAAAGTTGGACTCCTCTTAGTTGGAACTAGCAAATTGTGGGAACGGGGCTCTGGGAACAAAGCCTGGTTCAATATGACCCTCATCGGTCTCATTAGAGACTTTATCGTCTCCTCATTTTCTCGCTCGAAGGGTGAACTACAAGATGTTCACTTTCGGGCATGGCGACCTTATTGTTAACTTTCTTTCCACTCCTAAGGGTTGTAATAGAATTCACATGATTGTACGATTTCTCTCCTTTAGGGTTAGGATCGGTATGACTAGGGAACCTTCCATCTTCTCTCTCACTAAGGAACTTAGCTATTTGGCCGACTTGAAGTTCTAATTTAGCAAGGGACTGGGAATTATTTTTAAAATTCTGCTTGGTTTCCTCTTGAAAATTACCCTAGCTGTTTACTAACATTTCCTGGCTCTGTGTTAACATATCCTGGCTCTTTTTTAGTATACTAAGAGATTCCTCTAAGCTAGTCATTCTACTCTCGTAAGGGTTCTGGTCTCGTTGACCCAAGAGTTCTTAGCATAACCAAAACCCAGGGAGGCTGAGAATTACTAGGTGACTTTGATTCCGGCCCTTAGACCAAGAGAAGTTAGGATGGTTTCTCCAACCAGGGTTGTAGGTCTCTGAGTATGGTTCATACTTCTGACGGTTCTCAAACCTAGCATTGTTATAGACAGCATGAGCTTGCTCCTCACTAACCTGACCTTCCCAAAATGAGTTATCGGGCTCTATTCCACAACTAGATACTTGAGAGGTTCTATTATGTAGTTGCAGGAAATCCCACACTACACCCCTCACTCGAATTTGCTTAATTAATCCATCTGAAGATGAGTAACAATATATTTTATTGATTGTTTTCTTGAAAGGTTTACAAAGAAATGTAGAACAGAGATAAAGAAATTACAATCACTCTTAATTTTCTCCCTCCTAATGACTTGCTTAACAATTCAAAAAGAACTCTCTCTCACAACAGACTAACTCAACCCTTTATATAGGGTAATACACAGTGGATGACAGCTAAGCAGTCCTTTATTTTCGGGAATAACTCGCGAAGTGTCGCGAGTGTTATAAACATTTTTCCTTGCGACACTCCTAAATCTCGCCAAGTCTTCATACTTTTCTCATGTTTTGACTGCCGTCATCCATTGCGTCATTTATATTACTTCCTGCGATGCCTTCGCAAGATAGTCGTTTATTATTCTCGCAAAGTATTGATGTCGCGATATTCGCTCCTACATCTTGCCTCTTTTTTCTTGAATATTGCTTGAAGAGCAATCTTTAAGAAAAAATCCGTTGTTGTAATAGTCTTTGATTTTTGTTGATGAAGGAACAAGCGAAAGAATATTGGACTTGAAAAGTACGTACTTGCCTCTATTCTTTTGCGAAGTTCGAAGCTTTGAAAAGTAATTTTAAAAGTATCATCCCGAAGTATGAAATATTCTTGAAGAAATATAAGAAGTATTTAATCCTCTAAATGTAAGAAGTATTGCAAATCCGTCATACGTAACTTTCATTCTATGTTCTTTGCCTCATGCTATGAGTTCATATCCTCGCAGTTGTTCATACTTTCCTCATGAATTATACCGATATCATATGCTACATCATTCTTTTAGCGCTCTCGCGAAGTCGTATTTGGGTTTGCGATATTACACTTTGAAATATCGCGATTGTCTATTTTTCACCAAAATTTTTTGTCAGCAAAGTTCCGTGCATTTAGGGATGACCGCTTACACGTGTCTAAAATTCCCTTTTTACCAATAGTTTTTAATGCTACCCTACATTACTCTTTTCCTGTCTATTTAAGGGAGAATTTCCCATGAAAATTCTTCTTTCCTTTTATTTCATCTTCTTTACTGTCTGCAATTTTCCTCCACTATCTTTCTTCACCGTCTTCTTCATCGTCTTTCTACCGTAATTCTTCTGCTACTGTTTCCATGGCATCAAGGTTTGCGAACTTTGTTAAATTTAATCATTTCATTGATTGATCTTTCCTTATAAAATAGTTTTGTTCTTGATATTTTTCCCTTTTGTTTTAGCAAGGACAAGTCTAGCACCAAATCCACCGTTACAAACCCTAATATTCCCAAGAGTTCACAGCCGAAGTCCTTTGCTTCCAAGAGAAAGACTGCGAATGACAAGGTATTAAGAAACATATGTAGTTGCAGGATAGATTAATAATTCTTCTCCCGGTTCTGCTTTTTGTAAAATTGATATATCCATTAAATGTTCCTTTATTCCTTGGAAAGCTTTCACACACTCGTCTGTCCATCTAAACTTTGATCCCTTTTTGAGAATGCTGAAAAAGTGTTTACATTTATCAGATGATCGCGAGATAAACCTCCCTAGCGAAGCTAGTAACCCATTTAACTTCTTAACATCTTTTACTGTCGCTGGCGTTGGCATATCGCGAACTGCTTGTACTTTCTCCGGGTCGATTTGGATTCCCTCTTTTGATACAATGTAACCTAAAAATTTTCCCGATGCAACTCCAAAGGTGCATTTTTCTGGATTTACTTTGATGTTGAAATGTCTCATTTGTTCAAAAATTTCTTTCAGATCCTGTGTGTGGTCTTTTGCTTTCTTACTTTTGATTAACATTGTAGGATCAGAATATCGCGACAACAACACTTCGCGAAGACAATGGATAACAAAATTGCGAGTGAGTCGCAGAAGGTTAAATATGAATGACACACTGAATGACGATAGGAAGATATAAAATCTGGCGAAAGTTAAGAAGTATCGCGAGTATGAATATTTGTACGTCCGCGACACTTCGCGAGACATTCCTAGAAAATAAAGGATGAATTTAGTCGTCATTCACTATGTAGTACCCTATATAAAGGGATGAGTGAATCTGTTGTGGGGGGTTCTTTTGGAAGAAAAAAGCAAGTCATTAGGAGAGAGAAACAGAGAGAATGTTTGTAAGTTCTTAAGTGTAATTTCATCTTCCTAAGTGTAAACATTTCAAGAAAATTATTAATAAACATTCATAATTGTTCATCTATTATCTTCTCGAATGGATTAGTTATACAAAATATAGTGAGGGGTGTATTGTGGGATTTCCCCGCAACTACATATTGGCGCTAGAAACAGGGACCTGAAGAAAGGAAGAAGGCAATCAGAATCATTCAAATCAAGAAAATGAAAGAAAAAGAAAATGTTAAATTAGACGAGGCAAAGGAGAAAGATATGGAGTAAAGTTCGGGCACAAAGACAATGATTGATGAGTTTCATGAAAATATCAAAGGAAGAATACACAAGCGGGATTTTGAAGGAATGAAAATCACAGATAGAGAGGTGACATTGCCTTTAGAAGAATGGGAGAAGCAAAGGATAACATTCACAGCTTCAGAAATATCTGAAGAAAATTTGAATCACACATCTCCACTGGTAATCACAATAAACGCGTGCAAAGGAGAAGAATTAGTAAAGGCAACGCAAACATGGACGGTAAATAGAACTTTAATCGATACGGGAAGCTTGGTGAATATCATGTTTTATCATGCTTACAAGAAAATGGGATATAAAGATAAAGAAATGATTCCCACGGCCTACAACATCCATGGTTTTGGTAAATCCATAACAAAGGTTAAAGGAGAAGTAAAAATACGAATTCTGTCGGAAGACATCGAGACACGAGTAACCTTGTGTGTAGTGGATATGGAATCGCCATACAACGTATTGCTAGGGAGACCATGGGTACATGCAATAAAAGTTGTAGCATCAACATTTCATCAATGTATCAAATTTCCCACACCAACTGGAATCGGCGAGATTAGAGGAGATGTGGATAAAGGAAGAATATGTTATCAAATTGAAATAAAATATCATGAAGAGCAAGCAAAGAAGCGAAAATATCGCAGAAAAACTCAAGTAAAAGCTAAAAAGAAGAAGAATTTAGAGTTTACATGATAAGTGCAAAGGAAGGAAAAGGGATACCTAGCGAGATCTCGGGAGAAGAAAAGAACTCGCGAAAGAGTTGAAAGGACCAACCCCTATGGGAGAATCGCAAGCTAGTTACGTCGCGGCAGAGCAAACGAAAGAAGTGAATGCTCGAACCAATGAAGAGCCCAAGATGTTGAAGATTGGGACCAGTATGGAAGCGAATGAGGAAAAAGGATCGTAGAATTGTCTGCGAGACTATAAGGATATCTTCGCGTGGAACATGGATGATATGCCTGGTATAGATCCATCAATAGCTTGTCACAAACCGAAATAGACAAAAGGGTGAAGCCGTTCAAGCGAGAGAATTAGAAAAAATCGCAATGACTTATCACCCTCAAATAGAAGAAAAATTACAGAAAATGCTAGATGCAGAATCATCGAAGCCAACAAAGTATCCCGAATGGATAGCAAATATGGTTATAGTCCCAAAGAAGAAAAAGGGGATAAGAATTTGCATAGATTTCACTTTGATTTAAACAAAGCTTGTCCTAAAGATAGTTTTCCATTGCCGATATCCCACAACTAGTCGAATCAGCGGCAGGAAATGAAAAGAATATCATCTCTCGGACGGGTATAAAGGTTACAACCAGATTCCTCTCGCCGAAGAAGACCATGAGCATACTTGCTTTTTTCGCTCCAAGGGGGTTATATTGCTATACAAAATGCCGTTTGGTTTACGAAATGCTTGGAGCAACATACCAAAGAATGGTAGAGGAAGTGTTCGCAGAATGGATACATAAAACACCTGAAGTATACGTAGATGATATGCTCGTAAAAAGTAAGAAAGCGAAAACCATGTACGAGATCCGAGAGAAATCTTTGAACAGATGAGGCGATTCAACATCAAAGTAAATCCGGAAAATGTACCTTCGGAGTGGCATCGGGAAAATTTTGGGTTATATAGTATCAAAGGAAGGAATACAAGTCGACCCCGGAGAAAGTGAAAGCAGTTCGCGATATGCCAACACCTGCGACAATAAAGGATGTTCAAAAGCTAAATGGATTATTAGCATCACTAGGAAGATTCATTTCACGGTCATCTGATAAGTGCAAACATTTTTTCAGCATCCTGAAAAAAGGATCGAAGTTTAAATGGACAGACGAATGTGAAAAGGCTTTACAAGGAATTAAAGAACATCTAATGGAAGTATCCATTATGCAAAAAGCAGAACCAGGAGAGGAATTGTTGGTATACCTTGCGACTACGTCGCACGCGTTAAGCGCAGTATTGCTGCGAATAGACGCTGGAGTAGAAAAACCGATTTACTATATCAGTAAGACTTTTAATGCTTTACTTAAAGGAATTATTCGAAGATTGAAAAACTAATCCACGGCGTTAGTCTATGCAACATTTAAGCTTCGCATATATTTTCAAGCACATACCGTCGGGTGGTAACAAAAGTACCAATCGAATCGGAATGAAAAATTCAAAAAGATCGGGAAGAGTTGAAAGGTGGAATGCCCAAATAAGCCATTATAAACTCAAATATGAAATATTATCCTCAACCAAGTCACGGTAGTCGCAGACTTTTTGGCGAAATTTCCTTTGGAGGAAGATGAAGCGGTGGATGAAATGATGGATGTAGAAGAAGAGCATGGAGACCCAAATGATTTGTTAACCAACCGAGATAGGTGGGAAATATTGGTATACGGATCATCAAATGGAGAAGGTAATGGAGTGGGAATTGTTGTGATTTCGCCAGAAGGCAATAAATTAGCTTTCTCTTTTAGATTGGAGTTTGAATCCACCAATAATGAAACGGAGTATGAAGCTATAATACATGCTCTGCGATTCGCAATAGAGATGAAGTTAGAAAATGTGAGGATTACCAGTGATTCGCAATTAGCAATTGCCAGATAACAGAGAAATACGCTACAAATGAGCCATCTTTACAAAAGTACAGAAAGCTTTTCGAAGAATTGTCAGCACAGATACCAAAAATGATGTGGAGGCATATATCAAGGAGAAATAACAGACTCGCGGATGCTTTTGCCTTTATATCAAGTATGATGACAGACCCCACTGCGAGGAATATCAAAATACAAACACTTTTGGCACCATCAATCAATAAAGAAGAAGAACAAGAAGCGGATGCAATGTTAGTAGAAGACATACCACAATGTCGCGATAAAGACTGGAGAACAGAACTTCACGCTTACCTGATGAAAGGGGAGGTACCAAGAAATAGATTAGAAGCACACAAATTGAAAAGCCGTGCAACGAATTATGAATTAAGAGATGGAGTGCTTTATCGACGATCTTTTGATGGACCTTCACTTCGATGCTTAACGAGGGAAGAGGGAGAAATCATATTGAAGATGTTGCATAGTGGAGATGCTGGAAATCATAGCGGTGGAAGATCTCTAGCATATAAAGCAAAAATGCAAGGATATTACTGGCCATATATGCATGAAGACGCGAAAGCAATGTCAAGGCGCTGCGAAGATTGTCAAAGACATGGGAAGAAAATACATGCACCAGGGCATCATTAAATTCTTCAACAAGTGTGTGGCCTTTTGGAAAGTGGGGTCTAGATATTGTGGGACCTTTTTACCGAGAACAGGCGGAGAAGATGCCTAATTGTCGCAACGGATTATTTCACCAAATGGGCAGAAGTGAAAGCGGTACAACACATTCGCGACAAAGACGTTTTTACTTTCATATTCGAGAATATTATATGCAGATTTGGGATCCCCGCACAGTTGGTATCTGATAATGGGAAACAGTTTGAAGGGCAAAACATAGAGTTGTTACTTAATGTATTTCAAATAAAATGTGGGAAATCGACTCCACTATATCCGCAAGCTAACGGTCAGGCGGAGGCAACAAATAAAACAATCGCGGATATATTGAAGAAGAAGTTAGAAGGACACAATAGAGGATGGTGCGAACAAGTACCCAGTGCAGTATGGGCATACAATACAACCGGAGAAGCTACTTGGAATGTCACCTTTTTGCTTAACATATGGAGTTGAAGCCGTGCTCCCAACGAAGTTATGATCCCAACAACTAAGAAAGAAGTTTGGGAGAAAAATCTTAGTGCGAGGTAACATTCTAATCAAGTTGGACGAATTAGAAGAGAAAAGGGAGAAGGCGTTACGACACATGGAGAATTATCAACGAAGATTGGCCAGAGAATATAACAAGCGTGTGAAGATACGTGAATTTCAACCAGGAGACTTGGTGCTGCGAGAGACACCAATATATCAGCGAGAAAATGGAGGCAAGTTGGCGAGAAAATGGGATGGACCTTATATTATCAAAGAAGTAGTTGGTACAGGGGCTTATAGATTGATGGATCCTGAAGGAAAAGATATGGGACAAAGATTAGGCAGTAGTGGAACAGGTTATATCTAAAGAAATACTACCCGTAAAGGTGGGTTAGATGAAGTACTTTAATGCAAGATATTTGCAAAATTTAATAAAATACAGACCAAGATATCAGCGAATGTCTCGCAAGCAGAAAGGCAAGAAATAACGAATGGATGAATGAATAAACATGATTGAATGAATGGGACGAACCTTTATGGCGTACACCTAGTTCGCGAATTATACTTCGTAAGAGGCAAATGTAAGACCTAAAGTGCGTCATATAAGGGGGAATCTCTTAACATGGCGCAGGGAAAAGGTTACACCGCCCCGGAACTGGGTTATGCAGATTTGGGGCCCATGAAAGCCTATCCTAAGAGATACCTTGGATTCCCAACTATATATGTAGGTTATACCCTGGTTGGGCGACCGAGGTCTCTTTCAAGGAGTCGGTGTATGATCAAGGCGCCGAGGTACACGGTTGAGTCAAGAGTGCGGGGAGCATGGAACTTCCTTACCACTCTTGACAAGTCTTGGCGCATGCTTTTCGGCCCGAAGAAAACTCCACTTAGGGTGCAGCCTTGTAACCATAAACTCTATAGGTATAAGGGATAAGAGGCTGCGAAAACAACTGGTTGTTGTTAAGACCGGATGGGAGGAGCTAGCCTTGTATGGCCGATGTACGCCTCCTTGAAGGGGCAGCCAGGGAGATGATAAGGGCGGCACCCTCCATTAGGGAGCTGATAAGTGCCAAAGACGCAAATGTCATGAGGCTTTGTTTTTGCAAGGAAACTTAGGCTTGTCATATTTGTGCAATGATCCTGCAGAGGCAATAATACTAACGCGAGGGTAAGACGAGATTAATGGGTCCTTACATGAAAGTGTAAAGACGTCCTGCGATTTCGTCGCAAGACGACAATGTCATGGGGCTTTATTTTCGCAAGAAAGTTTAGGCCTGTCATATTGTCGCAAACAAAATATCCTGCAGAGGCAAAAATACTTGAAAAATGATAAGACAAGGTCAATGGGTTTTTACATGCAAGTGTAAAGACGTCCTGCGACCTTGTCGCAATAAAGGGTGGCAGAGTAAGACCTTTACTTAGGAAGGTCAAACTTAGAAGACCATCAAAAATGATAAGGCAAGGTCAATGGGTCATTACATGAAAATGTAAAGGCGTCCTGCGATCTTATCGCAATGAGAAGAAATGAAGTGAAATTCCTAATTGGAATGGTTTTACTTAATAAAAGGTTCCGTAAGCGAACATGCTCGCAAGATTATGTTCAAACATCTTAAATAAGAGAAAAGGAAGAAAATAAGGGGATTACTCGATCAAAGATTTAATCCTTACAAACAAAAAGAAGTTTTGACAAATTACAAAGAAAGCTTAATTCTCTCGCATCAATATCATCCACTACGAGAGGATGGTAGAGATCTTTCACCGCCTTTATCGCTTCACCTTCACCGGTTCGGTGGATTTTCATCGAAATGTTTTCAACACCTTCATTTTCGCCACTGGTGGATTTTCATCGAAATTTTTTCGATCGGATCTTCACGACAACTTCAAGATGTAGCGATATCTTCGCAGCTTTCATAGTCATAGTCACTCGGGGAGAATCGGGGACTTCATCATCACTTACTTCCAAAGGATCAACATGAATAGGATCAAGGGACTTAGACAATAAAATCTCATTCACAAGGACTTGACTTTGAGGGGAATTGACGAAGCAACGCCTTTTGACGATTCTTACTATCTATGTCTTTACAGTAAGACATATAATCAAATCTTCGTTCTGCACGGTCACGAGAACGAGCAAGAGAGGCGGCGAGTAACCCATTTTCTTTGCGAATCTTAGAGTAATCTGATCTGAGGGTGGAGATAACGGAACGAAGCTTTTTCTCAGAGTCTGCATAACAAGTGCACAAGATTAGAGAAAACTTTTACATAGTATTTTTGGAATATTCAAGATAATTTAAGATTTTTTGGAACAAATTAATAAATTAAGATAGTCAAATAATATGACTACCTTCCTTCTGAGAAGTAAGATGCTGAATTAAAGCTTACAAAATTATTGCCCAAACAGTCCATGGCATCATCAAATGTATCTCCAACTAGGCCTTTCAATCGAGCTCGCAAGCTTTTTTCATTCGACACAAGTATGGAATTCTCGGTCACAAGGGTAGAGTTAGATTTTTCTAATTTGGAACATTGATCCTTGAATTGGTTTGCTTTTAGACTCAAGGTTATTCTACCCTGAATAAGTTTATCTCTCTCGACAGTAATTTCTTCAAGTTGGTTTCTCAAAGTGTGACTAGATTGTTCTTGTTCTTCACGCAATTTTTGACAAGCATCATATTGTTGCGAATAAGTCGCGACCTTGTTTAGCAGAGATCGCTTCTCCTGAGAAAGCGTCCCATTCTCATCTGATAAAGTTTGCAACTCCAAATTAGCCTTAGTCAAAGAGTAAGAAAGGCGAGATAAGTCTTTACTTAATGAGTCTTGCTGCTGAAGTAAATCAAAGTTTTCTTTAGACAAATTATCTATTTGATCAACAAAAGATACGTATGAAGATTATTCAAGAAGTTATATTGCTCCATCCAAGCATCTCTTTCAACTCGAACTTCTTCAACAATTGATTCCAACTGATATATCTCCATTATTCGTTTCTGATTTAGAGCTTGAAGGGCGAACAAGAACTTAAGTCGTAAAAAAAAAAAAAAAAAAAAAAAAAAAAAAAGGCTTAAGGGGGAAGAGTATACCTTTTAACTCTTCATTCTTCTTGCGAAGAATATCACGATCTAGTGAGAGGTTGTGAAATTTTTGATTTTCAAGATGGAGATTATTGCATCTAGCAATCCATAGCTTGAAGATCACTTTTCAAAGACATTAATCTCTTGAACTAAGGATGCTTGCGAGATCCTATCAGGACCGAGATGTTTACTTAAAATCTCGCAGACATCAGACTTGACAGGATCGACAGAAGTCTTCTTGGCATCATTCACAAGGTCCGAGAGAACTTTGAAAGCCACATCTATTCCTTCCAAATTTTTTGCAGTAAGAGGGATTTGCTCGGGTAAAGAAGGAAGAGACGAATCATTCTTCGCCAAAGGAACATCGTGAGAAGAGGAGATTTCAGGAAAGGTAGTGATTGGAGGAATGACAGGGACATTGATGGTAGGAGAAGGAGTAAGTTCATTTGTAGTAGGACTATTATGAGGAACTTGATCTATGAGGAGTTGAGACATAGGAATATTGTCATTTGCGACAAGATTACCTGCGATGATTTCGCAACAGAGAAGAATGTGTAAATGAGGGAAAAGGAACATCAGGAGTAACAGGTTTAGAGTGGCGAGATCTTTTGGGAGTTTTGTCATTATTTTTGTCATCCTGTGAATGGTAAATTAAGTAAGAGACAGAGGCAATGATATTGTTATTAAAAAGTAAATGCTTCTTAAAATACCTTATCACTCGCAGACTTTCTTTTAGAAACGGTATGTTTTGCTTGCGAAGAGGACTTTGGTTGCAGGGTGGATTCTTGTTGAGAAGCGGGTTTCGACTGCGAATCCAAAGAAAGAAGGGTGTTCTTCACGGTGAACTTGGTGCTGGGTTTGTTCTTGCTAAAACAAAAATGGCAGAAAAAGATTAAAAGAAATAAGATAATCTCAACAAGAGAAACTAATCACAAAATCAATCAACCGTAGAATCAATCGAGTTTGGCAAGAGTAACAAACCTGGATGCCATGGAAGTAATAGCAAATAAGAAATAGTAGAAGAATGATGAAGACGATGATGAAGAAGAATAACGAAAAACAGATTACATTTATGAAGGAGATGAAATAAAAGGAAAGAAGTGTTCTTCACAAAAGATCCTCCTATAAATAGGCAAGAAAATGTTATGACCGGATAACATTAAATGTACCGGTAAAAAGGATGGTTTTAAACACGTGTAAACGGTCATTCCTAGATTCACGGAGCTATGCTGAAGAAGATTTTTAATAGAAAACGAATGTCTGCGACAGTTCAAGAGGCATAAGTTCTCACAATATTCTCTTAAATACAGAGGAGACATAAGGAGAGGCGAGAAGATGTAGTATTCGGGTATCGCACAACATATTTTCTTATCATATGAGATTCAGTTATTTCCCTAACTCGCGAAAAGAGATTGCAAGATCCATTATTTTCCATAACCCATGAGGCAAGGAATGATATTTCATACATGCTTCTAAAAACTTCGGAACTTCGCCAAAGAATAGAGGAAAGTACGTACTTTTCAAGTCCAGTATTCTTTCGCTCGTTCCTTCATCAATAAAAATCAAAGACTACTACTACAACAATGTATTTTTTCTTAAAGATCGCTCTTCAAGCAATATTCAAGAAAAAAGAGGCAAGATGTAGGATCAGAATATCGCGACAACAACACTTCGCGAAGACAATGGATAACAACATTGCGAGTGAGTCTCAGAAGGTTAAATTTGAATGACACACTGAATGACGATAGGAAGATATAAAATCTGGCGAAAGTTAAGAAGTATCGCGAGTATGAATATTTGTACGTCCGCGACACTTCGCGAGACATTCCCGAAAATAAAGGACAGCTTAGCTGTCATTCACTATGTAGTACCCTATATAAAGGGATGAGTGAATCTGTTGTGGGGGGTTCTTTTGGAAGAAAAAAGCAAGTCATTAGGAGAGAGAAACAGAGAGAATGTTTGTAAGTTCTTAAGTGTAATTTCATCTTCCGGTGTAAACATTTCAAGAAAATTATTAATAAACATTCATAATTGTTCATCTATTATCTTCTGAATGGATTAGTTATACAAAATATAGTGAGGGGTGTATTGTGGGATTTCCTGCAACTACAAACATGTCATCTACATACACCTCTAGAGTTTTGTGTATCCATCTCGCGAATACCTTTTCTACCATTCTTTGATATGTTGCTCCAGCATTTCGCAAACCAAACGGCATTTTTTTATAACAGTATAATCCTCTTGGAGCGAAGAAAGCAGTATGTTCTTGATCTTCTTCCGCGAGAGGAATTTGATTGTACCCTTTATATCCATCGAGAGATGATATCCGTTCGTTTCCTGCTGTTGCTTCAACCAATTGCGGGATATCTGGTAACGGGAAGCTATCTTTGGGACAAGCTTTGTTTAGATCGGTAAAATCTATGCAAATTCTTATCCCTTTCTTCTTCTTTGGGACTATAACCATATTTGCTATCCATTCGGGATATTTTGCTTGTCTAATAATTCCTGCATCTAGCATTTTCTGCAACTCTTCTTCTATTTGAGGATGATATCTTTGTTGCGATCTTTCTAATTCTTTGTTTGAATGGCCTTATATTTTTGTCAATTTCCAATTTATGACAAGCTACAGATGGGTCTATACCAGGCATTTCATCCATATCCCACGCGAAGATATCTTTATAGTCTCGCAGCAAATCAATAGTTCTTTTTTCTTCATCTTCTTCCATTTTAGTCCCAATTTTTAACATCTTGGGTTCTTCTTCAGTTCCAACATTCACCTCTTTTGTTTGTTCTGCTGCAATGTAACTAGCTTTCGATTCTCCCATAGGGGTTGGTCCTTTCATTTCTTTACTCTGCGAGATTTCGCTAGGTATTCCTTTTCCTTCTTTTGCCCTTATCATGTAAATTTTAAATTCTTCTTCTTTTCTCGTTGCCTTTACCATTTTCTTACGATCTCTTCGCTTCTTCACTCGTTCTTCATAATGCTTTACTTCGTCTTGATGATATATTCTCCCTTTATCAATATCTCCTCTAATTTCACCAATTCCAGTTGGCGTGGGAAATTTGATACACTCGATGAAGTGTTGACGCTTTCTGACCTTGATTGCATGTACCCATGGCCTCCCTAATAACATGTTGTACGGCGATTCCATATCCACTACACTCACTGTTACTTGCGTTTCAATTCCTCCCAACAGAATTCGTATCTTTACTTCTCCTTTAGGTTTTGTTATAGATTTTCCAAAGCCATGGATATAATACGCTGGGGAAATCATTTCTTCATCTTTATATCCTAATTTTTTGTAAGTATGGTAAAACATGATGCTCACCAAACTACCCGTGTCCACCAAAATCCTATTTATTGCCCATTCTTCTGCACTGCTTTCGCCGATTCTTTTTCATTTTTGCATACATTTATTGTGATCACTAATGGAGATGTATGATTCATCCTTCTTTAGGTATTTCGGTCGGTCAGTAAATGTTATTTTCTCGCTTTTCCCACTCTTTCAAAGACGATTTCTTCTCCTCATCTATAATCTTCTTGCCTTCAAAATCTCGTTTATGTATTCTTCCTCGATATTTTCGTGAAATTCATTAATTAAACTCGTACTCCATATCTTCATTATATTCCTTGTTTCTTCTCTCCTCTTCTTCATCGATTTAACATCTTTCTCTCTCATTTTTTGATTCGGATAATTTTGGCTACAATCTTTTAGAATCGATCCTCGTTTCTAGCGCATATGTAGTTGCAGAAATCCCACACTACACCCCTCACTCGAATTTGCTTAATTAATCCATCTGAAGATGAGTAACAATATATTTTATTGATTGTTTTCTTGAAAGGTTTACAAAGAAATGTAGAACAGAGCTAAAGAAATTACAATCACTCTTAATTTTCTCTCTCCTAATGACTTGCTTAACAATTCAAAAAGAACTCTCTCTCACAACAGACTAACTCAACCCTTTATATAGGGTAATACACAGTGGATGACAGCTAAGCTGTCCTTTATTTTCGGGAATAACTCGCGAAGTGTCGCGAGTGTTATAAACGTTTTTCCTTGCGACACTCCTAAATCTCGCCAAGTCTTCATACTTTTCTCATGTTTTGACTGTCGTCATCCATTGCGTCATTTATATTACTTCCCTGCGATGCCTTCGCAGTATAGTCGTTTATTATTCTCGCAAAGTATTGATGTCGCGATATTCTGCTCCTACATATTAGGTTCACCAAGGGACCTATTTTTGACTGACCCATTTCCAAAGCTTCTAACCTTCTAGACAAAGCAACAAACTTAGCATCTGACCCGAAGCTTGTATCTACCACATTGGTGCTACTTCTATTGACCAAGAGTCTTTTAGGGGGTTCAACACAAGACTCCCCCTTTGTTGGGATTTCTCAAAGAACAACTCCTAAGAAGGTAAATGCATCTTCAAGACTTTTATTAGTAAACTCACAAGCACACATAGACTCGACCATGGCTTTGGTCGAATAGTCTAAACCATCATAAATAATCCCTACAAGTTTCATCTTATCAAATCCATGGCGAGGACACTGAGATAGGAGATCATTGAATCTCTCTAAAAACCTATAAAGTGACTCTCCCTCTTGTTGCACACTAGCACTAATTTTACGCCTAACATGTTGCGGTTTTATGCTTAGGGTAGAATTTCATATAGAAAGCGAAGAATAAGTTCCCGCCATGTTTCAATGGATCCAGATGGTAGGTTGTTTAGCCAGGTCTTGGCTTTATCTTTTAAGGAAAATGGGAACATCTTAAGTTTCAAAACTTCATCAGTAAGGTCTTTTATTCTAACTGTCCCACAAATTTCCTCAAAGTCCCTAATATGAAAATAAGGGTTCTCATCATCTTTTCCTAAAGAATATAGGGATCATCTGAAGGATACTAGCCTTTATCTCGAAGTTAGCCGTATTGGCTGGCAATTTAATGCATGAAGCTCGGTTGGTCCCAGTTGGGAACATGTAATCTTTCAAAGTTGCCATCGTTGGCACAACTGAAGTACTAGGGGTACTTTCCTCACTAAGAGACAGATTTTCAAAACTGAAGTTTCCAAAAACGGGCCTCTCAAAAGAAGAGTCTTCGAGTTCCCCGCCTTCACAAGAAGAACTACTAGGTTTGTCACTAATCAAACGACCTAGAGTGTTTATTTTCCAAGCCCGTTCTTTAATGACCTCGGGCATACACTAGAAAAACAAAAGAAAAACAAAAAATCCTAAAAGGAAGGGAAGTTCTATGCAAACTCAAACAAGGTTGACTGCACCACAGCAAACCTAATGATATCTAGCAAACAAAAAGCATGATGGCTCCACTTAGATTGTTTTCTAGACCAGACTTCTAATCGTTCGAAAGGGAATTCGTTACAATCCGAGCAAACCCCTCTGGATCAATCCGAGTTAAAGTAAGTTGAATCAAGGCGAGGGAAGCTCAGTGGAGCTTTGATACCCAAGGCCTCACCGCTATTACAAGGCGGCGCAGTCACGCATTCAACTTCACA
The DNA here is from genome assembly GCA_023531295.1 of Papaver armeniacum. Taxonomy (NCBI): domain Eukaryota; kingdom Viridiplantae; phylum Streptophyta; class Magnoliopsida; order Ranunculales; family Papaveraceae; genus Papaver; species Papaver armeniacum. The sequence continues at coordinate 381,850 of JAJJWW010009322.1, read as the reverse complement.
GAAACCATCATGAACTTCGAAGTATGCTAAAAGAGTAACCAATATTTTTCGAGCGACTTTCCTACTAAGCTCGTTACCCTATCGGTCTCGTTCTATTCAAAATTTTAGGCTTAGGTTCGCGTTAATTATCGTTTTCCTAAGGCGGGCAAGAAGAGAACGGTGATGAAATCCGAACCCTTATCTTATATGGCCAGTCCTTGCCCTTTACTAGGAAATTAAAAATAGCCGTTTTCAAGTCCTCAGCATATATTCACACGAAGGAAGACAGTAACTCGCTAGCAGGGGATGCGCGAGTGTTTCGACAAACTTACCTCCCGTACCAGACGGGGGATGAACCGTTGTAGTCGACTCGGGCCACCACTCCTATGTCATGTACGAACCCGAGGGGCCGAGGTGATATCGTAATCATCGTCCTTCTCTGCAAACAGTTTGATATTTAATACTACCCTTCCGTAGGGTTTAAAAAATAAGGAATGTCCGAATGTCCAAGTGTCCAAGTCAAAAAAAAAGTAAAAGTGCAAAAGAAAAGGAAAGTCTAAAAAATAATAAAAATATCTAAAAAAAATAATAAAAATGCCTCTCTTTTTTTTTTCTCTCTTTTTTATAAAATATAAAAAAAATCTTCTTCTTTCGCTCCTTTCGCTTGTCTTTAACTCCAAATCTTTAAGTATCCACCAAAAGCTTTGGCAAATTTTTCTTTCGCTCCAAATCCCAAAATCTCAAAGGAAAAGACAAAAACCCAAAAACGTAAAGAAGAACAAATAAATAAAAACCTAAAAGAAAATCTAAAAACTCTAGCCTAAAGACAAGCCCGTGTCGGCGGCGTCAAAAATTGATGTGACTCAATAATGTTGTAGTAAAAAGGTTCGTTGAGACTTGTGAAAGCAAAAGATTTTAGACTTATAAAAATTAATAATAAAGAAAACTTAACACAAAATTGATTCAAGATATGAGAAAATAACCAAGACACTGATTCCACTATTACACATGAATGAATAACGGTAAATAACCCAAAACTCTAATTATCTTTTAAATCCCTTGTTTCTTAATTCACAAATAATCAGACAAATTCTCAAAAATTAATTGTATCCCCTAAGCATAGATTATCTTAATACAAGCATAACCTATCTAATTGAATCACAACTAATAAAAAGAATTTTTGCAAACAATTAAAACTCGCAAAAGCAAAGTGATTGAGTGAATTATTAATTATAAATTAGAGAAAATAAAATAGTTACCAACTATTCATGCGTAAATAGCTTCCTCATTGCCTTGGTTGTGGGAGAATTAGCCGCTCATCATGTTGGAAACACGCTCAAAACTCATTTTTATTGCTCAAAGGAGGTGTACAAATGATGAAATGGACAAAATGATAAAATCGGGTGTTTGCAACGATTATAAGTGTTGCAAACACTGTTACAAAGGATTGTCACAGTTAATTTTAAGTCTGCCTTCGTATTACGACTCACGCCTAAGTGTCGTTGTCACTGTAGAAGAACGACAGTTCCCTGTGCGTTGATGTTCTTCGTGTTCTTCAATGGCAGCAGCAGAAAGATATTCTGTAACTCGATTTTTATTGCTCTATGGTTGCTCTAAAACCTCCCAAACTCTCCGTATCCCCCTACTGACCTCCGAACACTCTTTATATACTAGACAGGGTCTCAAAATCTCTGTAATAACTCCAGAATTATTCCCCTTAACTCTGCCAATTTCGGGAATATTCTCGTTTCTCCTTTACGCGTTTGTTGCTTTGTCAAACTGGTGTATACTCCCTCCAAACACGTTGAGTCATCATCCAAAAGCATAACAGAATGAGGATAGCGCACTCAGGTCACACGTAACTGCCGTAAATAGCTTGGAAAATATCTGGAAAATATCTCCTTCTATGTTTTGTAGCATCCACGTGTACAACCCAAGTCTTTCGATTCTAAGCAACTTACCATCCCTGTTTAGTCGTAACGAGGTGGTATCACTCCATAACAGCAACAAATCGACGATAACGTTGAAATTGATGCAAAAATGTCAACATATTTTCTTCCCTGTTTCACTTCGAACGGAGTGTCCAGCCAAATTCAATCGAAACAAAAGCCCATACCATGCCTGTAATGCTCCAACAAAGCTTCCCAACCAATTTCAGCCATTGAGTCTCACTGAAACACCTTCAAAATCAACCCTAATTGGTTCTTTGAAACCGCATTTTCCCGCCAAAACCAGGATTTGAAATGGAGAAGAAGGTCACCCCTTATCCAACAACTGGGGGTGCGAATATCAGTTGGGTGCCCCTTAGTAATTGGGTTACCCCTTATCCAAAGTGGGAGTCCGAATAGCAAATGTCCTCCGGGGGTGTTCCGAGCAATTTTTCGAGCCGAATTTTCCAACAATTTTTATTTCCAAAAAATACCTACAAACACACAAAACACCATAATAAGGACAAAAACGAGTACTAACAATACGAAACATTGAGGACAAATTAGACACATAAATGCGTCTATCAGCTGTAAACTGCCAAACCAATACCCAAAGAGGATCCCCCAGTTTGTGATATGTGTTGATGTCTCGAATGTTTTTGTGAAAAATATGTAGCATGTTGTTGTTGCCTGGCAAGTCGCACTGGGGAGACTTGCTAGCTTGGTGACCTTCGACGGTCGAGATTTTGCATCTCAAGAGGAAAGATAACCGTTGATCGTTGCACGCTTTCGTTTTGGTAGCCGCGTAGGGAAGGCCAGCATGGTGACGCGTTTAGGTTGGCATGCCGTTGGCATGGCATGGTTTGGCGTGGCCAAACTTAGGTTTACGGGCCAAAGGTTACCATGCGTCGTCTGGTAACCTTGGATGGCTAGGATTTGCTCATGGGATTGAAGGGGGACCGTTGATCGTCGCACGCCTTCGATTTTGGTAGCCGCGTAGGGAAGGCCAGCATGGTGGCGCGGCTAGGTTGGCATGCCGTTGGCATGGCATGGTTTGGCGTGGCCAAACTTAGGTTTTCGGGCCAAAGGTTACCATGCGTCGTCTGGTAACCTTGGATACCATGCGTCGTCTGGTAACCTTGGATGGTTAGGATTTGCTCCTGGGATTGAAGGGGGGCCGTTGATCGACGCACTCCTTCGTTTTTGGTAGCCGCGTAGGGAAGGCCAGCATGGTGGCGCGGCTAGGTTGGCATGCCGTTGGCATGGCACGGTTTGGCGTAGCCAAACTTAGGTTTTCAGGCCAAAGGTTACCATGCGTCGTCTGGTAACCTTGGATAGTTAGGATTTTCTCCTGGGATTGAAGGGGGACCGTTGATCGTCGCACACCTTCGTTTTTGGTAGCCGCGTAGGGAAGGCCAGCATGGTGGCGTGGCTAGGTTGGCATACCGTTGGCATGGCATGGTTTGGCGTGGCCAAACTTAGGTTTTCGGGCCAAAGGTTACCATGCGTCGTCTGGTAACCTTGGATGGCTAGGATTTGCTCCTGGGATTGAAGGGGGGCCGTTGATTGTCGCACGCCTTCGTTTTTGGTAGCCGCGTAGGGAAGGCCAGCATGGTGGCGCGGCTAGGTGCGTTTGGCACGGTGGGGCCAAGGGCTTAGCATGTCGTTGGCACATGGTGCGGCTAGTATGGCTAGGGCCAAGGCAAGGTGCGGTCTGGCTTGGCATAGTGGGGCCAAGGGTTTGGTATGCCGTTGGCACATGGCGCGGCTAGCATGGCTAGGGCCAAGGCAAGGTGCGGTTTGGATTGGCATGGTGGGGCCAAGGGTTTGGCATGCCGTTGGCACATGGTGCGGCTAGCATGGCTAGGGCCAAGGAAAGGTGCGGTTTGGCTTAGCATGTGGGGCCAAGGGTTTGGCGTGAATGGTTTGGCTTGGCATGGCGGGGCCAAGGGCTTGGCATGCCATGGGCGCATGGTGCGGTTTGGCTTGGCATGGTGGGGCCAAGGGTTTGGCATGCCGTTGGCACATGGTGCGATGCTAGCATGGCTAGGACCAAGGCAAGGTGCGGTTTGGCTTAGCATGTGGGGCCAAGGGTTTGGCATGCCGTTGGCACATGGCGCGGCTAGCATGGCTAGGGCCAAGGCAAGGTGCGGTTTGGCTTGGCATGTGGGGCCAAGGGTTTGGCGTGAATGGTTTGGCTTGGCATGGCGGGGCCAAGGGCTTGGCATGCCATTGGCGCATGGTGCGGCTAGCATGGCTAGGGCCAAGGCAAGGTGCGGTTTGGCTTGGCATGGTGGGGCCAAGGGTTTGGCAGGTGTGACTGGCATGGTTGGCATGCCTTGGCGCGGTAGGTGTGGCTGGCATGATTTGCCATTGGCACAGGGGTGCGGCTAGCATGGTTGGCATGCCTTGGCGCGGTAGGTGTGGCTGGCATGATTTGCCATTGGCACAAGGGTGCGGCTAGCATGGTTGGCATGCCTTGGCGCGGTAGGATGTGGGCATGATGAGCCATGATGAGCCATGGTTGGCATGCCTTGGCGCGTGGATGGTGTGAGAATTAGGGTTTTGACTTGTCGAAACCCTAATTAGCATTTAAAAAAAAGGTACCCTGGTAATTTTCTCGCAGACAAATTAAAGGTTTCAATAATGTGATTGGTTTGGACATTATTACTCAAGTTCTGTGACGTCACTGTCTGACTAGGGTTTTACGACTTTACCTCTAAGTTAAAAACCACCATCAACAGTTGGTTACAACACTTGGTTTTTTCTGTGTTGTTTGAAGATAGGTTGAAGAACCTATTTATACAAGTCATTTGAGCACAATCTTCATCTCGTAAGAAGTGGAGGAAGTTGAGTGATGGAGTAGTGGGGTCGTGTAAGTGATTATCACATGATCACGCCTTGGCCCACTTCCCTCATCATCGTTAACCGTCCATGCCTCCTAACACGTTCTCGTAATGGGCGCGTTGCACGCCGCACGCTGTAAACCGCCAGACCAATACCCCAGTAAGCATCCCCCAGTTTGTGACATGTTTGATGTCTCGAATAAGTTGGTCGTGGGACCCATGGAGAATAGCATGGTGCTATTAGGTGAAACAACTAAGTTATTTATGAGGCCAAAATAAAATATCTATGTATTCGACGCATGTAAAGCAGCTTTAATTAACCGATGTGTATGAAGCATCATTGTTTTTTAGCTTGATTGAATAAGTCGCGGATAAGCGTCATAAAAGAGGAAGCATGATCGACCACCTTTGGGTGATCGTTTGGTGGCTCTAGGTACACACCATTACTTGGCCGATCGCCTCATGTAGAAGAAGGATAGCCTGTCTTCACAATGTTTCTTTGCTTGTTCTCTAAAAATAGATCTATACCATCCAACTAGGCTGGAAAAGTTGGATGGCCGTGATCGATTTGCGGAAGTTGTTCAACGCCGTTTGACGCAATTTTAGGGTTTTGGGGCCGATCGGCAAACTCCCTTTTGAGCGAGCGTTTTGAGGCATTGAGCCCTAGTTTGCGTAGGCCGGTCAATCACGTGTAAAGGTGGGTCCACAGTGATCACGTTGACATATTTGGGGCCGTTTAAGATTAAATCTAAGCCACTCAAATCGGCTGGCGAAGAGGAGTGGTCGAGATCGATTTGCGGCAGTAACATACAGCTGTAATCGCCAATTTAGGGTTTCAAAGTTGCGCATTCACCCTTCTTTGGGTGAACGATTCTATGTGTTCCAAGCTTGCTATGAGCAAGTCGATCAACCAACAATGGAGTTGGGTCGACGGTAAACACGTTAGCATCTTGTTGGTTGTCTAAATTTGGATCTGGGCCGTCCAACTAGGCTGACGAAGATGGACGACCGTGATTGATTTGCGGCGATGTGCGTTGTCACAAACACCGATTAGGGCTTTAAAGCAAACTGCGTCCACCCTAGTTCAATCGATCGATTTGGTGTATTATTAACTTCTCATGAGCAAGTCGATCGGTAGAGGATACTATTGGGCCGGTGGCGAACGCATTGATACTTCCTTGGTAGTTTGGAGTGCGATCAAAGCCGTCCAACTAGGCCGGTAAAGTTGGACGGGCATGATAGCTTTTGAGACCGTTTTTCACGGTCTTAGCTCGTTCGAGCTATTCTTATACAGCGCGATCGCCCATATTTGGGATCGGCGTTCAAAGCACTTCGTGTCTAAGAGAGTGGGACTCGATCAGCTAGGGAACTAGTGGGCCCGCCGGTGGTCACTGCGGTGGTTTCCTAATTCTGTTAGGAGTAAGCTATGCTTGTTAAATCGTGCGGCCAAGTTGTGTGGCCTTGTTCGTTTCTGAGACTGACATTAACAGTCTAGATTTTATTTAAGAATAAATATTTGTTCAATCACATTAACTTTAAAAGTGTGTGAACGCATTGATCTCTTTGTTAGAGAGTAATGTAGCTCGTGTGGGTATTTTCATGCAGATCTCAATACTGGCACTTCGGGAGATTCATGCTACTCTGCTGAGAGTGAACACTTCATCGTCATGTCATGTCAATAATGAGAGTTCGGCTGAGAACATAACATGGAAAATACTAGGCGATTCATGCATAACTAACGTGATAGTTTGAAATTTATAAGATATCTGGGATTGATGCACCATTCTGATAAATTTCATAAATATATCGTATTACTCGATACATATATAAGTAAAGAGGCTTAAACACTCATTACTTTTTTTTAAATGGAATTTACTCCTTTGCAGGATGACGGCGCATTAAATACAGGATTTCACGATTTTGACCCGAACTAAAACCACCATCAACAACCACGAGATTGCATCACCCTCAAGATGCGGTCAGCCATTGGCACCTTCCTAGGTTCCTAGTACACCAAATAACATGAAATATTGTTGTGCCTTAAAGATAAATCCTTCGGATCGGTACCATGAAACATGGGAAACTTTAAGTTGATCGAATTCCCTCTAATTATGGCCCAAGTTGATTTAGTTTCAGCGGTTGCACGTGTATGATTGTGTACATCGTGTTCCCCTCTCAGTATTCATTTGTTATTGCTGCGAGAAGACTAGCAATATGGTTGTTAAAATCTCTATGGTATCTTTTTGGTTGTCTTGCATCTGAGAAACTAATTGATGCATTATTGTGGTAAGGTCACCAACTTTATCTTCCAATGATTTGACAGTCATCTTCAAAATCCAAGAGAGCTCCTTGTATCCAAAAGAAAAAACTTGCAGTAAGGATGAAACTCTTGTGTATGTAAACAAAACTGTCGTAGAAACCAAAAAATTCAGTACTTTTTTTTATATTGACAGAAAATATGGTAATTGAGTGAAGATGGAGTAGCGTAAGATGGTAAAGAGAAAGGAAAAAAAAATTATGCAGCAAGTGTGGTCTCAGATCGAATGCTCTGATCCAGGTGTTAGAGTTCTAATACTAAAAGTAAATAATTTGATCTTTTTAATGGGGATCAACCACCTAAATCCTTTGAATAGGATTAACCACCTAGAAATAATTGTATTGAATGATTAAAAGAATTTTACAACAGGAATATATAGAGTTTCAGAAATCCTAAATCAAACAAGTTCTAATAAAAACAATCAAACTAAATAAAGAAATACCAAGCAACTAAATAGAGTTACTTCTATAAAAAAAAGCTAACAGTAACTAAGGAAATATATATGAAACAGTGATGGTTTCGCAACAGAGAGAGTGGGGATGCCCAACGCATAAGGGACGACCTAAATTACCATTATATCTCTTTTAAAAAGAATTTTTGGAGTTTTTGGCAAAAAGTTTTATAGCACTCAGAAAAAAAAATTACGAGTTGGTGCATATGAATAAAACTTTGTTTTTATTTTTTGTCCTTTTTTTTTGTCCTTTTTTTTTCTTTTTCTTCTTTTACTTTTATAGTTTTAATTTTATTTATTTTTGGTCTCTAACGTTTTATCCATTAGCCTTACTAAAAATGGCAATATAAACCACGAAAAGTCATATAGAAAATCATAACCGTTCATGGAATCAGGTATATGAGTAGGTTTCATGTATTGTTGATGATAGTTTCGTAGGATGCCTGGATATTATAAGCAGAAGTGTTTCTTCTTCTTCAGATACAAAAGTCAATCTCATAGGACAGAAGCAAAAATAAAAATTTTCTTCTGGAAAAGGAAAAATCTTTACCTGCCGCATATAAAAGCTCTAGATATGGAATATTAACAGGTTAGATGCTTATCTATCTGGGATAATTGACTCACACAGGGCTGCTTGATTTGACAAGAAGTTCGCCGCCGCAGAAGAAAACATGAAGAGGGACGAACAGATAAGACAAGGAGGAAGTGTAGAAGCGATTCCTTTTTACACGCGTAGCAATTTTGGAATTTGAGTAAAAGAGGAATTCCTTCCTGGACCTTGCATGAAGATGGGCAGTTGAACCTGCAGCGCAAAGGCTCCTTGGCCCAATCAAGGCACAAAAACGCCAGCCACGCACAGGCCTCTCGCCGAAGGTCGATCAAGATTTCCTGATAATCCCCACATGCCTCGCCTTTTCAGTTTGTTCTCGTCTGTCACCATCTAATGCTTACCCCATGCAACATGCCATCATTACGTCTTTGAGAGGGGACTTAATGTTGATGGTGGTTTTTAGTTCGAGGCTAAAATTGTAAAATCCTCATGTATAATATGATGTCATTCTCGCAAAGAGACAGAGCCATGAAAAAGTGATGAATGTCTAACCTTGTCACTGGCGCATTTGTTGAGCAATTCAATATATTTACATGAAATTTATCCGAATGGTGCATGTAGCAACAATCCCAAATATTCTAAATTTCAACATCATGCCCGTATTATTCATTAATGTAAGGCTCATTGGATACTTTCTTTGCTATGTTCCCAAACTGAACCCTCAATATTAATATGACATGAAAATTAATGCTCACTCGCAGCAGAGTAGCATGAATTTCCCGAAGTATCAAAATTATGGTCTTCATAAAGTATTCAGTCAAGCGATGCGCTAACTGCTCTCTGAAAATAAAAAGAACTCTGTGTCAACACACAAAACTCACCAAATTTAATCAATTTTGTGATAATTCACAACATTCAAATATAAACCTAATTAATTTGCAAAAAATTAAGTTTTGCGCCCGAAGCGAGATATCGACCCTTTGGTCGAAATTAAACCTAGGAAAGCTAGGCGATTGATCCGCCATGGATTAGTAGGTTCAAAGTCCTACCCAAAATCAGAAAACAAGAAATAAAATAGGAGCCGCGGAAAGTAGAGCAACAGCAAAAGGAGGCGTGGCCGCGCCATAGGCTAGCCGAGTGCGCCTCGAAGGCGACACTTGCAGATGGCCACGCCCCATGCTTCTTGTCGGCCCTCCTCTTTCCCATCGACCAATCACGTCACTCTAAACCCGCCACATGCACATGAGATGTGGCCACGCCCATGTTTGGCCGGCCCTCCTTTCTATCGACCAATCAGGTTGCTCTAAACCCGCCACGCGCATTAAAAGGCCAAACTATGCCAAACGGCCACCACGCCAATTAGCTAATTAGCCAAACCGCGCCAACATATTAATCGGCATGCCAACATGCCATTCCGCGGCAACAACATACCAACGTGCCACAACAAGCGCGACTACATGCTAACCCACTTTTGTTCGTGGCCAAAGCCATAACAAACTCCAATTAGGGTTTTATGATCAAAACACGACTTTTGCTTCAGTAGCATTAGTCGAAACCCTAATTTCTAGTCGTGGCCCAGAATTACGCCGCTTTGGCCCCAAAACATGCCACGAGCCATGCGGGGCCAAGGAAACCCTAGAAATGGCGCCATGTTATGGCCACCCATGGCTATTCTTCCGCATGTGGTCATTCCTACATTATGGCCCTGCTATAATTCCTTTGGCGCGGACATGGCACTGCAGACACAAAAATGTCATCATGCCGCGGCCATATGCCACATGCGCCAATTAGGTTTTTGGCATACCAAACCCTAATGTGGATAAAGTTGTTGCGCCAACCATTCCAAAAAAACTACCTAGGGTGTAGGATCAGAATATCGCAACACCAAGATCCTTGCGAAATCCATAAACGACACATTGCGAAGACATCGCAGATGAGTAATATATATGACGCAACGGATGACGACAGCCTGAACACGAGAAAGATGTGAAGACCTAGCGAGATTTAGGAGTGTTGCGAGATTTTATATTTGTTCACTTGCGAGAATGTCGCAAGTCAGATCCGAAAATAAAGGATAACTTAGCTATCGTCCACCATGTAGTGTCCTATATAAAGAGCCGAATAGGCTTATGAAGAGGGAGAGATCTTTTTCGAGTGAGGAGCAAGTTATTAGGAGAGAGAAAGTTTAGAGCGGTTGTAAAGTTCTTTGCTTATTTTCCTTTCCACCTTGTAATATTAGTGAGTTTTAATCAATAAAGAATATAATTGTTCATCTTAAAATGACTTAATTGTGTGAATTCTAGTGAGGGGTGTAGTGTGGGATTTCCTGCTACTACATAGGGCATTAAGTCTGATACGACAACTAAAGCCAATATTGTCGAAGCCATATTTGGATCTAACACCAATATGCCGAGATATAACGACCGTGGCTACGCCAGGCGTTGTTCGCACCACTATGCCACTGGCATGTGCCAAACGTGCCACTATGCCACCGGCATGTGCCAAACGCGCCACTATGCCACTGGCATGTGCTAATCGCGCCACTATGCCATCACTAGGTGCCAACGAGATGTGGCCATAATCAACGGTCACCTTTTCTCATAAACTGCAATCTCGGCCGTCCAACTTCGCCACTAACTTAACCGGCCCATAATAAGTCTCAGGTTCATACGCCATTCTCCTGCGACAAGTCCCATACTTGACGTGCCACAACATGATCATCCGCCACCTAGTTGGAGTATAATTAATCAGAATAATTAGGTCTTGCATACAAGACCCACTCAGCAATCTGCTGCACATTTTCCACGAAAATACTCGAGACATCAAACATGTAACAAAGCTGGGGATGCTCATCGGGGTATTGGTCTGGCGGTTTACAGCGTGCGGCGTGCAACACGCCCATTATAAGAAAGTGTTAGGAAAACAGACAGTTAGTGGCGGCAAGAAGTAGTGGGTGTAAAATAACCTGTTTCCTTCATAGTGGGGATGTGGTTTCTAGCATTTACACATTACCCACTTCTCCATCACTCAACTACTCCCACTTCCTACGAGATCGTGGTGCGTTCAATTATGACTTGTATAAATAGGTTTCTACCTATTTCGATCGTAGAACAACAACAGTTTTGGTTAACAACAACATAAGTATCAAGAAAAACACCAAAGAACTGATAGCTTACATTCCGCCCTAGTTAGCAATTCGGCGAATTTTTACCGAATTATCCGCGAACTAGTTCTGCCCACAATAATTCGCCGTCCAAATGTGATCCCGATCTGAAAACGCGTTTTTTATTCCTTCAGCGAATTTTGCGCGCTTTTTACGAATTTTTAAGTTGTGCAGCAGTATAATTCGCAACCCAAACCCAGCCCATTATGTCTAGGCCCAAATTAATCCTTTTAATAAAAAATTGTAAGAGCTGGGGGTTGATCCTCTGACCTCTAGCTCCTTCTGAGGAACCATCAACCACTGAGCCAGTTCCCCAGTGTTTCTATATAAACATATATTTTATATGTAACCCTTAAAAACGTAAAATACTGCTACAAAACATATCTTAAACCATTTAATATTAGCCGAATTTTATGTGCCGCATTAAGTTATGCGAAACGCATTAAACGCGAATTAGCGAATTCCCGAATTGTTCCCGCATCGCGTATTTTTGACCGCATAGTTGACCGAATTCATATTTTACTTAGCCAGTTAATGCGCGCATTTTTGCAGTCCGAATTTTTGTCGCACGCCGAATTGCTAACTAGGCATTCCGCAAGCCAGTTCAACATTCTGATACAAGTCATAAAACAGCCACGACTTCAGAATCAACCATTCTGGTCTCAACACCTTCTTCGCTTCCCTCCCTAAGACAACACCTTCTTCGCTTCCCTCCCTAAGACCAACCCTTCTCCTTCACTTTGTGACCGAAGCAATACTGAAACGACCATTTCTTGGTTTAGGCCAGGATTGTAAAGATTGATCTCTCGAATCTAAAGTACTCACGTGCAGTGCATTTGTTTAGGTCTAAATTCGTTTCTCATCAACACACCCAAATTTACCAAAACCAGCAGAAACAGTTTTTACCCCAAAACAACTGGCGACCACAGTGGGAGATTAATCTCTCGGTTGCAATATCAATTTCCAATTTCATTTTCAATCCTCCCAATTTCAAGATGGTAGATCTCAGATCTGGGTCAGCAACAAATCCTGATGTTACCGGCGCTGAAAACGTCCTTAGTGTCAACATTCCTTCCAGCGACGTCAATGTACTACTTGTCAGAACGATCAACACCCGCGGCACAACATCCTCTACCACCAACACCGGCGGCGCAGGAAACATTCCCTCAGGCGTTACACCTCCAATCACCAGAGCCAGAGCCGCTGCCGCCACCCCCAATATTTCTTCGAGCGTAACGCCCCCGATTGTTACCGGAGGCTGCTACCACTCCTCGTCAGGGCGAGAGACCTGGAGGAGCCGGAGGAGGCCAACCCCCTATTACCATCGCTGATTTGATGGAAAGACAAGAAGTCCTTCCTAAGGCTCGGACGGATATGGCTTGAACTCAAAAGGAGGTACTTACTTTTCTCAAGACACTAACGGAGCGGCTACCACAAGAACCACGCCAACCCCAAATGGAGCCAATAAGGAGTACTTTTAATGCTCCTGATGCCAGTACCTCAACAGAACGCGCCTTTGTATATGAAGAGGCTCGCTTTGCTCCTGAACGTCCATTGGAGAGGAATCAGCCATCCAATTTCATCACGCGTGAAGATTTGTAACGAATTTTTCGAAATCTAGACAAAGAGAACCCAGTGGAGATGCACCAGCATCAACCTCCACATCCTCCTGATGTGCAAAGAGTTCCTCTTCCGAGGGGATATTCTTCTCCTCAATTCTCCCTTTATGATGGCACTGGTAATGCGCGTGAGCATATCTCTCGTTTTACTGGAATCTTTAGGAGAACATAAATACAATCATGTCTTCCATCTCGAAGGAATTTTCAAAATCACTTACCTAAGGGCGTACACCAGTACAACAATATCGCACCAAACAACATATCCAACTAGTGTGACATAGTTACTGACTTTCTACAAGAAGTATTTCTTCGTGTCTCGAGCAAATCACCTTTTCGGACTTAGGAAGGATGTATCAACGAAACAATGAACATCCAAATGATTATGTCAATAGATTCAGAATTCAGGCACTGGATTGTCATGACCCAAACGTGACTGAACAACAATTGGTGGAGTCATGCATTAATGGCATGGTTCCCATTTATCGTGCTTTACTGGAGAATTTACGCTTCCAGACATTCTATGAACTCCATGAAGCTGCCAAGCGGTCAGCTACAACGACACCGGCACTATTAGAAAGGACCAGACTATCCAGGAGTGAAGATGCGCGCGAAACTCGAGGAAACAGACGCCTCATCAACAAATAATATAACAATGGCCCCTCCGTAAGCGTAGTGAGTGAAGGAAGAAAAAGGAAAGCTCTGGCGGTAGATCAACAACCCAAACGTGCAGCACCGAACAGACCAGGCGGCTCCACCTAGGAAGACCACGACTAAAACCCCTGCGCAAGAACAAGAAGCTGGAGAGGCCGCTCTAGACTTCTCATTTCCGATCGAGGAAGTAATTGAACTCTTGGAAGCATGGATTCAAGATAATGCTATCAAACTACCTCCTATCAGGCGCCCGCCAACTGAAGAGGAAATGGCAAATCCCAAGTATTGCCGTTACCATAGGTTTTTCCATCACCCGACCAATGAATGAAATAAATTGAAGCACATTTTCAAGGAAAAGGTAGATGCGGGAGAACTTCAACTAGGCAATAGGGGAGTTCACAGAGATCATCTTCCAGTCAGAAGTTGTATGTTTTCTGGGGACTCGGTTCACAAAACCGTGCAGTCTATGATGCAGCGTGTGTGTGAAATCCTCTATTTCTACAAGGTGTAGCGTCAAGACATATTTGCAGCCCTCAATCGCATAGTGTCGGGAAAACGGCTTTTCTCAATCGAAGAACCCACTCCCAAATCTCAACCTCTTTTGGGAAACGTTGTTGGAAAATGCAACTGGGGACTGCTGACCACTGCTTACCTAAAGAATACTGAGTTCGATGGTACACTGATTTACGTGGCCTCTGACTTCAACATGGTTACCGTCAATACTCTGAGAGCCACAGGGATTTCAAAGCAGGAGGCTACTCACTCCCCAATTGTGATCAAAAGCCCAGAAGGAGAAGTAAAAAACGATTACGGGTACATTAACCTCGAAGTCAAGGTGGGAGATGCTCTAACACATGCCAAATTTCATGTGGTTAATGAATACCCAAATTATGATATGGTTAAGGGGGCGCTTGTGGATACACAACAACAAGGCGAAACTAGAGTGTGCCATTTCCAATGTCTATACCCGAAAGGGTCTCCAACAAGCCGTCCAATCCTGAAGACTATTTGTTGCCATATCACGCAAATGTGACACAATTACCTGGGGAAAGCCCGGCGGCATATCTTCGTAGGTTCCAAAGCCAAGTAAGTCTTATTAAACAACCCTTTTGCAACCAATCACTCCTCCTTCGCCAAAGCTTGGGAACTCGATCCAATTGTCAACTCGGCCATCACTAGGGGATGTGAATGGGAGGCTGGTCCCTTCAAGTATTTTGTCAAGAATCTAGAAGCCATCACGGTTAAAAATGAGGAATCTAGGAAGGTAATGGCGCAACGCCCAAACCGTTTCAAGTGGGAGATATGGTAGTGAAAGTTACCGCTCGGCCTCCTTCGTCCGATTCCACGGATGAGCCATACCTAGTGGCGAAGTTATCTTGGGAGGCTACTTTTGCAATCTTATCAATGCTTGACGGGTTAGAAGGCGTAGTGATAAACGCCGGTGGCTCAAACCCTTCAAAGCCTAAGGTGTCATGCCGCCTCTTGCCTCAAAAAATTCATCTTAGTGTTTCCTTCAGCAATTTCCCTTCTCATGCAATGTTTGCAATTCCTCCAAAATGATTGCACTGCTTGCATTCATAATTTGGTTTTCAATTTATCGGTCAATTAAAATATCGTTTCTTTTAAAATAAGTTTTCCTGAATCATCTTAAAGGAAAAGTACCAAGTAAATCCAAGCCCTCATAAATCCATTACCCATCAATTTGAAGCCAGAAAAATCAAACCCTACAAGAGATATCTTATATCATTCAAAAAAATACTGAAGAGGGGAATATGCAAGGAAGAAAATCATCAAGCGACGGCACAGACACCTTCTTTCAAGAACGGCCGGCTTCAACCTTCGTCTGATGAGATGTCCTCGCTTCTCATGGTGTGTTTCCCAGTTCGTGGCGGCCCACGCCTCTACATGCCCAGGCAGCATGCCACAGACGCCCAAAGTGTGTAATTTGCAAGGGAAAATCAAGAAACGGGTCGGTCAAATCTTTAACCATTGTTATTATTTCCCTGTTTTGAGTTATTATGGCCGACGCCGGCATGCATAGATGTTATTATGGAAGCAGTTAGGGGGAGTGAATGTGACATGCTGACCAGCGCTATTGGCGTGTCGTCTTTCCATCCGCACTATTTGTGTGTTGTGTCTTCCCATTTGCTGAATAGCTCCTGGAGAATGGAATAACTTGTTTTTCGCAAAGGTTTTTTTTTTTTGATCGGAAGATTTGTTCATCCAATTGAAGATATGAAATTATCAAAGCAGAATGAAAGAATATTACTTGGTGAAGCCTTAGCTCCGGTCACATGAACAAAAAAAAAAAAAGTATCAAAACATCTACACGATACGAAAAGATTGTTCTTTTACAAAAGGAAATAACAAAATGGGAAAACTAGTTATCAATGTCAACGCCAAGGTCAGTCGCGCCTCCACTAGAATTCTCTCCAACGTCTTCCCCAACATCATCTCCAATGGTTGCTTCAATAGCATCCTCTCCAATGGCTTCCCCAACATCCTCTCCAACGGTCGCTTCAACAACATCCTCAATAGTCGCTTCAGTCTCTCCAATAGCATCTTTGGCATCCTCTCCAGGATCCATTTTGGTCTCCTTCTCGTGAGCCTCACCAACATCTTTCTCAGAAACTGCTCCAACAGCCTCTTGAGGATATGCCGGTTCGTCCACATCAGAGTCAAGGATTACGATACCATTATGAACAGGGTAATCGAGCTTATTACCGCTTGGGGTTTTCTTATGCTCAACCCTTCGCCGCTTCCGAGCGAAGAAACCTTTCGACCCAGCGGGCGCTTGGTCGCTGAGACGCCTTATCACGCTGGGACGCTTCACCATGTCTCCAATTCTCCTCCATGTCAACCGAAGCCATGAAAGCTTGAACACGCCCTCGAACAATGCATAAATGAGTGAGAGGCATACCCTATATGGCCCGACCAGCTTCACGAAATAAAGGATAAATCTTGTTTAATACCTCATTGAACGCAGAAACCCTGGGTTTGTCGACTTCAAAGTTTTTTTGTGAAGAATTGGAAGAATAATCATCACCAGGAGTTCCCATCATATACTGCAGAGAAGCATTATGTTTGCATCAACAACCTACGTGGTAAAAGAAAACAAAAGGAAAACCGCGAGAAGATATGAAGCGATACCCGGGTGAAGACGAATGCAATTAGCAGTGGTGATCGATATGGAAAGAAAGACTCAAAGTGCTCTTTTATATTACACCAAGGTTAAACCTGGAAAAGGAAAACTCTTTACCTCGCCGCATATACAGGCTCTAGATACGGAATATTAACAAAGTTAGATGCTTATCTATCTCGGGATAATTGACTCACTGGGCTGCCGACGGACAAGAAGCTCGCCGCCGCAGAAGAAAGCATGAAGAGGGACGAACGGATAAGACAAGGAAGAAGTGTAGAAACGATTCCTTTTTACACGCGTAGCACTTTTGGAATTTGAGTAAAAGAGGAATTCCTTCCTGGACCTTGCATGAAGATGGGCATTGAGCTGCAAAGACAAAGGCTCCTTGGCCCAATCAATGTACAAAAACGCCAGCCACGCACGGGCCAATCGCCAAGGTGGATCAAGATTTCCAGTAATCCACACATGCCTCGCCTTTTCGCTTTGTTCTCGTCTGTCACCATCTAATGCTTACCCCGCAATAGTGCCACTGTTACGTCTTTGACGGGACTTAATGTTTATGGTGGTTTTTAGTTCATGGCTAAAAATGTAAAATCCTGCGTATAATATGTCATCATTCTACAAAGAGACAGAGCCATGAAAAAGTGATGAATGTCTAACCTTGTCACTTTGGCGCATTTATTGAGCAATTCAATATATTTACATGAAATTTATCCCGAGAATGGTGCATGTAGCAACAATCCCAAATATTCTGTAAATTTCAACATCATGCCTGTATTATTCATTAATATAAGGCTCATTGGATACCTTCTTTGCTATGTTGCCCGGCTGAACCCTCAATATTGATATGACATGACAATTAATGCTCACTCGCAGCAGAGTAACATGAATTTCCCGAAGTATCAAAATTAAGGTCTGCATAAAGTATTCAGTCAAGCGATGCGCTAACTGCTCTCTGAAAATAAAAAGAACTCTGTCTCAAAACACAAAACTCACCAAATTTAATCAATTTTGTGATAATTCACAACATTCAAATATAAACCTAATTAATTTGCAAAAAAATTAAGTTTTGCGCCTTGAACAGTATATCAGACCCTGCTGGTCGAAATTAAACCTAGGAAAGCTAGGCGATTGATCCGCCATGGATTAGTAGGTGCAAATTCCTACCCAAAATCAGAAAACAAGAAATAAAAGAGGAGCCGCGGAAAGTAGGAGCAACAGCAAAAGGAGGCGTGGCCCCGCCATAGGCTAGCCGGTCTGCCCCAGTAGGCGCCACTTGCAGATGGCCACGCCCCATGCTGCTTGTCGGCCCTCCTCTTTCCCATCGACCAATCACGTCACTCTAAACCCGCCACATGCACATGAGATGTGGCCACGCCCATGTTTGGCCGGCCCTCCTTTCTATCGACCAATCAGGTTGCTCTAAACCCGCCACGTGCATTAAAAGGCCAAACTATGCCAAACGTCCACCACGCCAATTAGTTAATTAGCCAAACCGCGCCAACATATTAATCGGCATTCCAACATGCCATTCCGTGGCAACAACATACCAACGTGCCACAACAAGCGCGACTACATGCTAACCCACTTTTATTCGTGGCCAAAGCCATAACAAACTCCAATTAGGGTTTTATGATCAAAACACGACTTTTGCTTCAGTGGCATTATTCGAAACCCTAATTTTTAGTCGTGGACCATAATTGCGCCACTTTGGCCCCACAACATACCACGAGCCATGCAGGGCACAATAAACCCTAAACATGGCGCCATGCTATGTCCACCCATGGCTATCCTTCCGCCTGTGGTCATTCCTACATTATGGCCCTGCTATAATTCCTTTGGCGCGGCCATGGCACTACATACACAAAAATATCATCATGCCGCGGCCACATGCCTGATGTGTGTCGTAACCACAACAAATTAGTGAATATTTTTCCACTCAATTAACAAGTAATATGGTGGTAGTTAAGTTCGTTCCCACGAGGAGCAGGAGGTTTTAGTTGTCTTATAATGTCACAAAGGGGGTTTTTGGTTATAGATTTTATAAAGAACAATAAATAAACAAAGCAATTAAAAAGATAAAGTTGAAATCAAGAAGAGAGACAAGACTAAGGATCCTTCTTCATTGCAAAACAATGATTCAAGTTATGTTCTTTTCCACTTTTTATTAGTCACAGATTATCACCAACCGTAGGATAGCAGGTTCGCTTAGCTAACCCCAAAATTCCTTGTTTCACTGAGTAACAGGTCCGCTTGGTTATCAGATTCTATTCAAAAGAACCACCTTGAGGTTTGCTTACAATATGTAATTCCCCGAACGCATTAAGATTTATGAATTTAGGTTTAGTACTAGTAGTTAAACTCGGTTCGCTCGGTTCACTTTCTAGCGTTGTTTTTGTAGTTGCAGGAAATCCTACACTACACCCCTCACAATAATCCACACAACTAAGACATTTTAAGATGAATAACAATGATTTTATTGATTATTTCCTTGAATGTTTACAAGATAAAATAGAAAAGAGCTAAAGAAATTACAATCACCACAAACTTTCTCTCTCCTAATGACTTGTCTAACACTCTGAAAAGAATCCTCCTCACAATAGACTTGCTCAACTCTTTATATAGGGTAGTACACAGTGGATGACCGCTAAGCTGTCCTTTATTTTCGGGAATGACTTGCGAAATATCGCGAGTGTACAAGTATATAATCTCGCGACACTCTTAAACTTTGCTAGATCTTCACATCTTTCTCGTGTTTTGGCTGTCGTCATTCATTGCGTCATTTATATTACTCTTCTGCGACGCCTTCGCGGTGCTGTCGTTTACTAATCTCGCGAAATACTGATGTTGCGATATTCAGATCCTACATCTTGCCTCTTCTCATGTCTTCTCTGCGAAGAAGAGAATGTCATGAGAACCAATATTTTGAAATGCCACAACTGTTCATCTTTATCTTTATAATCTCGTACTTTTACACGAAATTTATTACACATGTTTCTTCTTCCACTCTTTTCTTGACACGTCTCTTTCAACCGTTTTTTCTTGACCATTCACGTCCCATCTCGCATTAAATGCATTTGGTTTCTCGAGAATTCTTCTCTCTATATATAGTTTTCTCACCCTCCTCTTCTTCTCTTTTACTTTCCCTCTGCAACTTTTCTTCAACTCTTTTCCTCCGCAATTTGCGTCTCTGCTACTGTAAATCTTCCTTTTCTTCTTTCTCTTGATCTTCAATTCTCTAATCATTCCCATATTCTAAGAATGGCTCCTCCTGGTCGTAAATATGAAACCCTTTTAGATGAAACTCAAAAGAAATTACAAGAGAAGGGTTTCACCTTGTCTACTATTCCCAATCAAGAATCTTCATCTATTCTTTCTGCAAAGTTGTTTACTGATCATCAGTGTGATGATCAGAAAATCATAATCTCGCTAGGTCAAATCCTCGCAGGTCTTCCCATTCCCATGTACGATCCCGAACTGCCCTTGTTCTATGAAATCCTTGCTCATGAGAAATTCTCGCGAGCTATTTATCAATTAAGTGGTGATTGCATCCGTCTAATGCTTGAATTTGCCAATCGTGGCGCTGGTAAGGGATCTCTATATCCTGATAACGTTAAAGATCCTAACTTCGCAAGTTTAGAGATAGTCACTGAAAAGTACATTGTAGAAAACTTTTTTGAAAATTATGAAGTAATAAACATGAAGAATGATAAATCTCGCTGGGGTGCCCGATTGAAAAGAAAAGAGAACGTTTCCGACGATAAGATACTCATGCTAGATATTGACTGGCATTCTGGCAACAACAACGTTCCTCGCTACTCTAAAGATGAGAGGTGGTCTGTCTTTCCACTATTTTTGAGCGGACCTTACATTTCGGGTTCCAATATACTCCTGCGAATCTCGCAAATTATCACCCTTGGGTATTTAATTAGCCCGAAAAGGCAAAAGAGGTATACTTCCTAACTTTTACTTATTTTACAATCTTCACTCCCTCTTATATCTAATCTTGCGAATTTTTCAGATCACCAAATTGAGAAAGAGCTACAAAAGAAATCCAAAAGCGAGTACTCGGCGATACTTCGTTCAATCACGGATGAAGTAAGAAATATTTTTCCTTATTATTTTTAACAATATTGTTGCCTCTGTTTCTTATCTTCATTCGTGTGCGAAGGTTGGCATTGAAGAAACTGACATTCCTGAAGCTGCGAAGGCTAAAGGCAAGAATAAAATCACTCTTCACAAGGATAAATCTTCTGCTCCCTCTTCTAAAAAACAGAAAATCCATCCCACTTCTCATTCTAATTCCCAAACCAAATAAAAATTCGATGAAGATGATAATGATGTTGATACTTCTTTTGCGAAGGAGAATCATTCAGTCGAATCTGCTATGGCGCAATTGTCTAGTGTTTTCTCTGATTCTATGCAAGGAATGGGAGATGATCGTTTTTCTGCTACTTGCGAAGCTCTCGCAAATATCTGCGATGCCCCCCTCTAGTGGATAATGATTCTTTTCGTGGAGTTTCCTTACAATGACTCCCAGTTTCTTAAATGCACTTAGTGCCTTGGTATGTTCACATTTCTTTATTTCTTTGTGATTTCGATTATAAACCTTATCTTAACAATTCCTTTATTTTCCTTTATAGTCTGGGAGAGTTCCTTTGTCGTTGCCTCAGATCTTGAGAAGAGGCGCAACAATCTTGAAAAGAAAAATCTCCAACTTAAGGAGAAGAACAAAGAACTAGAAGTTGAAGTTGCGACATCTCGCAAGAAGGATGAAAGTGAGACTACCGCTCTTCGCGAAAAAAATTCAACAGCTGGAAGTTGAGTCTTCTACCCAGAAGAACAAAATATCTACTCTTCAAAGTGCTAATCAAAGAACTTTATGGTATAATACCCTTCTCTTTTCTTCGTTTCTACTTTGTCATTTATTTTTCTTTGCCTGACTTATCATTTTCGCAGACATTTATAATCTTTCTGACGAACCCATCCTTCTCCATTCATTCCCTGAACCTATGGATGATGATGCTCTTCTCGCTCATCTCAATGAATATTTAAGTAGTTCTTCAAACAAGATTAATTCTCTCTCATTAAATGAACTTCGAACCAAATTTCATCTCTTAGAAATTGAGCATAGATCTAGTTTAGGTTTAGCCAACCGATTTAAACGTTTATATCTTAGCTCCCACGAGAATAATAATATTCTAAGGAAGACAATTAGAAGCCTTATAGATGATAAGGATCGCATTGCTAATCAAGGTGCACAAGCATTAGCGAAATTCCAAAAAACTCTTCTTGAAGTCCAAATTGAACGAGATGAATCTCTTCGCCAAAATGCCATACTTAATGAGCGAGAAAATCAAATTCGTTCACTTCTTGTCATAAATAGTGATGATGAATTCGCTTGGGCTGCGAAAGTTCTAGATAATGCCAGAAATAACTTAGGTGTTAGAGTCAGTCTTCATGCTGAGCATACTGCCTTGGTTAAGGATATGATTTCTGACAGAGAAGGTTGTTTACTGTTCTTCATTACTTTACCACCTCTTTTTTGTAAAACTGCTATTAAGTTGCTAACTCATTATCATTTGTTCACAGAATCTGAGAAGAGATTTCAAACTAGAATCAAGGAACTTGAATCTGAGAAAGCACAACTTGCCAAAGATTTTTCTCTTCGCAACAACAAGTATTCCAGGTTGAAGAAGCAATTACAAACTACAGTAGCAAATTTTAATAATGTCGTTGTTCGTTTTCGCAATCAAACTATTGAAACAGTTTGTAATGACCATCGCATTCCTCTTTCCTCATATCCTTGTCTTCTTGATGAAATTCCTGAAAATATGCCTTCCTCAGATGTCTCTGATAGTGATGCAAGCGAAGAAGAGGAATCTGATAAAGAATCTGATGAAGAAGAAGAATAAGCTGAGAGATAGTTCCATTTTCCTTTTTCTCTTCTTGTGATGCTTGTACATTTATCCTTCTAGCCATCCATTTTTGTAATTTCTCATTGTAAATCTATCATATGGAAATAAATAACAAGTTTTTACTCTAATCATTCCCATACTTGCCTCTGTTATTTATTTTCACATGAGAGATTAAGTTGATAATCTTTAAGTAATAATACTTCTTAGTTTCGCAATCTAACGTTGCTAACCCTTCACAAATAAATGAAGAAATATAGCCATTTTCGCAAGCTTATTTGCTTACCCAATTTCTTGTTTTGTCTTATATTCATTTGTGTTGAAATTCATTATTGCGACAAGATCGCAGGACGTCTTTACATTTTCATGTAATGACCCATTGATCTTGCCTTATCATTGTTTTTGTGTGGTCTTATTTTGCCTTCCTAGTTAAAGGTCTTATTTTGCCACCCCTCATTTTGCGTCAATATGACAGGCCTAAATATTCTTGCGAACATAAAGTCCCATGACATTGCCGTCTTGCGACAAAATCGCAGGACGTCCTTACACTTTCATGTAACGACCCATTGATCTTGTCTTATCATTTCTTTAGTATTATTGCCTCTGCGCAGATGCTTTTGTTGCGACAATATGACAGGCCTAAAAATTCTTGCAAACTTGAAGCCCCATGACATTGCCGTCTTGCGACGAAATCGCAGGACGACTTTTACACTTTCATGTAAAGACCCATTGATCTCGTCTTACCCTCGCGTTAGTATTATTGCCTCTTTAGGATCATCGCACAAATATGACAAGCCTAAATTTTCTTGCAAAAATAGAGCCTCATGACATTTGCGTCTTTTGACACTTATCATCTCCCTAATGGAGGGTGCCGCCCTTATCATCTCCCTGGTTGCCCCTTCAAGGAGGCGTACATCGGCCATACAAGACTAGCTCCTCCCATCCGGTCTTAACAACAACCAGTTGTTTTCGCAGCCTCTTATCCCTTATACCTATAGGGTTTATGGTTACGAGACTGCACCCTAAGTGGAGTTTTCTTCGGGCCGAGTGCGGATGTGCCAAGACTTGCCAAGAATGGCCGAGACACTTCAAATTCCCTGGCACTCTTGGCTCAACCGTGTACCTCGGCGCCTTGGTCATACACTCGACTCCTTGGAAGAGACCCTCGGTCGTCCAACCAGGGTATAACCTTATATATATAGTTGGAAATCCAAGGTATCTCCCCGGATAGGCTTTCATGGGCCCCAAATCTTCATGACTCGAGGTTCCGGTGGGCGGTGTAACCTTTTCTCTCGAGCCATGTCAAGAGATACCCCCTTATATGACGCACTTTAGGTCTTACATTTGCCTCTTACGAAATATCATTCGCGAACTAGGGTGTACGCCATAAAGGTTCGTCCCATTCACTCACTCATTCATTTCTGTCAATTCTTGTAATCATTCATTGCTTTTTGATTATTTTTTCTCATCTTCTTTGCGAAATTATCACATAGTCTTGCTTCATTTTCTGAGATCTCGCTGTAATTATTTAACCAAACTTTCATCATATTCATATATCGCGAGTTTTTCGCGCACTCCTTCTTCGATCATCATGACACACATTTTTTTTTTTTTTTTTTTACACGACACTAAAATCAATTATTTATTTCTTACACCTCTTACTCCTGTTTCTCTTTGTTTCTTCATTCATATTTCCAGATATTTCCTTCCCTTTTGCGAGACCATCGCAATTTTCAATTGTCTTCAAGCACTGATTTCGCAATATATCTTCATCTCTCACTTTTATTGTGTCCACCATCAGTCTTTCTCTTCTTTGTTCTTCTTTGATATTCCTTTTCCAATTCTTCTGTTGAACAACCCTTTCCTCGCAAGACTCCACATCGACTTCATAGCATTTTTGTCCCTCAACCCAATCTCCTTTTATAACTCCAACACCACTGGGATGTGGAAATTTGATGCACTTGGTGGTAAGTTGATGCTACACCCAAGATCTCATGTAACCAGGGTCGCCCAATTAATGCATTATAAGGGGATTCCACATCGACTATACAAAACAAGATTTCATTGATAATCCTTTCAGCGGTATTCTCATGCGAGTTTCTCCTTTGGGTTTATTGGCAGTACCATTAAAACCATAGATCTTATAGGCTCAAGGTATCAAGTCTTCGTCTTTCCCACCCATAGTCTTGTAAGTGTGGTAAAAAGAATGTTTACAGAGCTTCCAAAAGATCAATTAAGATTCTATTTATAGCCCATGAATTTTCTCGCCCCATTATCTTCATCATCAACGGTTTTGGGTTAATTTCCAATCTTACCACTAATGGATCTGTCATGCATCTCGCCACCCTCGGGTACCTCTTCTTGCATAAAAGAAATAATCTGTGTTTGCCATTCTTTTAGTGGCGATGTCTTCGCGATGTTCATTATTTCTCTATTGTCAGCATCTCTTGCGAAAACCCTATTGAGAACGCTATCATGGAAATCTTCAATTGTCCCGTACGAATGTACAATTGAGTTGCAGAACAAGTTTTTGGCTTTCGCTCCAACTTCCACTACAAATGTCTCTTTCCCTTTTATTGTATTCACTCTGTGAGTTTCTGGAGGTGTTGGTAATGGTTGAGTCTTCTCTTCACATTTTAAGAATTGATTTAGTTTCCCTTGATCTATCATTCTAAGGATGATTCTTTTGATATTCCTGCAATCATTCGTTTGGTGTCCATGAAAATGGTGGTAGGAACAGAATTCATGACTTCGTCACCTGGAGGTGGTTCATTCCCCATGTTCCATGGTGCGGGTATGTTTTCCATCGTGGGATTATAGCTTCCCATATCTTCTCTACACTAGCATTTAGTGGTGGCATCTTGATTTCTTCCCATACGACTCTATGACCTCGCTGCCCTCTATGATAATTCTTCCTCTCGGCCTCCATAAGTCTCTTGCGGATTATGCCTCGACCTCCATAGGTTTCTTGCGGCCGATCAAGCCTTTGAATTTTATTATTTCCGCCACGGTTGTAGAAATTTCTTTCTCTTTCAAATTCTTCCGATCGCGACTTCCCATGGCTACCAACTTTTGTTGACCATCATTTGGTATCCTCATTCCTTGTTGACATTGCGAGGTACTCGCCACAAGTTGTTTATCAATTTAGGTAACAAACTTGCATTCGCGCTCTCCCGAACTTGTATTCGCAACAGGTATGATTCCATCTCATTTTGCTTTTCATCTAAAGCAATATACTCCTCCTGAAGCTCTCGCAACTCAGTCATGGTGATTGTATTTTTGACTCTAAAAATTTGAATATACAACAGATTTGTCGCGAACATAGTATTAATGAATGATAAGATGAGATATCTCTCCTCCACACGGCCAGCCATTTCGCTACACATTGTCTTCCACCTCACAGTTAGATGCTTCAAACTTTCACCAACCCTTTGTTTCAACCCAAATACATCTTCAATACCTGGTCGCGAGGAATTATTACTTATATATGCCCCTAAAAATATAGCCTGCAAGTGATTGAAAGATGTTATTGTATTCTTCTACAGCCCTTCAAACCATATCAAAGCTTCTCCTGTCAGACTTGATGCAAAATATTTGCACAATATAGCATCATGATTCTCCCATTGTAACATACATCTCATATAAGCTTTGATATGTCATCGCACAAGTTGTTCCATCGAAAATGCTGGTTAATGTTGGTAAGTTGCACTTCGGTGGTATTCCTCCTAATTGTATCTCTTGTGTGAACGGAGTTTTCGCAGCTTCTTCTATGGCTTCATCCAACTGTCTCTTTCCTCCTCCCTTTTTACTGTTCATCATTCCTCTCATTTCTGCCAATTCTCTCAAAATTTGTTCATTTACATCAAAACTTTAATCTATTGGTCTTTTTAGTTCCGCCTCTCTTCTCCTGCGTTCATGTCTATTTTGACTTTCATCATTCTCTTCTCGTCTTTTTCTGCGATCTTCTCCCTCACTTCCTTCGCGAATTCGCACACCATTATATCTTTCAATTTCTCTTCTTTGTTGCATATCAGCTCTTCTTTGTGCTCTTTCAAATTCTTCATTAATATTATCATTGTTGCGATTTTGTTCTCGCCTTCTTTCTCGATTATCATGATTATTCTGGCGAATTGCCTCCTCCAATTCCTGTTCTTCCCTTTCTGCTCGCAATCTTTCTCTTTCGCGAGCTAGACGTGCTTGTTCAACATAATATCTTTCAATTTCATCTTCAATCTCTTTTTGCTTCCTCTGTGCTTCTCTCCCATGCAATATTCTTCTTCCTTCTTCTTGATTTTCTTCATCAACTGGATTATTTTGCCTCTGACGCTGCCTAATTCCTTGGTTTCCACCATTCTTCCCATTTTGAAAAGTCTCGGGACGTGGGACATAACGATCTTCCATCATTTCTCTTCTCTCGCAATGTTCTATGCCTTGATTTTGCGCTTCTTCATGGTTTTCTTCATCAGCATGTTCTGTAGGTAAAATTCTCCTTCTTTCCTCTCTAACTGATCTTGAATTTGACCTTGTAGTGCTTCTCGACCTTCTATTTTGTAATCTGATGTTTTCCATCCTCAGCTCATGATTCTGTCTTGTCAAGTTTGTACGCTCCTCTGCCTCTAATCGTCTCTCTTCATGTATTGTTTGCCTCAACACTTCTAATGCTGCGATCTCTTCATTTCCATGAATTATTTCTCCATTCCCTTCTTGGTCTCTCCCCTCTTGTCCATTGTTTACCAATTGTTGTTCTTCTTCCCCTTCGTCCACAGAGTCTGATCTCCAAGTATGCACACTTACTCTATCATAATCCACAATTCTATCCGCTACTGGTTGAATTGGTGATTGAATTTGATTTTCTTCATCATTCCTTATGTTCCTTCTTGAGGATTCTCCCATTTCATTTCTCTCTTCTCCGGCAAGTCTCCTACTTCTCCTAACAGTTGTTGGTTGCTCAGATGCATTTCTCCTTCTAGACATTTCTTAATTTTGGTAAACTGTTGAAAATTATATCAAATTTCTTCTCTACTACTCCAAATTCTTTCAAATCACGATGTCAATCCTTACTCAAACGTCCCTGTTTCCAGCGCCAATATGTAGTTGCAGGAAATCCTATACTACACCCCTCACATTAATCCACACAACTAAGACATTTTAAGATGAATAACAATGATTTTATTGATTATTTCCTTGAATGTTTACAAGATAAAATAGAAAAGAGCTAAAGAAATTACAATCACCACAAACTTTCTCTCTCCTAATGACTTGTCTAACACTCTGAAAAGAATCCTCCTCACAATAGACTTGCTCAACTCTTTATATAGGGTAGTACACAGTGGATGACAGCTAAGCTGTCCTTTATTTTCGGGAATGACTTGCGAAATATCGCGAGTGTACAAGTATATAATCTCGCGACACTCTTGAACTTCGCTAGATCTTCACATCTTTCTCGTGTTTTGGATGTCGTCATTCATTGCGTCATTTATATTACTCTTCTCTGCGACGCCTTCGCGGTGCTGTCGTTTACTAATCTCGCGAAATACTGATGTTGCGATATTCAGATCCTACAGTTTTCACATACAATTGCTCCACAGAATCCCTCTGCAAGGTCTCATGTTTTCTACTTATGTAAAGTGTCGAGAACGATTACGTATTCCCTAACTTCTACTAGCTTTAGGTTGAGTTAACAAATCAATTCAGCGTGCACTCTAAATAATCTATCAAACAACCATGAATGTATAAACATTCCTATTAGTAAAAACAAACGATAATCATGTGAAAACTTCAAAGTATGTTTAAAACAAAACTCAAAACATGTCAAGAACTAGGAATTCATCCTCAATCAATAAGAAAATTAGCTACTCATGCTAAGGAGTTCACACAAAGAATAAAGAAAAGAGAAGTGTTGTGTGTGTAGAGGTGTGCCAAAGTGTGTATATAAAAGTAGAGAACTTCTCTATTTATAGGCTTCAATTTGCTCGCAATCCTCTTAGGAATAGGCTCCCTTTCCTTTAGCAATTCAATTTTCAAGTTCAAGTCTTTATCAAATCCTCCATCTTCTCTTTCCAAATCCAAGCTAAATTCTTCATCCAATTCTAAACCCAAGTCTTCACACCCATGAGAGAAGTTCACAGGACAAAACCCATCTCATCACAGATCCTCCTCCATCTAAATCTGCACCAGCATAATCATCATAAACCCACTCATCTTGTATTCAAACCCATTAACAGCAACATTATCTTCTTTGAATCTCAACCACCACTGATTTTATCTGAATCATCAAACCCTAACCAATTCCATCAAAACCCATTACAGATGCAATCATCACAAATCCAACTCCCTCTATTTCTGAAATCGACAACAACAATAACTCCAATTTCGAGTTTCATCTTATCAGTACTCTCACCCTAACCGAACCTGAGCTTTTCCATCTCTCAATTTCATGTTTATTCTGTGTATTTAACGGATTATTCTTTCTTTGGCTGCAGAGAACAATGGAGATGAGATAAAGGGGAATAGAATTATCTCTCTCTCGACCTAGTTAGGGCTTTGAAAGTGGGACGGCTATTTGCACCCACTGTGCTTGGATACAACCACACATTGGCAGCCCCTTAGCCTTGACTGGTTGGTTTTAGTATTCCTCCAAAATAGAGTTCCCTCTTAAACTTGACTGGGCTCCAGATAGTGTTCGCCCAAGAAGTGACAATTTCGTCCTTTTTGCTCAAATTGGGTGATTTCTTCTTCTTTTCCTCCGTATGACTCCAGAGTACCTAATAACTTAAAACACGCGTAAAATACATAATTCACAAGAAAAAATAGCAAAGAAAGCATAACCCATAGATAATAAATACGGTGTATTCTACACCTATCAAATTCCCCCACACTTAGACTTTGCTAGTCCTCGAGCAAATCAAACTAAAACTTACAACTTCAAAGCGTTCCAGCGTCCCAAGCATCCAAAGACCTATGAGGACATAGAGTTTCTGCATGCTAGTAATAAGAAGTTAGAAATACTAAAGAACATATTGTCATTCTTAAATGTTGAGTGAGAAATAACCACACCATAATGAGAGAACGCTTGTTTGAGAGCGATCAATAAGCATTTCGCCTCGACTTCTGCCTCACCAAAAAGGATTTTATGAAATTGCACTCAAAAGACGTACTTTTATGGTTCTCACATATGTGCAGGTAGGAAGGAAGATATAATTCCTGCAACACGTTGAATGGTGGGAAGGACAACTTCCGAAATATTTTAAAACCCACATCTTTTAACGTTTTGAAAAACCATTTTTCTGACGATCTCTAAGAAAGGAAATCAACCACTATTATCGAGAATGAGATTACTTACCTTCACATCCGATTGCAATGGTGATAGCACCACTGTCACAGCATCCGATAGAAACGTCTTCCGCTCCTCGTCTTCATCTTCTGGTCTTCGGCTTCGGCTTCAACTATTGATGATAAACTCTTGAACTTCGTAATTCCTTGACAATTTGTAACTCTCTTACCTTAAAAATCCTTGTCGCTTGAAACTTCTTTATATATTTTTCCTTCCCCGCGGCTTATTTAAATAAAAACAAAATAACAAAATTTTCTCTTGTCTTTTTTTTTTTTTTTTTTGAAAGACGAGAAATAAAATACAAAACAAAACAACCATAGCCGTGGGAAAAGTACTTTACCGCTTGATTCTTCACAACTTGTATCGTCTCCAAATCATAAACTTCAATAATTCTCACCTTTTGATTTTCTTCGCTCTTGTAAATAAGTCTTCATACTTGGATATCAAATTATGCTCATTATATTGTAAGTCTTCAACATGTATATATAAATCTGCTCATTGTATGTTGCTTTACTTGAATATAAAATTTGTTTCTTTTCTTGTTCCGTTGCTTATGAACCTTGAACGTCTTCAACTTTCCTTGTAGATATTGATGTCGCTCCTTTGTTGATGATGATGGTGTTTCTATGGACCCGTTGTTGTCGAGAGAATGGTGCTAACTGCAAATCGAACTACAAGAAGGAGGCTTTCATCCATAGACGTCACCATCATGATTGACAAAATTAGCACTCAAGAGATCAAAAATAGTGCTGGAAATTGGTATGAAGTTGGGTAGCTCACCATTCTACCCGGAATTAACGTACGGTGACACACACTCAAAACAAAGCTTTTTTAGTCAGCTACAAAGAATTTTTGGTTGGTGCCTCACATGATATAAATACGGGTAGTCTCCACTAATGATTGATCATCAACTCTAATAATACATTTCCCTCTGCACCTCATTTGCCACCGGCATGATTAAATCCATTATTTAACACTCTAACAAGTAAGAAATCCGAACGTAGTTCCCTAACACTTCCAAGTTCAGTTATGTCGGTCAGAATTCTCTATGTAAACATACCTAGCAGTATGCTGGTGACTCTAAAATCTCTAAAAGTTGGAGGTTTTATGCAAAAAATTTTTTAAATAAATATGCTTAACCACTCCCCCACACTTAAACCTTACATTGTCCTCGATGTAATTGAATCCTCCTAGCAAAGTCAAGGTGGGAAATCCTAACATGATATGGAACAAGAAAAATAAATAACAAAATAAAAAGCAAAAAGACAAGAAATACTAAACCAATGGGTTGCCTCCCATGAAGCGCTTGTTTTAACGTCGTCGGCCCGACTTAGCTCTTGTAAGATTCACTCCCCATATACTAACAATCTGAAAATTTGGGGATCCACCCATGGTACCTGTTTTGCAAATAATAGCTCCATACAAATGTTAGCACAAGAAAATAATAATAATGTTATCGCTTGATAGAAGTTTCCCCCACACTTAGTCTTGTCCACACTCGGAAGTGTGTAAAGAACATAGAATTTGGGAACTTCCATGAATTCCTCTTGGCAAACCTGCATAGTGTTAGCATCAAGTGTTTCCAATGGTGGATATCGAGAAACAAAATCATTCAAAAATACTTTCGAAGCACATACATTCAAACCAATAAGAGGTAAAGGAGAAGAATCAATATGCAAAGGGTTAGACAAACCTTTCACAATTTCTTGTATTACAGAATCCTCTTCATCCTTAAAAAACTTTAATGAATTACTTACCTCTTGTATATCGTGGTCCTCTATCAAACCTTGCAACCATTCTTCGTCGTTTTGTTCCTTAACCAAAGTCTTGGCATCATTATAATCATTAAAATCTTTAGAAAGCTCAATTGGGTCTTCCACAATATCATTCAATTCGGTTTCATTCTCAAGCATCACCTCTTCAATATCCTCGTCATCGGAATCGGGTCATTCACTAAAATGATTCTCGTCGGTATACATTGTAAGATCTTCTTGTAAGGGTGTTACACCATTTATAACAATAGGTAAGTCACACCCAATCTCCTCCCTTTGAATAGGCGAAGGATTGTTATTATGATCCGGAGTTGGAATAACTTCCTCATTGTTGCAACGCTCGTACACTACCGCGGACTCATTTCTTTCCCTAAGGAATTTTTTAAAAGCACTAATTGCATCTTTCTCAAGATCTACCTTTTGAATAGGTTATTGATCATTATTAAGATCAAGGCTCGAGTAAGCTACACTAGCGTCATCAAAAGTATCCAAAGGTTGGTCCTTTTCAACACAATCATCTTCACTTTCAGACTCACCATAATAAGAATCGTCATCGGTTTCATAACCTCTATCAAGACGTCGTTTAAGTTCCATATGAATGGTCCTACTAATTTCTGCAACAAGCTCTTCCGAGTTTCCATCATCTTCCAACTTGTATAATTTCTGTACAAGTTTCCTGATGTTAATACGCTTTCCACCATTAATAGAGTTTCTAGACTGTATCTCTTCTTTTGGAAAGAGTGAAGGAAAAACACGATGAAGAGTAGTATATTCCAAATTCTCTGTCTGCACATTACTAGAAAACAATTTATTAGAAGCATAACTATCCTTCCATCCTTGTGATTGTCCACTTACATACCCGTCATAAGGTTGTTGATATGTATGAGAATATCCATAAAATGTGTATCCTAAGGATGGTTGGAAGTTGCCATAATGTTGAGGTTGAAAACCGTATTGATTATTGTAATATGCTTGCTCTTGTCCACCATACATGGAAAACTAGTACCTGAAATACAAATTCTAGAAAACAAAGTTAGAAACAAAAATAAAACGAAAACAAAATAAAAACAACTAAAAATCTGCTCCCATTGCTCCCCGGCAAGCTAAAATTTAAAATTTGATGTGTGTTGTAACCACAACAAATTAGTGAATATTTTTCCACTTCATTAACAAGTAATATGGTGGTAGTTAAGTTCGTTCCCACGAGGAGCAAGAGGTTTTAGTTGTCTTGTAATGTCACAAAGGGGGGTTTTGGTTTTAGATTTTATGAAGCAAAATAAATAAACAAAGCAATTAAAAAGATAAAGTTGAAATCAAGAAGAGAGACAAGACTAAGGAATCCTTCTTCATTGCAAAACAATGATTCAAGTTATGTTCTTTTCCACTTTTTATTAGTCACATATTATCACCAACCGTAGGATAGCAGGTTCGCTTAGCTAACCACAAAATTCCTTGTTTCACTGAGTAACATGTCCGCTTAGTTATCAGATTCTATTCAAAAGAACCACCTTAAGGTTCGCTTACAAGATGTAATTCCCCGAACGCATTAAGATTTATGAATTTAGGTTTAGTACTAGTATTTAAACTCGGTTCGCTCGGTTCACTTTCTAGCGTTGTTTTCACACACAATTGCTCCACAGAATCCCTCTGCAAGGTCTCATGTTTTCTACTTATGTAAAGTGTCGAGAACGATTACGTATTCCCTAACTTCTGCTAGCTTTAGGTTGAGTTAACAAATCAATTCAGCGTGCACTCTAAATAATCTATCAAACAACCATGAATGTATAAACATTCCTATTAGTAAAAACAAACGATAATCATGTGAAAACTTCAAAGTAGATTTAAAACAAAACTCAAAACATGTCAAGAACTAGGAATTCATCCTCAATCAATAAGAAAATTAGCTACTCATGCTAAGGAGTTCACACAAAGAATAAAGAAAAGAGAAGTGTTGTGTGTGTAGAGGTGTGCCAAAGTGTGTATAAAAAAGTAGAGAACTTATCTATTTATAGGCTTCAATTTGCTCGCAATCCTCTTAGGAATAGGCACCCTTTCCTTTAGCAATTCAATTTCCAAGTTCAAGTCTTTATCAAATCCTCCATCTTCTCTTTCCAAATTCAAGCTCAATTCTTTATCCAATTCTAAACCCAAGTCTTCACACCCATGATAGAAGTTCACAGGACAAAACCCATCTCATCACAGATCCTCCTCCATCTAAATCTGCACTAGCATAATCATCATAAACCCACTCATGTTATATTCAAACCCATTAACAGCATCATTATCTTCTTTGAATCTCAACCACCACTGATTT
Organism: Papaver armeniacum; assembly: GCA_023531295.1. Lineage (NCBI taxonomy): Eukaryota > Viridiplantae > Streptophyta > Magnoliopsida > Ranunculales > Papaveraceae > Papaver > Papaver armeniacum. The sequence continues at coordinate 347,870 of JAJJWW010009322.1, read as the reverse complement.
TATCTGAATCATCAAACCCTAACCAATTCCATCAAAACCCATTACAGATGCAATCATCACAAATCCAACTCCCTCCATTTCTGAAATCGACAGCAACAATAACTCTTATTTCGAGTTTCATATTATCAGTACTCTCACCCTAACCGAACCTGAGCTTTTCCATCTCTCAATTTCGTGTTTTTTCTGTGGATTTCACGGATTATTCTTTCTTTGGCTACAGAGAACAATGGGGAATAGATAAAGGGGAATAGAATTATCTCTCTCTCGACCTAGTTAGGGCTTTGAAAGTGAGACGGATATTTGCACCCACTGTGCTTGGATACAACCACCCATTGGCAGCCCCTTAACCTTGACTGGATGGTTTTAGTATTCCTCCGAAATAGAGTTCCCCCTTAACATTGACTGGGCTCCAGATAGTGTTCGCCCAAGAAGTAACAATTTCGTCATTTTTGCTCAAATTGGGTGATTTCTTCTTCTTTTCTCCTGTATAACTCCAGAGTACCTAATAACTTAAAACGTGCGTAAAATACATAATTCACAAGAAAAAATAGCAAAGAAAGCATAACCCATAGATAATAAATACGGTGTATACTACACCTATCAATGCCACACGCGCCAATTAGGTTTTTGGCATACCAAACCCTAATCTGGATAAAGTTGCTGCGCCAACCATGCCAAAACAACTACCTAGGGCATTAAGTATGATACGACAACTAGTGCCAATATTGTCGAAGCCATATTTGGATCTAACACCAATATGCCGAGATATAACGACCGTGGATACGCCAGGCGTTGTTCGCACCACTATGCCATTGGCATGTGCCAAACGTGCCACTATGCCACCGGCATGTGCCAAACGTGCCACTATGCCACTGGCATGTGCTAATCGCGCCACTATGCCATCACCAGGTGCCAACGAGATGTGGCCATAATCAACGGTCACCTTTTCTCATAAACTGCAATCTCGGCCGTCCAACTTCGCCACTAAGTTAACCGGCCCATAATAAGTCTTAGGTTCATACGCCATTCTCCTGCGGCAAGTCCCATGACTTGACGTGCCACAACATGATCATCTGCCACCTAGTTGGCGTATAATTAATCAGAATAATTAGGTCTTGCATAAAAGACCCACTCAGCAATCAGCTGCACATTTTCCACGAAAATACTCGAGACATCAAACATGTCACAAACTGGGGGATGCTCATCAAGGTATTGGTCTGGCGGTTTACAGCGTGCGGCATGCAACATGCCCATTATAAGAAAGTGTCAGGAAAGCAGGCAGTTAGTGGCGGCAAGAAGTAGTGGGTGTAAACTAACCCGTTTCCTTCATAGTGGGGATGTGGTTTCTAGCATTTACACATTACCCCACTTCTCCATCACTCAACTACTCCTATTTCCTACGAGATCAGGGTGCGTTCAATTATGACTTGTATAAATAGGTTTCTACCTATTTCGACCAGAGAACAACAGTTTTGGTTAACAACAACACAAGTATCCAGAAAAACACCAAAGAACTGATAGCTTACATTCCGCAAGCCAGTTCAACATTCTGATACAAATCATAAAACAGCCACACCTTCAGAATTAACCATTCTGGTCTTAACACCTTCTTCGCTTCCCTCCCTAAGGCCAACCCTTCTCCTTCACTTTGTGACCGAAGCAAAGACCGAAAAACGACCATTTCTTTGGTTTAGGCCAGGATTGTACAAATTGATCTCTCGAATCTAAAGTACTCCCGTGCAGTGCATTGGTTTAGGTCTAAATTTGTTTCTCATCAACACACCCAAATTTACCAAAACCAGCAGAAACAGTTTTTACCCCAAAACAAGAGGATAAATCCAAAACCATCGATTGTGTTTATATGTGAAATAAACTTTTTGTGACAAGTTCACGAATGAGAACTCATCAATTGGGATATAAAAATCAATAAATTGCAGTCGTGCCCCTATGTCTCTTGATTCAAGGAGGAACATATGCACTTGATTTTCTAGATGACATATTTTACGAGCCTAAGAGTTGTTTCACAGTCTTTCATAAAGACTAGTGTTACCCTTCCTCAAACAGGACGCCTAGTGATTTCCTTTCTGATTCTAGATCAAGATGACAAAAGATCGATTCCCTGATTTTGATTATTCTCTTCAAAAGTTAGTAGAGATACATAATCAACTATATTCATAAGAATATCATACTACAACTGAATCCAAAATTAATCCTTGTGGAAAACTTCGAAACAAAATATTAATTGATATGCGTTATACTTAATTGTGTTTGAATTTCTCTATCAGATCAAGATTTGATCAATATGTTCTTAAATGGGATTGTAGCAGAAGAGAAGAACTTTACATTAGAAAAGAATTATATATAAAAAATAAAATAAAATATAGGTGAACTTGTGCTTCACAAATCCCAAGTGAAGTCTTTCAAAGTCGTGCCTTAGTTCTTGAAGAACCTTTGGTGTTTGGAGAACAAATTTTGCAACAAGATATACAATGTGCAGGAAATGAGTATTGTTGCTAATGTCTCCAATATATAGTGATCGATCAAGACTGGGTTGCATAGGATGTAAGCAATGAATTTATTGTAACCCAAGGTGTTTCTCAATTGCTAAGTTTAGGTCGCTTCCTAAAGTTACGAAGAATATGTTTTTATATTTAGAACTTGACTTGCATTGAGGTTCGTTCCATATTTTGAATTAGTAGACACATTTAGTATCGAGTAAATTTCATAAAGGAATTACTTCTAAAGATGACTTAAAACTACTAAGAATAGATAGTGTGCACTCATTTCGGCAATTTCCAAAAATAAGATCTAAAAACTTGGTTCACAAGTTAGATCAGTTCCTGGAAGGAACTAGAACTTTTCTTGCAAAGAAATTGGCGTGTGAAAAGTTTGCCTTGAAAGAAGGTAAATGTATAGACCTAAAAATAGAATTGGTTGGTTGCACTTTTAGGTTCGTGAAGTCACAAAGTAGGTTTACGAACTCAAGTGATTGTCCAGGTTCGGGAATATCAAAATCTCATTAGGTTCACGAACTCACAAAGTAGGTTCCCGAACTCAAAGTGAAATTGGAGTTTAAGAACTTCCAGCGATTAGTAGGTTCATGAACTAAATTGCGGAAAGTTCAATGAACTTTCCTCGCTTGGTTCGTTGTTCGAAAAGTTTCAAGTCAAGACTCGAATTCAAAACATCACTAGATATTTTCTATTGATTTATTTGTGATATGACCTTCTTTTTATATGATCATTTAGTAAAGTCCTCGACTATGCTATGATAGAAAGATAAATAGAAAGATAGATAGAAGAGAAAAGATTCTGAAAGAAAAAACCAGTCTTCGTTACTAAACTTGATATATAAGGGATCTTCAAAATGGTTTCTTCGTGTGATCTTAAATCTTCGAGCGTAACTTGAAAGTTCCTAAGATTCTACTATCTCTAATCTAGACTGAAGCATACTTTAGTAGGCTATAAATTAAGAGATAGTTTTGGCATATAAATTTGATAATATACTTAACATACCAATGCTTGTGGGTTCAACCGAGCTTTCGGTCTAACAATAATAAGTGATACGTGTTGGAATGTAACCATTTGAGATAGATGATATAAAATGTACCGCATCGTTATATGAATTTTCATACTTACTAGTTTATTATAGAGTCAACTTGATTTCCTATTGGTTAAAGAAACAATTTTCGTCATTGACTCTCTGTTAGAGCATAGCTCGGTTGAACCCACCAAGCATTGGTATGTCAAGTTTGGTTGTCATATTTTAGTTAATTAAAACATATCTAAGAGTCGCTTGGTTATGCACTAGAGACAACTTCGTATAGGTTAGACTAAAAAGTCTAGGATTATGAGACGTACAAGTATTACTCGAAGACCTGAAGAATGCGATGAAGTAACGAGCTACAACGACGACATCATCCTTCCTCTTGAGGTTAGTAATATTGACTTGAACTGTTTCATTCCTAACGTATCTTTCAAGTTGTGCTACATTGAAAACATAACTGCGAAGCTGTGAATGATTATTATACTCTAGTAGTGAGACATGATCACATGATCATAGTGTTAAGGAATTAGAATACGAAGTATAACGCTTATCTTTTGAACTTCGTATATATGACATCGACATAATCGTATGAATGCTATTGTGTTATGTGTATGGGTAAAGGTGAAGATTTCATCCTAGGAAACAATGTTTACATTTGTTTAAAGAAAGTACATCCATGAACTTGTTTTATCACTCGAAGGGGAAATCGCTAGGCTTATTGGTATTGTTATTCATTGCATATCTTTGGATTACCAATACGTGTGAGTTAGTAGAACCGATCATAACTTGTTATGTATCTTGGTATAAATAATCATAGTACCTGACTTATGATTTGGTATGACTGATTTTTATTAATTAGTGTAACCGATCCTAAGTAATCACCTGAGATGGTATGATCGATATTTGTAATTGGTGTGACTGATCCTAGTAATTCGTGCGACCAATCACAAAATAATTGTGTAATCGATCCGTGCAATTGGTGTAGCCGTTACTAGTAATTGGTGTAACCGATCCACGATAATTGGTGTAACCATGTAGTAGCAGAAATCCCACACTACACCCCTCACTATATTTTGGTTAATTAATCCATTGAAAGTTGCATAATTGAGAATGTTTATTGATTAATTTCATGAGTTCTACACAAGAAAAGTAGAATTACACTTAGCAAGTAAAACACTCTTAAACTTTCTCTCTCCTAATGACTTGCCTAACAATTCTAAAAAGATCTCCCCTTACAACAGACTCACTCGACCCTTTATATAGGGTAATACACAAAGGATGACAAATAAGCTATCCTTTATTTTCGGAATGTCTCGCGAAGTGTCGCCAAAGTGTACAACTATTCAATCTCGCGACACTTCTTAACCCTCGCCAGATCTCACGTCTTCTTTATGTCTCGCCCGTCGTTATTCTTTTTCAAGCGTCGTTTATTTTAGCTCTCATGCGATCGCCTCGCGGCATCGTTGTTTATACACTTCGCGAGTCCCGTACGTTGCGATATTATGGTCCTACATCTTGCCTCTTTTTCCTTGAATATTGCTTGAAGAGCAATCTTTAAGGAAAAATCTGTTGTTGCAAAGAATCTTTGGTCTTTGTTGATGAAGGAATGAGCGAAAGAATACTGGACTTGAAAAGTACGTACTTGCCTCTATTCTTTTGCGATGTTCCGAAGTTTTGCGTCTCCCCTGTCTCTCTCCTCATACTTTTCTTGCGAAGGGAAGAATATCATGAGAGCGAGTCTTTTGATTTGCCGCGACCGCTTATCTTTATCTGTTTCAGCCCGCATACGCTTTTAACCATTAAAGCCCTTTTTCGACACGTCTCTACCAACCGTTTATTCTTGACCGTTTATGTCTCTTCTCGCATTAAATGACCTCGTTTTTCTCGAGGATCTTTTTTTCCTATATATAGTTTTCTTCTTCCCCTCTTTTCATTCTTTAGTTTTTCTCTCGCAACTTTCTTTGATTCTCTCCTTCCGCAATTTACGCTTCGCTACCGCAAATCTTTTCTTCATCCTTTCTAACGTTTAATCCTAATCTCCAAATTCCCTCCATTCCCATACCGATAATGGCTGCCATTAGTCGTGGATACAAAACTTCTTTTGAAGAAGTTCAACGAAGTTGCACGAGAAGGGTTTTACTCACAACCATTCCCGATCAAGAACCCTCATCCATTCTTTCAGAATCTTTTCTCCGATCATCAATGTGATGATCAAAAGATTATAGTCTCGCTCGGTCGCCTTCTCGCGGACTTCCTATTCCCTTGTACAATCCTGAGTTGCCTTTATTTTATGAAATTTTGGCCCATGAAAAATTCTCTCGGGCTGTTTATCAATTAAGTGGCGATTGTATTCGCCTGATGCTTGAATTCGCGAACCGTGGTGCAGGCAAAGGATCTTTATACCCTAATTCTGCCAGAAATCCCCAATTCGCAGATTTAGAAATAGCTGTTGAGAAATACACTGTGGAAAACTTTTTTGAAAATTACTCAGTGATAACTATGATGAATGCGAGATCTCGCTGGGGCGTTCGTCTGAAGAAAAATAATAATGTCTCTGAAGATAAATTACTCATGCAAGACATTGATTGGCACCCGTGTAATAATTCCTCTCCTCGTCATTCCAAAGATGAGAAATGGTGGGTTGTACCCTTGATTTTAAATGGTCCTTATATCGCGGGCCCGCACGTTCTTCCTGCGAATCTCGCAGCGTATCATCCTTGGGAATTCAAATGGCCTGAGAAGGAAAAAGAAGTATGTTTCCTACTCCAAATTTTTGCTTTCGCAACTTTCTTTTTACGATTGCTGAGTTTGTGAAATCTTTCGATAACCAGTGTTGAAAAGAAGCTACAAAAGGGATCCGTCTGAGGATACTTTGACATTGCTTCGGTCTCTTATGAGTGAAGTAAGAAGCATTTCCCCTTACTTTGACACATTTTTTTTTTTTTTTTTTTTTTTTTTTTTTTTTTTTTTTTTTAAATACTATTGCCTCTGTTTCTCAACTTTACACATTTGCGAAGGTCAAGTTGAAAAAATTGTTGCCGCGAAGACTAGAAGTAAGGGCAAAACTGCCGCCGCAAGGGTAAATCCTCCGCCCCCTTAACTAAGAAGCGAAAGGTCCAATCCTCTTCTCGCCTTAGCTCAAACTCGAATCTTCCGATGAAGATGACCATGATTCCAATCGCTCTCTCGCTACAAGGACCCCGTTAACCAGCTTCTTCTATGGGTCGGTTGTCTAGTATCTTCTCGCATTCTTTCCAAGGAATGGGAGATGCTCCCTAGCTTCTCTTTGCGGGACTCTCGCAAACGTGTGCAATGCCACTCTACTTTGAGGGCAATGATTCTTTCAATGGAGTCTCTAGAACTATGTCTCCCGACTTCTTAAATGCGCTTGGATCCTTGGTATGTATATAATCATATCTCCCCATTGGCTTTATATTGTTGTATATGTATTAACAAACTTTTCTATCTTCTTTCATAGGTTGGAAGATCTTCTTTTGTAGTTGCCTCGGATCTTGAGAGAAGACGCAACAATCTTGAGAAGAAGAATTCGCAATTGAGTAAGAAGATTCGAGAATTGGAGATCAAGTCGCGTTATCTCGCGATAAAGACGAGACGATTCAAAAGTTAAATACCGAACTTGTCTCTCAAAAAGAGAGGGTATCCACCCTTCAAAATGCTAATCAAAGAACTTTATGGTATAATATTTGCCTTATTTTATTATTTTTATTTCATTGGTCGTGTATTGCCACCTAACTTATCACTTTCGCAGACGTATATAATCTCTCCGATGAAGCTATTCTTCTCCATACATTTCCTGAACCTATGGATAATAACCTTCTTCTAGCTCATCTCAACACTTCTTTAAGTAGTTCTTCGAACAAAATTAACTCTCTTTCATTAGATGAACTTCAGACCAAATATCGTCTTTTAGAGATTGAACATAGATCTGGTTTAAGTGCAGCCAACCAATTTAAACAAATGTTTCTTGAGTCTCGTAAAGAAATCAAAATTTTGAGGAAGAAAATTAGTGATCACATAGATGACAAAGACCGCATTGCTAACAATGGTGCTCAAGCATTAGCAACATTTCAAAAATCTCTTCTTGAGCTACAAATTGAGCGAGATGAATTGCTTCGCTGAATTCCTTACTTAGGGAGCGAGAAGATCGATTCGTTCGCTCCTTGTTATAAATAATGATGATGAATTCGCCTGGGCTGCGAAAGTTTTAGATAACGCCGTAAATAACCTAGGTGTTGATGTTAGTCTTCACGCCGAGCATACTTCCTTGGTTAAAGATATGATATCCGACAGAGAAGGTTGCTTATTATACCTTATCGTTTCTTATTTCCGTAATATTACTTGTAAATTGTTAACTTGTTGTTTCTTATTTGCGTAATCCGAGATGAGGCTTCAGTGCTAGAATTAGAGAGCTCGAATCTCGAGAAAGAACAACTCGCGGAATTTTCCAAATGAGAATTGAAGAACTCAAACCGAAAGAGAACAAACTCGCAAAGAATCTCTTCCTTCGCGAGAATAAATATTCCAAGTTGAAGAAACAATTTTTAACGACAAAGTGGAGAATTTTAACAATGATGTCTGTTCGTTTTCGCAATAGAGGCATGGAGTATGTTTGTAAGGACCGCAATATCCCCCGCATTCATATCCCCGGCTCCTTGAAGAGGTTCCCGAGAATCGCCTGTCTCGACACGTTTCGATAGTGAGGTCGGCGAAGAAGAAAATTCTCGCGATGAGAATAATCGATCAAGAATCAGTGAAGAAGAAGAATCGCCAAAGAAATAACTTTTTTCGTTTTCTTTCTCTCGCTTGTAGTATCCGTACATTTCGTATCCTTATTATAGTGTATTTCTTGGATTTTTCTCCTCCGAATTCAATCTTCAAATTTTTTGGTAGTTCTTCCTTGTAATATAATTGATTAACATTATCGATGTATAATTCTTTCATCAAAAGATGAATAGCAATATTTCATCTTTTCCATTCCCATACTTGCCTCTCGGTATTCTTCTTCGATGGAAGATTTTAGCCGTCATCAAGTATTTTGTTGGTTTTTAATTGTATAGCCGCGACGAGATCGCAGGTATCTCGTATGAATCAAGAATTCTATCTCTTTTTGTGGCGACAAGGTCGCACCGCCTTTACACTTTCATGTGATGGCTCATTGACCCCGCCTTATCATTTTGTGTGGTCTTCCGAGTTAGACCTCCCTAATTAGAGGTCCTCCCCGCCACCTTTTATGGCGACAAAATCACAGGACGTCTTTACACTTGTATGTAAAGACCCATTGATCTTGCCTTATCATTTTTCAAGTATTTTTGCCTCTCGCAGATGTTTTGGTTGCAACAATATGACAGGCCTAGATATCCTTGCGAATATAAAGTCCTATGACATTGCCGTCTTGCGACGAAATCGCAGACGTCCGTACACTTTCGTGCAAAGACCCATTGATCTCGCCTTACCCTCGCGTTAGTATTATTGCCTCTCGCAGATCATTGCACAAATATGACAAGCCTAAGTCTCCTTGCGAAAACAAAGCCTCATGACATTTGCGTCTGTTTTGGCACTCCCCCTAATGGAGAGCACCGCCCTTATCATCTCCCTGGTTGCCCCTTCAAGGAGGCGAAACATCGGCCATACAAGACTAGCTCCTCCCATCCGGTCTTAACAACAACTGCTTGTTTTCGCAGCCTCTTATCCCTTATACCTATATGGTTTATGGTTACGAGACTGCACCCTAAGTGGAGTTTTCTTCGGCGAGTGCAAAGACATGCCAAGACTTGCCAAGAATGGCCAGGGTAGGTTCATCCATCCCGGCACTCGGCTCAACCGTGTACCTCGGCGCCTTGTGCATCCACCGACTCCTAGGAAGAGACCCTCTGTCGCCCAACCAGGGTATAACCTACATATATAGTTGGGAATCCAAGGTACCTCTTCCGGATAGGCTTTCATGGGCCCCAAATTTACATGGTTCAGAGCTTCAGGAGCGGTGTAACCTTCCCCCGAACCACGGCGAGAGATACCCCTTATATGACGCACTTTAGGTCTTACATTTGCCTCTTACGAAATGTTATTCGCGAACTAGGGTGTACGCCATAAAGGTTCGTCCCATTCATTTGCGCATTTATATTTGTTAAATCATTCAATCATTCATGTTTCATTATTTGCTGATATTTGTTTGCGAAGTATTCGCACAGCTCTGTTTTCACTTGTTGCATTTCACTTTTCTTTCTTAGTCATATTCTCATCTTATTCTTGGCTGCGAGATTCTCGCACATCATTACTTCAGTTGTTACTTTGCATCCTGCTGTTATTGATTATTCACTTCTTATGCCTTTTGTTCCTCATATCTTTTGCTTCTTCATTGCTATAATATTGGTCTGTCTCTAAGCATTCATCTCGCGGGGTAATGTTCAGCCCTCACTTCTATAGCATCTACCATTAGTTTTTCCTTTCTCTCGCTCATCTCTCACATGTCAAGTTTCCACCCTTTTCTTTTGGCATTCCTTTCTTCGGAGCTTTCTACATCTATTTCATGACATTGTTGCGACTCCTTCCAATCTCCTTGTATAATACCAATGCCATTTGGATGTGGGAATTTAATACATTGATGATACGTTGACGCGACTCCCAAGATTTCATGAAGCCATGGTCTCCCAATCAGCGCATTGTATGGAGATTCCACATCAACCACACGTAATAAAATATCGTGGATAATCCTTGTAGAGGTATTCTCATGTGAACCTCTCCTTTTGGTTTGTTTGCAAAGTGCCGTTAAAGCCATATATCTTGTATGTCGAGGGAATTAAATCCTCATCTTTTCCGCCCATCGTCTTGTAAGTATGGTAGAAGAGAATATTCACCGAACTTCCTGTCGATTAGAATTCGGTTGATCGCCCAACAAGCTTCTGCCTCATCATCTTCTCCATCAACTGGTTTCGGGTTAATCTCTAGTCTCACAACCAACGGGCTATCGTGTGTTTCTCTTCCTTTTGGTACTTCATCTGCAGAGAAAGAAATAGTCTTCAATCGCCACTTTTCTAACTGCGTTGTCCTCGCCAGACTCATTATTTCTTTATCATTAGCATCTCTCGCAAAGACTCTACTGAGCACGTTGTCATGAAAATCTTCGATGGTGCGATAGGAGTGGACGATAGAGTTGCAATTCAAATTCTTAGCTTTGGTTCCTACTTCTATCACAAATGTTTCCTTTCCTTTCGCTGACACTGTTCTGTGCATTTCTGGCGGTGGTGGTAATGTCTGGCTTGTTTCTCCTCCTTTTAGAAAGTGATTCAGCTTCCCCTGATCAATCATCCTGAGAATAATTCTCTTTATGTTTCTACAATCATTTGTTTGATGCCCATGGAAGCGATGGTAAGAACAAAACTCATGACTTCTATCGCCTGGTGGTGGTTCCATTCCAACATTCCAAGGTGCCGGTACATTTTCCATCACAAGTATAGCTTCCCAAATCTTTTCAACGCTAGCATTCAAAGTGGAGGCATCTTAATTTGTTCCCATATTGTTCTATGACTTCTCTCAGTACTCCACTGGTTATTTTGCCTTCGCCCACCATAAGTTTCTTGCACATGATCTAGCCTCTCGAATCTTATTATTGTCTGTTACGGTTGTGGTAGTTTCTCTCTCGCTCAAACTCCTCTTGATCGTGGCTTCCCATGGCTACTATCTTCTCGCTCGTCCCTCATCGCCGCTCCTTGCTTGCTGTCCCTCGCGAAGTGCTCGCCACCGTATTTATGAATTGAGGCAACAAGCTTGCGTTCGCGGCGTTAGAACTTGTATTCGCGATCGGATAAGAATTCATTTCATTCTGTCTTTCTTCTAAAGCGATGTATTCTTCCCGTAATTCTCGCAATTCGCCATCGTGATTGTATTTTTGATTCTAAAAATTTGAATGTATAACAAGTTAGTCGCAAAGAGAGCATTCACAAATGAGAGTATGAGATATCTCTCCTCAACCCGTCCCCGCCATTTCGCTACACATGGTCCTCCATCTTACTCGTCAACTGTCTTAAACTCTCGCCAATCCTTTGTTTCAATCCAAATACATCTTCAATACCTGGGTCGCGAAGAGTTGTTACTTATGTATGCTCCCAGTGAATGTGGCTTGTAAATGATTGAATGATGTGATTGTGTTCCTTGGCAGACCTTCAAACCATTTTAGTGCTTCTCCTATTAAGCTTGACGCGAAATATTTGCATAATATAGCATCATGATTCTCCCATTGTAACATACATCTCATGTAAGCTTTAATATGTTGTATCGCACAAAGTTGTTCCATCAAAGATGTTGGTTAATGCAGGTAGATTGCACTTAGGAGGTATTCCTCCCATCTCGTACTTCTAGCGTGAAGGGGTTCTTCGCGGCTTCTCGCGATGGCTTCGTCCAGCTTGTCTCCTTCCTCCTTCCCTTCGTTATTCAAGAATCCTCTCATTTCAAATAGTTCTCTTAAGATTTGTTCATTTGCCTCGAATTTGTTTCTACTGGTCTTTTTAGCTCGCTTCTCTCCTTCTTCGCTCGTGCCTATTTTGACCTTCCCGCTCATTATTTTCTCCTCTTCTCTCTTCGCGATGCTCTTCTTCGTCTCTTTCGTTAATTCGCACGCCATTATATCGGTTGTTCTCTCTTCTTGGTGGCCTCTCGCCTCTCAACATCTGCACCCTCTCATATTCTTCATTAATATTTCTATTAGTACGATTTTGTTCCCTCCTTCTCTCGCGGTTGTCATGGTTATTCTGTCGAATTGCCTCCTCCATCTCTTGATTTTCCATTTCTTCTCTTAGTCTTTCTCTCTCGCGAGCTAGTCGCGCTTGTTCAATGTAGTGCCTCTCAATGTCATCCTCGATCTCTCGGTTTCTTCTCAATTCTTCTCTCCCGTGTGATTGTTCTTCCTTCCTGGCACTGGGTCATTCGGCCCTTGGAGTTGCATGTTCTCTTGATTTTCCCTATTTCGCTCATTTTGAAGATTTTCGGGCCGAGGAATATAACGATCTTCTATTTCTCTTCTTCTCTCGCCATGCTCTACGTCCGGATCTTGTGTTTCTTCCTGGTATTCTCCGTTGGTAAGACTCTTCTTCTTTCTTTTCTTCTCTTCGATCTAGAACTTGATCTCACGCTACTTCTAGATCTCCTATTTTGTAACCTCATATTTTCCATCCTTAGTTCATGATTTTGTCTTGTCAAGTTTGCTCGCTCTTCCGCTTCTAATCGTCTCTCTTCGTGTATTGTTTGTCTCAATCTTTCTAACGCCGCCATTTCTTCGTTTCCCGGATTCATTTCTCCATTCATCCCTTGCTCTCCTTGTCCATTGTTCACCAACTGCTGCTCCTCTTCTCTCTCGTCTTCGAATCGATCTCCAAGTATGCACACTTACTCTATCATAATCCACACCGCGTTTGCTACCGGGGAGATTGGTGGTCGGTTTTGACCTTCTTCATCATTTCTCATGTTCATCCTTGATGATTCTCCCTGTTTCATTCCTCCTTTCTCCAAAGAAGTCTCCCACTTCTTCTTACAATCGTTGGTTGCTCCCGTACGTTTCTTCTTCTAGCCATCTTTCTTTTTTAATGAATTCTTGAGTATCTTTTCCAAATCTCTTCTCTCGTTAATCCAAATTCTTTCCAATTTCTTCGTCAATCACCGCTCGTCCCTCGTTTCTAGCGCATATGTAGTAGCAGGAAATCCCACACTACACCCCTCACTATATTTTGGTTAATTAATCCATTGAAAGTTGCATAATTGAGAATGTTTATTGATTAATTTCATGAGTTCTACACAAGAAAAGTAGAATTACACTTAGCAAGTAAAACACTCTTAAACTTTCTCTCTCCTAATGACTTGCCTAACAATTCTAAAAAGATCTCCCCCTACAACAGACTCACTCGACCCTTTATATAGGGTAATACACAGTGGATGACAAACTAAGCTATCCTTTATTTTCGGAATGTCTCGCGAAGTGTCGCCGGTGTACAACTATTCAATCTCGCGACACTTCTTAACCCTCGCCGATCTCACGTCTTCTTTATGTCTCGCCCGTCGTTATTCTTTGCGTCGTTTATTTTAGCTCTCTGCATGATCGCCTCGCGGCATCGTTGTTTATACACTTCGCGAGTCCCGTACGTTGCGATATTATGGTCCTACAAAAGTTATTCCTTGATTACTCAAGGAGATCCCGGTCCGAAATAAATTAAGAATCTTTTAATTAAGGTTGTTAGTTTTATATGCTTTAATTACCAGCAATTAAATGCATATCTCTAGAGAATAAAAATTAGTAATGTGCATTTCTTGATTGGAGATTTTCTATTAAGAGATTTGGAAATTTTGGACAAAGCATTTCGAGGAATTATGAAAACCGATTTTGGGCATTTATTGCATATCTTAAGAATAATTCGGTTTTGGAAATTCCTTGGTGTCCAAACATCCTTGGTCTATGAATACCTAATTTTGCATTTATAACAAACTATCCTAAGAGCCGGGCAAACTTCATCTTTTTGTTGTTTACGGTGGAGCCGTCTATCCAGGAGAGGAAAGTACCTAATTGGGCGAAATCTCTTACGACCGCTCGTTTAAAGACTTCGGTGGGATCAAGAAGCTCTACGAGTATCGTTGGTGGGAAACTAGATAATTACAGTTTATTAATTTTTCAATTGATTTGATTGACTAACGGTTGTTGAACTTTGATTGCACCTAGTTTGTTTATTCATGAGAATCTTCTCTTCTGATATAATATTCACTCAAACTAGATCGAAGTGTCGACGGAATCTTTAGAACTGTTTGTAGATCTAAAGATATCTTGTGATAATCCATTGTTAACAGACTCCATTCTGTACGTGATTGATCACAAGAGATTCAAGTGGTGTTGTGCAGGTATAATTGAAGATTAAAGAAGATTTGAAGACGAAGAAGATTTATTATTGGTTTATCATATCTTTGTGTAGCACAAACCTTGATCGGCTGGGATCCAACTAGAATCGGATTTATTTGATTGATTAGTTGCGTGAGATCGGCATCGCTTTATAGTTCCTTGTTGAAGTCTATATTGATTGATTGCAAATCTAAACTCTGCTACTTCGGTAGTTGTTGGATAGATTGATCTAACCAGGCAAAGGAGTTTATTAATTAGAGCATCTCCAATGGTAACTTGATGTGCATCCTAGGTGTAAGGGTTTCTTTATGAATGTGAGATAAAATTTACGTGACTTAAGGATGTCAAAAACAATCCATCTCCAACCATAAACTAAATCTATTAGTTAAAAACATTTTAAACCATTGATTTGAAACTTAAATATTTTCTTACTTAATTAATAACCCTATATTTTGATGATTAGGATGTTTACAATCTTCAAGGAAACCTCTTAAACCAGAGGATGGAGTAGAGGATGTGAGAATAACTACCTGACACATCATCCTAACATTTATCTTTGAAGTTCCCATTGGAGAAGTTTTTTACTTAAAACACAAAAATCCTATGTGGCCTAAAATATAGGAATTCTCCAAAGTCTCATTGGAGATGCTCTTATTTTAAACGGAAGAGCCTTTGCATATGACTTGAGATATATTTATCTGGAAAGAATCAATACCATTTGTTACAAAAGTTTGTTGTTCCTTTACTGTTTGGAATATGATCCAAAGGAATTGTTCCAGTGTGTGCACTTATTGAATGTCGGAAGTGCAGGGATACTGAAGAAACTAAGTGAACTAGGTTTAGTTGCTTGGTCTTAACTATACGAAGTTGGTTTAGATTTTGTATAGCGTCTTAATTCTGAGAGTATTCAATTCTGGACTTGGTCCCGGGGTTTTTCTGCATTTGCGGTTTCCTCGTTAACAAAATCTTGATGTGTCTTTTACTTTTCAATTTCCGCAATTATAATTGTTTATTATAATTAAAAGTAAAATACACCAACGTTAACTCTGTATTACTTGATAGTGATCATATAGAGTTTGGTTAAGTCCGAACCTATTATCAAGTAATCACACTTTGATTGTTGTATTGTCTCGATCTCGTATCCATAGGCGATCACACAAAGTGTGATTACCGATTTTTCATATTGTCTCGACTTAGTCCATAGACAATCACTTTCGGTAAGAGGACTTATAGGTGGATATTTTAAAGATTGTGGTGTATTTGTGTACCATCGTCTTTTCAATTGGTATCCGAGCAGGCAAACACGAAAAGATCTAACAATCTGTGTTTGGTGTGATCCAACCTATAAGATTGGAATCAAAAAATGGATTTTATTGAACTTGAGAATGATTCAGTTAACGTAAAGCAAGGTATCAAGAGTTTTGAATTAACAATTGATGATGGCATCTGTCAATCAATATCTGAAGGTCTTCATGAAATCATCTCGAGAGAATCTATTAGACAAGTTAATCTTGTTAATGATGTAGAATCTGATGACAACGGGAAAGTTTATCTACAAAAGGAGTTGGATGGAATTTCCGATGATGATGACTCAGATTTTGAACGAGATGTAGAAGAGGATATCTCGGAATACTCTAAACCTCTTGGATCCTTTGAGAAATAAAAGGCGAGAACTTCGGATTTTGTTGGTGTTATGACTCCTCTTTGTCGTGAGAACACGAAACTGAAGAGGGTTTTTCAAGGATGTTATATTGGTTACTGCACCAACGATTCTCTTCTTAAAGATCGTACAAACAAGCTAAATTCTAAGAAATTAGAATGTGAAAATCTTCGAAGAGATCTCTTTTTGTTGGAAAACAAACTCGATGAATCTGAAGCAAGGGTTAATTCTCAACAAAAGAGTTTTAAAGATAAAAAAGGTGAACATCTCTCACGAGAAAAACGCCTTGAGGCTGATCTAGATAATGCTCTTGATAAAATCAAGACATTGGAAGAAGAAAATTTGTACTTGAAAAAGTCCAATGATAGCAAAAACAATTTATCCTCATTGTTAGAAGAAAGAAGATATCATGGTGATACACGTGGATTGGGATATAAGGAATCAAGTGCTTCCAACGATAACAATGAGATAAAATTTGTTAATGCTACAAATTCTTCTCAACCAGAGGCTTCCACTAATGTCAAAAATGATATTTTTTCTTATAAAGAAGTAAAGCCAGTCAAGCCTAAGAATTATGTTCAACCAGCAGCAATCAAAGAGAGCAATTCTGATAATGTTAAGAAAGCAACAACATTGTACAAAGATACGAAGAAGAAGAAGAAGAAAACTCGTCGAGCTCAAATGCAAGCGGATCCACAAAAAGGTAACATTAAAACTCATACTCCTTATGTTACTAAGCATTGTTATTATTGTGGTAATAAAGGGCACTTGCAATGGGGATGCAAAGTTCGTAAGATGCAAGATGCACTTTCTTTTGTATCGAACGAATTGGCTAAGTTTGCTCCCCGAAAGAACTCAGATCGTTATTGTCCTAAGTTTAGGCAAAAAAATTATTATAATGATAGTTCAAATTTTGCCTATCACTCGAGAAGGCCATCTCATAAAAGACACGAATATAGAAAGAGAGATGACTTTATAAATGCTAAGACAAGATCTGATGTTCCAAATTGGAGAAAAGTTGTTTCGCAAAGTATTTAATAGGACAATCGTCCTAATGGTATGAAGGAGAAAGCTTCTCCTGCGAAACCCAACTCTAAATGGGTCCCGAAGTCCTCCATAGCCAAAAAGGGAACAAAAGCTAGTCACAAGAATGACTCTCAGTTGTTAATTGTTGGTGACAATAATTACAAGAGTTTTCTTGAAAGACTAAAGAAAGACATCATGTCTAAAGTCTCTTGTACAAATGAATGTTGTGATAATGACACTCTTCATCACAAGTCAAAGAAGAAAAACAAGAAATGAAACAAGAGAAAACAAACCAAGCAAGAGGTCAAGAATGATGATTCTGTCTTAGTCACTCGTGACGAATGATAGGTGTAGAATACACCGTATTTAATATCTAGTATTTATGCTTTCTTTGCGAGTTTTCTTGTAAATTATGTATCTTATGTTTACTTTTGAGTTTATTAGGTGCAATGGAGTCAATTGGAGCAAAAAGAAGTGGAAATGGCTACAAAAGTGAAGTCACAAGTGAAGAAGGGCCAAAGACCCAGGTGGAACTCGTTCAAATACAAGATTTCTACTTTTCATTGTGTAGAGGACGAGAAGATGAAGACAATGGCGAAAGAACGGAGTCATTCAGAGCTCGTATGAAGAAGTTATGGGAATGGTAAACCGGTCATTTCATCGGCTAATACTAATGAGATCCCAGTCGAGGATAAGGGGGCAACCAGCTGAGTGATACATTAAAGACAGACTGCACCTAGAACTAGATCGAGTCCAGATTGGTTTCCTACACAATTCAATTTTCTATACATTTATGCGAGCCGAGGAGCCGCTGTTGCCAAGTTCATTCATGCCGGCAACCATGGCTCGAGGGTGATCTTTGAGCTAAGTGAATCGGTGGTCTTTGAGACCGTTTGAAGTTCATGGGGCTTCATATTGTTGGGCCTGGAAGATTTTAACACCTAAGTGTTGGCACGTCCAAAGACACAGGCCTGAAAGGAAATTAGGTCTCCCTGGACCAATTTGAGAAACCAATTTACAAGCAGAGAAAGGAGAGTGAAAACCAATTGTTCCAGGACTTGTTGCCGTCACTGCAAGACATGGCTGAATGCTCGTCTGCCAAAGGTTGAGGCGAACTGAAGCAGAGATGGTCCTAATGTTATCGGTTGTGGGTGAAATGTGAGACAAAATCATCAGGAAGAGATATGGAGAAGACTTGAGTTGCGGCCATCAATTGTTGAAGATGAATGAAGGAGATTAGTAAGCTTATATGCGGCTGATGAATGATTTGAATGAATGGGTTTGTGTTCTAAATGTCAAATGCAATGCAGGGAAGGAGCAGTGAGCTTTAGAGTCACCCAGCAAGCTTAGAACGGAATTACTAGTATCTGGCACACAATGTGCTTGTAAAAAGGCCTGAGTGACCAGCCTTTCCATTGTTCTTGCTCTAGCCATGGGTGCTGTGTACGGTGACCATTTGTTGAACTGCAGTCGATTGCATTATGTGTGATGTGGCTTCCATGGTTACGTGAGTGATGGCATTAATGATTCGAGTAGGGAGCCAGGGATGATAATGGTGACGAATATCGGTCCGAGGTGTTTGAGAGCTCGAGCTTGCTACCATTGTAAATGGAGTTCTGGAGCTGTAAATGATGGATATTATATGAGAATGATGTTCAATCGAATCGAGAAGCCACAACATGGAACCCAAAATGGGTAGTTTTTGGTTTGGAGGTTGAGGTGGCACTGATGAGGAGTGTGCTGTTGAAGCTGTGTTGACTGAAGATGGAGCTGTTGATTTTGCTGTTACAGTGGGATAAGCTGATGCCAGTGACTTTGTTGTTGTTCTCAGAAGCTGTAGAGGAATGAAGTTAAAGGTCTGGTGTTGTTGAAGTCTGAACTGAGCTGAAAGGGTATTTGTTGCTACGGTTGATTATGGGGTCTGTGAAGTCTGCTGCTGATGGAGTTGTTTGAGGCAACGAGAGAATGGAATGGCGAGTTGAACTGGCAAGGCATTTGCGGTGAGTGATGTCTTCTTTGGTGGTGATGTGGTTCTCTGACAAGGAAGTGCCAAGGGAGTTACAGCTGATGGATTGGTTTCAGCTGGTTGAGCCAAGGGCAGGTACATGAGTTGCAGTTATCATGTCTGGAGGTGAAGTTGCTGTTATTGGCTCGAGGAAATGTGGTTGTAGCAGGGAATGGTGGCGAAGTAGGTTGTGTGTGTCTTGGCTAGTGATGTATGGGAGTATGTAAGTGTTGCCATGGGACTTAATGGAGATTCTTTGGTCTTTGTTGTGCGGTGGCGGTTAAATTGAGATCGAATGGTTGACAATGGATGATTTGCGAGAAGTCGAGCGAGTGGATTGATGGTTCCAGGGAAGTTTGATTTAGAGAAAGCATTGAAGGTTGTCTTTGCTTTGTGAGATTAAGTTGCGGGAGTGGACACAGAGGTTGCTCAAGATTGATTGGCACTGGTAATGGAGCTCGCTGCCCGCTAGCTGAACTACCAGGCGGTATAATGGAAGATGATTGTCACAGGGAGTATGCAGCTGAAATGGTTTTGAATCTGGGTTTACAGGTCAGGGTTGCAGTGGTGGAGAAGTAAAACAGATGCCACAACTAATATTGCAGAAAATAGTGCGGAAACGGAGCAAAATTGGTGCAAAATGGTACTAGCCCGGAAGCCAGATTTCGGGAGGTTAAAATGTCGATCGTAAAGATTCAATGAATCGCGAGGGGGTATGAGTCGGATGCAAGAATTGACGGCCGACATATGGGCTACGAGTCACGCTTTTAGGCGTTTTCGCAAGAAATGGAATTGGCTAAAATGGTTTTTGTGAATGTGTGGACTTGCAGAGAAGCAAAGCGGAGCTCTTTGGAAGTGTAGAATTGCCTGGTGATAGTACCCGATGACAAAGGTGGCCTCGAGATATTTTTCCTATGACAAATTCCGGCGACCGTGACCGGATTCCATGATGACGTCATAAAATCCGGCGACCAGTTTTCACCAAAAATCCAGAGACTTATTTTCCACACATGGGCTTGGTGGACCACTTGGAGATGGATTTTGAGAAAACCTAAACTTGGAAAGAGTATCCTTTTGGGGAGAAGCATATAAATAGAAAAGTCTTTCTCAAACCTAGATATATCTCCATGAGGGAGACCTCTACTTTTGTTCTAGGGTTCCACATGATAGTTTTCTTCTATGCTTTCTATGATGATTTCCAAAAACACAAGTAACTAAGTTTTTATTATTGGTTGAAGATGTAGTTGGATTTTGCAACCAAGTTATGATTTTTATGAATTAGTTTTCTCTCAATATTATCGTATGATTTCTACGGGTTACAATAATTGCATGATTGATGGATTGCAATATGATTGAATGTTTGTTTAGTTAAGTCTAGAATTGATTGAACTCACATCCATATCTATAGCTATTTTAGGGTTTTCATCGAGCGATAACCTTGAATACGAGTAGCATGATTTGATTCTAGGTTGTAGTGATACATCCTTGTATTCATATGCAAAAAATTGACCTTTGTCCGAATTGTTTGCGCAATGTATTACAATTGCATTGATTAGCCTATTTCGAAACTTAATGCTCCTAGGAATTGAACTTGATTAGCGCAAGGCGTTAGGTTATTCTTTAGGTAGATTTCACATACGCACCTAATGTGTGTGTTGATAACTTTGGAAATTACTTTTAAAGTATTCTTGCAATAAGGTATTCTATGGCTTTTGATGGTAGCGAGATTAAATACGAATTCTATTCATATATTCATAAACTTGTACAATTGAAGATGAAACCTTTATCCAATATTTTCACATCCTTGATTTGCATACTTTATTTGCTTTTTGTTTATTTTTATTTACACAATCGAAATTCTTCCGGTGTTTTATATAGGAAACCATAACAATTTGACAACCTAGACCTCTCTGGGGATCGATCCTTTCTTGCCCTTGCTATATTTATATTTTGAGTAGTAAGAAAGTGTAATTATATTTGTGTCGCTACGACAATGGTCAGATTTTGGCGCCGTTGTTGGGAGGCAAATTTGTCAATTGTTTTGGGTTCTTATTTTTGCTTTTAGTTTTGTTTTAATTTTTCTTATTCTTTGGTTCTTAACCGAGTTTTGAGAATCTCGTTCAGTGTACCAATTCTATGGACTTGAGCATATTGGAGCAATCAATACGGCTTTCAACCTCAACAACATGAAAACTATCACCCTTACTACGGGAATACAATCAAAACCAATCCTTTGGTTATGGTCAATATTCCACGTACCCTTTTAGTTGTTCTCATACATTCCGACCTTCTTACGGTGGGTATGTAAGTGAGCAACCACAAGGAGGGGGAGACTAGTTTTACTCCTATTAATATTTCTTCTAGTTTGGTAGATGAAATGCAACAATTTATGGCCAGCATGGAGTCGGTTTGTGGACAACCCAAATATGGAACCAATTTCATCGACCGAATGTGCTCATAGTATGTTTGGCCCAATTTATGATCGTAGTTATGATCATCCACCCATTCAAAGGGAAGATAATTGGCCTAACAATACTGAAGTAAGTAATTCTACTTTTTCTTTGTCAAATGAGCTTTACAAACAAATGGAACACTATATTCTGGAATTTGGATGGAACACTCCAAGAGCTTCAAAAGGGTGTTTCCACTTTAAGACAGGGCATTGAAGAATACAAGGAGGAAATGAATAGTTATGTTGAAAAAGGCGACCCTTCGGGGACTTTTGTTGATATTTGTGTAGTTAACTCAACTCTTGATCGTAATAATGATCATTCACCTATTCAAAAGGATGAGTTCGAGATTAGCAACACTAAATTCAGCGAGGACCAATGTTATGATGACTATGATAGTGATGATGATTATTATGAAAATACATCGTTTGAACCAACTCATGGTGACATCCCCGAGGAGTGTACAATGGAGTCTTTTTGGGATCAAGATGAAGACGAAGAGGAATATGTCGACACTTGTGTGGATTACTCAAGCATTGATCTTAATAATGATCAAGAGCCTATTCAAAGGGTGGAGCTTGAGGATGATGCATTTTCGGGTGTTCTAGAAAAGTTTCTTATAATAAAATTTGGATCCGCAAAAGAGTATGTGCCTTACAACAAAAAGGAGTGTGTTGAGAATGAGACCCAGTATGACCAATATTGTGGAAGACCCAATTGAGCTTGCAAATGATTGTAATGATGATGTTTATGTCGAGACTTTGGTTACGGCAGAAACGGACGAAGAATGGTTGCAAGGTTTGATAGAGGACCATGATATACAAGAGGTGAATAATTCACTTGAATTTTTCAAGGATGAAGAGGATTCCGTAATACAAGAGATTGTGCAAGGTTTGTCTAACCCGTTGCCTATTGTTTCTTCTCCTTTACCTCTTATTGGTTTGAATGTATGTGCTTCGAGAATATTGTTGAATGACTTTGTTTCTCGTTTTCCGCCATTAGAGATACTTGATTCTCATACTATGCAGGTTATGGAACAAGAAACCGTGGAAGTGCCCGACTTCTATATTCTTTATACACTTCCAAGTGTGGACAAGAATAAGTGTGGGGGGAAGCTTTTATCGGTTCATAGCTTCGTTTACGTTTTTATATTACTAATATTTATGCGAAGCTAGTGTTTGAAAAACAAAGTGTGCTATGGGTGGATCCCCAACTTTTCCGATTATTGGTGTATGGGGAATGAATCTTACAAGAAGCAAGTCGGGCCGTCGACTTTAAAACAAGCGCTAAGTGGGAGGCAACCCACCAGTTTTGTATCTTTCCCTTTATCTTTTTATTTTTTGCATTTGTTTTTACTTTTATGCATTTGCTTTTATCTTTATTTTCTTTGTTTTTGCATATTATTTGCGGAATTTCCCACCTTGGACTCTCTTTGGAAGATTCAATTTTACATTGAGGACAATGTAAAGTTTAAGTGTGGGGGAGCATTTATATGTTTTAGTTTGTTTTATGTATAAAAAAAAAAAAAAAAAAAAAAAAAATCAGAAAAATAGAAAAAAACCAAGAAAAAAATTTGTGCTTTTTGAACTCCAAAATCTAGAAACTTGTGCTTTTAAGATGACACCATTAGTGGATGGAACCATTTTGAATGCAGGAGTTGAGGAACCGATTAACTAAAAGGGAAGAATATAGCTCAGAAATCACAAATTAACATGATAGTTGTTACCATATCTCGGAATATCACCATATCGCATTCTATTTTTTATTTTTCCATATTTATCTATTGTTCTCTAAGTGCTTTGGTGGGTCACTAAACATCGACGTGTTAGTACTGCTAGGATGAAATAGAGTGATTGAGTTACTAGAAAAAGAAAAGAAAAAAAAAATGATGAAAAAAATATATATATAAAAAAAAAAAGAGACCGACCAATTAGACCAAAACGGAATAAAAAGACACTTGGGAATAGCAGTATGTGTGAAACGTAGTCCCTGTCTCCGTCGCCTAAACAAGCGTGGAATGCAGGATCCAAGGCGACTATCATGTACTTGCTGACAAGAAGCATGCGCTTGGATCCAAAAGATCTAATCATGCCGTCTAAAAAAAAAAAAAGAGAAATTGGATCCAGTTTGATCCAATCATTTAAAAAAAAAAAAAGAGAATAAATTATTATTGTGTTGAATAAAGTCACTCTTGGTTCCCTTGTATATGCCAATTGATTTGATGTAGCATTCAAAGCACCGATAGCTCAATCTAATAGGATTAGGTTCATCTTAGCAAAGGACCTTCAGACAGATATGGGAAACATCGAACACTTGTGAATATTCGCCAACATCTACATCTATATCCATGTTCTTAATCTTTTCATTGTGATTGTGGTTTGTTAGTTTCCGAGTAATATGGCTTGTTCGACTATCTAATTAGAGTTTACTAATATATGAATGGAATTTGCAAGGTACCTCCTCCTGTAGTCATTTTGGATTCGTTCATTGATTTGTCACAAATAGACGGAGTTGGAAATATAGGTTTTGTAGGTATATCTCTAGTAAACCTTCACGAGACTATAACTCGTCCACTAGGGACACCTAGGGGGTTTAAAGGCTTGTTATTTATGCTAAAAGTGACCGTAGCCTCGACGACACGGAGTTGTTGTATTTTATTGTTTTGTTTGATTTGCTCGAGGACTAGCAAAGTCTAAGTGTGGGGGAATCTGATAGGTGTAGAATACACCGTATTTAATATCTAGTATTTATGCTTTCTTTGCGAGTTTTCTTGTAAATTATGTATCTTATGTTTACTTTTGAGTTTATTAGGTGCAATGGAGTCAATTGGAGCAAAAAGAAGTGGAAATGGCTACAAAAGTGAAGTCACAAGTGAAGAAGGGCCAAAGACCCAGTGGAACTCGTTCAAATACAAGATTTCTACTTTTCATTGTGTAGAGGACGAGAAGATGAAGACAATGGCGAAAGAACGGAGTCATTCAGAGCTCGTATGAAGAAGTTATGGGAATGGTAAACCGGTCATTTCATCGGCTAATACTAATGAGATCCCAGTCGAGGATAAGGGGGCAACCAGCTGAGTGATACATTAAAGACAGACTGCACCTAGAACTAGATCGAGTCCGGATTGGTTTCCTACACAATTCAATTTTCTATACATTTACACTGAGCCGAGGAGCCGCTGTTGCCAAGTTCATTCACGCCGGCAACCATGGCTCGAGGGTGATGCTGGGCTAAGTGAATCAGTGGTGCTGAGACCGTTTGAAGTTTGCGGGCTTCATATTGCTGGGCCTGGAAGATTTTAACACCTAAGTGTTGGCACGTCCAGTACAGGCGCTGAAAGGAAATTAGGTCTCCCCTGGACCAATTTGAGAAACCAATTTACAAGCAGAGAAAGGAGAGTGAAAACCAATTGTTCCAGGACTTGTTGCCGTCACTGCAAGACATGGCTGAATGCTCGTCTGCCAAAGGTTGAGGCGAACTGAAGCAGAGATGGTCCTAATGTTATCGGTTGTGGGTGAAATGTGAGACAAAATCATCAGGAAGAGATATGGAGAAGACTTGAGTTGCTGCCATCAATTGTTGAAGATGAATGAAGGAGATTAGTAAGCTTATATGCGGCTGATGAATGATTTGAATGAATGGGTTTGTGTTCTAAATGTCAAATGCAATGCAGGGAAGGAGCAGTGAGCTTTAGAGTCACCCAGCAAGCTTAGAACGGAATTACTAGTATCTGGCACACAATGTGCTTGTAAAAAGGCCTGAGTGACCAGCCTTTCCATTGTTGCTGCTCTAGCCATGGGTGCTGTGTATGGTGACCATTTGTTGAAACTGCAGTCGATTGCATTATGTGTGATGTGGCTTCCATGGTTACGTGAGTGATGGCATTAATGATTCGAGTAGGGAGCCAGGGATGATAATGGTGACGAATATCGGTCCGAGGTGTTTGAGAGATCGAGCTTGCTACCATTGTAAATGGAGTTCTGGAGCTGTAAATGATGGATATTATATGAGAATGATGTTACCGAATCTGAGAAGCCACAACATGGAACTGAAATGGGTAGTTTTTGGTTTGGAGGTTGAGGTGGCACTGATGAGGAGTGTGTTGTTGAAGCTGTGTTGACTGAAGATGGAGCTGTTGATTTTGCTGTTACAGTGGGATAAGCTGATGCCAGTGACTTTGTTGTTGTTCTCAGAAGCTGTAGAGGAATGAAGTTAAAGGTCTGGTGCTGTTGAAGTCTGAACTGAGCTGAAAGGGGATTTGTTGCTACTGTTGATTATGGGGTCTGTGAAGTCTGCTACTGATGGAGTTGTTTGAGGCAACAGAGAATGGAATGGCAGGTTGAACTGGCAAGGCATTTGCAGCTGAGTGATGTGCTGCTGGTGGTGATGTGGTTCTCTGACAAGGAAGTGCCAAGGGAGTTACAGCTGATGGATTGGTTTCAGCTGGTTGAGCCAAGGGCAGGTACATGAGTTGCAGTTATCATGTCTGGAGGTGAAGTTGCTGTTATTGGCTCGAGGAAATGTGGTTGTAGCAGGGAATGGTGGCGAAGTAGGTTGTGTGTGTCTTTGGCTAGTGACAAGTATGGGAGCTGTTAAGTGTTGCCATGGGACTTAATGGAGATTCTTTGATCTTTGTTGTGCGGTGGCGGTTAAATTGAGATCGAATGGTTGACAATGGATGATTTGCAGAGAAGTCGAGCGGTGGATTGATGGTTCCGTGGAAGTTTGATTTAGAGAAAGCATTGAAGGTTGTCTTCTTTGTGAGATTAAGTTGCGGGAGTGACAAGAGGTTGCTCAAGATTGATTGGCACTGGGTAATGGAGCTCGCTGCCCGCTAGCCGAACTACCAAAGCGTATAATGGAAGATGATTGTCACAGGGAGTATGCAGTTGAAATGGTTTTGAATGCAGGTTTACAGTCGGGGGTTGCGGTGGTGGAGAAGTAAAACAGGATGCCACAACTAATATTGCGAGAAAATAGTGCGGAAACGGAGCAAAATTGGTGCACCGGTGGTACTAGCCCGGGAAGCCAGATTTCAGAGGTTAAAATGTCGATCGTAAAGATTCAATGAATCGCGAGGGGGGTATGAGTCGGATGCAAGAATTGACGGCCAGACATATGGGCTACGAGTCACGCTTTTAGGCCGTTTTCGCAAGAAATGGGAATTGGCTAAAATGGTTTTTGTGAATGTGTGGACTGCAGAGAAGCAAAGCGGAGCTACTGGAAGTGTAGAATTGCCTGGTGATAGTACCCGATGACAAAGGTGGCCTGAGATATTTTTCCGGCGACAAATTCCGGCGACCGGCGACCGGATTCCGGTGATGACGTCATAAAATCCGGCGACCAGTTTTCACCAAAAATCCAGAGACTTATTTTCCACACATGGGCTTGGTGGACCACTTGGAGATGGATTTTGAGAAAACCTAAACTTGGAAAGAGTATCCTTTTGGGGAGAAGCATATAAATAGAAAAGTCTTTCTCAAACCTAGATATATCTCCATGAGGGAGACCTCTACTTTTGTTCTAGGGTTCCACATGATAGTTTTCTTCTATGCTTTCTATGATGATTTCCAAAAACACAAGTAACTAAGTTTTTATTATTGGTTGAAGATGTAGTTGGATTTTGCAACCAAGTTATGATTTTTATGAATTAGTTTTCTCTCAATATTATCGTATGATTTCTACGGGTTACAATAATTGCATGATTGATGGATTGCAATATGATTGAATGTTTGTTTAGTTAAGTCTAGAATTGATTGAACTCACATCCATATCTATAGCTATTTTAGGGTTTTCATCGAGCGATAACCTTGAATACGAGTAGCATGATTTGATTCTAGGTTGTAGTGATACATCCTTGTATTCATATGCAGAAATTGACCTTTGTCCGAATTGTTTGCGCAATGTATTACAATTGCATTGATTAGCCTATTTCTGAAACTTAATGCTCCTAGGAATTGAACTTGATTAGCGCAAGGCGTTAGGTTATTCTTTAGGTAGATTTCACATACGCATGACCCTAATGTGTGTGTTGATAACTTTGGAAATTACGGAGTATTCTTGCAATAAGGTATTCTATGGCTTTTGATGGTAGCGAGATTAAATACGAATTCTATTCATATATTCATAAACTTGTTTACAATTGAAGATGAAACCTTTATCCAATATTTTCACATCCTTGATTTGCGTACTTTATTTGCTTTTTGTTTATTTTTATTTACACAATCAGAAATTCTTCCGGGTGTTTTATATAGGAAACCATAACAATTTGACAACCTAGACCTCTCTGTGGGATCGATCCTTTCTTGCCCTTGCTATATTTATATTTTGAGTAGTAAGAAAGTGTAATTATATTTGTGTCGCTTACGACAGCGGTCAACGAACAAGACAAGGCTCAACTTAACACAACCTAGTGTTAGAATGTGCATGCTCACCTTGGTGCTCAATCTTTTGAAAGGTGAGGAAGCACATGAAAACTGAGCACATGATCTCTCGGTTATTATATGACTAATTAACATCTTTAGGGAGATTTCTTTTCTTATATACTCATACCTTATCTATCTACATTTGAGCTTTTCATAGAAATGGTAATTTTGAGTTTATGATGTTGATATCTACTGATATATGTGTAGCTCTTGTTTTTACGGTTAAAACGAGCCAAAAATCACTAAATTCGGACATTGTATGCAAAAGTTATGTCAAAAATAGTTTAGTATTGTGATCCATCACTAATAACTACTGTAACCGGTCCTAGTGAAGATTGTAATTGGTCCATACGAAGGAGTGTAAATCTGTTTTTCCCATAACTTCTTCGTCCGAACTTGGAATGACCTCATTCTTTTTGCGTTGGTTTCGTAATTCAATTTCCTACAAGATTGAGGTAATTGCAATACTTGATTTTCTGTTGAATATTTATGGTGTATTGCACTTGAGTCTACGAGATAAACCATTGTGTTTCAGTCTCATATATTGGTTCACTTTCTTATGGTTAGTGACTTTTGAGTATAACCGATCTTTGAATCATATCTTCGTGATTGCAATATCAAAATCA
This sequence comes from Papaver armeniacum, assembly GCA_023531295.1. Taxonomy (NCBI): domain Eukaryota; kingdom Viridiplantae; phylum Streptophyta; class Magnoliopsida; order Ranunculales; family Papaveraceae; genus Papaver; species Papaver armeniacum. The sequence continues at coordinate 319,238 of JAJJWW010009322.1, read as the reverse complement.
TAAGAAAGTTGTGATGTTGTAGCTCATATGTAGGTCACATATACTATTGTTTGTTTATATTCTATAAACTAAATATTTGGTATACATATGAGTACTCTGGATTTATGGGATGTTTGATTTTGGTTTTCATAACCTTAATATTCGATCTCATATGATGTCAACCCTTATGGTGTGTGTGACTTTTTGATTTAGCCGGATTAAGTTCTAGCCCATGTTGGTAGGCTTTATCAAAGAGTCATAAGGTGTTCCGATTGAAACTCATATGTAAAAAGTCACAATGTGTTGAATCAATTTGTGTTTACATGAGTTGTGTTTAGCATAAACATATGTGTTTCGGGTTTTTAGCTTTTGCTATTGGCACGCATTAGTTAAAACCGATTCAACCTTTCTCTGGTAAAGGTTGCTCTTGTTGTTGTTCTATTGTTCTTGCGAGAGGATGACAACATACTGGGGGAGAGTTTTAACTTGAACTTATGCTTAATGATATATGTTTATGGGGAGAAGAGGATGTAGAATCTGAGGTAACGAATTTGTTAGTTAATCGTTTTCCTATTTAAGAAAAGCCTGCTTATATTGCATATATTTTGCTTTTCCTTAACAAAATTTTGGTACAATTGATATATTCCATTATGTGTGTATGGATATGTGTGTGTGTGTGTGTGAGATTCAATTGTTTCCGGTTAAGAAAAATTGTGTCAATTTATTTGGCTTATTGTTTGGTATCTCCTTTATTGTTTGATATCAAGTGTTTTTGCTTAACGAAATATCGGTGCAATTGCGGTGCTATAATGTCTATGTTTGTTTCAATTGCTTCTGGTTAATAAAATAATTGTGCAAGTCAATTTATTTTGGTTTGTATGTATTGTTTATGGCTTAACGAAATACGGAATCATTTGTTTAGTCCAATTCGATTTCGAATAAGAGAAACTAAGTTGATTCTGATCTTAGTTAGACTTATCAAATTGAAGAATTCGGTTATTCAAGTCTAATCGAATGCCTTGACAAAAAATACTAGTTAAGTAACTGATGAGTGCCAAATATTGCATATTTATACACCTTTTTATTGGCATTTTACTCGTCTTTTGTGCTCATAAATCAGATATTATCCCAGATTCTGTATTTTCTTTGTTTTCAAGAATAAATATTTGTACTAATTAATTTTGTGTTTTTAGGTAATAAATAAAGCTCGGAAAATCTGAGGAGCCAAAAGAGCAGAGAATTGGAGACGAGCGTCTATGGAGCAGAAAGCCAAAGCCCGCGTGCGCAACAGTTGCAACCCAACAAATAGCAACTCATCTACAAGACATGGGCTCGAACTATCCATCTCCGACCCACGATCCGGATCCAAGCCCATCATTCCTGAGCCGTTGAGATCTCCCTCAGCTACATCCTATGGTCGCTCAGCCTTGCACATCAACGTTTGATGCTCTCGCTCAACAGCAGAATCACCTGCTCTACCTCAGCCGTTCAGATCTTACTTGCTAGATCCTACGCTCGCTGCATCATTCCCATCATCCTTTGCTATGCCCGCCTCACACCAAAACCACCAACACCCTATACCCTAATCGAGCAAACCTATTCTCTTCTTCACTTTCTCTTTCTTCTCTTCTCCTCTCCACCCGACAGAGCAGAGCTCTGCTCTTCTCCATCTCCTCCCTCTCCCTGACAAACCACCACCTCACCACCTCTCCTGTCGCCATCACCACTGGCTCTATCAACCACATCCGCACCCTCTCTAGGTCTAGGTTTTCTCTCTCTTAGCTTTTCCAACCCTAGAAGCTAACTTAGAGAAAACTAGAGCTAGGGTTAGCCAACAACCGATGCATGGCGTTCTCAGAGATGACTTGACAGAGGAGAGCACGATTCAGAGTATGGGTGAGAGTGTTTTTGGTTTATTTTCTATTAAATTTCGATTTTGAAGAAGTTAGGGTTTGGGATATTTTCACAGGTATAAATAAGAGGTGCCTGTGAATGTTTTTGGGCATGCCTGGATTAGCCAGAGCACCAATTAGGTTTAATTTGCAGTTTAATTGTTATTTTGATGTTTTAATTTAGTGTGCTAGGGTTTCATTGAAACCCTAATTCCATGTTGTGTTAAACTCTGTTGAACTATTCTTGAGTGCTAAATGTTATCAGACAGCTTCAATTTTAACACCTCAGTGCTTTTCTCTCACAATGCATGCCAAGTATGCATTGTAGTTAGGTTATATCTGTGTTGAATGTGTTTCACTCTTACTTCAATTACTATTGCTAATTCTTTTGACTAGTTGTGCTTAATTAGACAACTAGTGCTCTAGGTTAGTGCCTTAGCTGAATATTGAAGTGTCACTAGGTGAAATTCCTTAGATAAGTGGTAGAATTGACAAACTTCACTCATCTGGCATAGGAACAAGAACTTCAGCTTAGTTGAACACACAATAGGAGTTAGTGGTGGATTTGAAGACCCTAGCATCCCCATTGTCACTAGTTACATTTTATTTATCATTCCTTGTCACTACAACTTCAGCCGATAGGCACAAAACCCCCGTTGTTACATTACCTCCTTGAAATCGTTTAGGAAGCCATAAGATCATTTTAAGCACACTCATTTCTCTCGTGGTTCGACTGCGTACTTGCCACGTCTCCGATAGACGCCGTGCACTTGCGGTTATCACAAGTAGGCCACAATAAATACACATTTCCAGGCCTACCAAGTTTTTGGCGCCGTTGCCGGGGACTTGGCGTGTGCCCTGTGATCTTTAACTTGCTTTACTGATTTTCAGTTAGTCTTGTATATATGTGTTGAAATCATCTTTGTTATCCCCTGTTGATAGTGTAACTTAGCTGAGACTTTTCTATTTGTGCAACTTTACATCCTTGCTTCTTGTATTGCTTGTTTTTAGTGCTTCTTACTTGCTTACATCTCATGTGTTAATTGTCTAGCTGTGTTTAGTGCATTGTAGTCTTGCATTGTTGGTATAACTTAGTATAATTTAGATTTTCTTTTACTCTCATTAGCTTCATTTATCTTGTGCTCTGTATCTGCATCACATGCTGTAGCTCATTTAATTTCTATAATCTTGTAACTTGGTTGTGCATTTGTCAAACTTCTTTCATCTTAGCTGTGCACCTTAGTGGTTCTGATAGTGTAACTGTGCATCTGTGCACCTTAGTGTTTGTGCAACATTGAGAACTGATTTTCTTTTAAGTAACAGGTGCTTGCTTTGAACTTTACAATCCAAGAAAGACTAGCAAAGGAGCAGCAGAACTTGTGGATTAGCCTAAACTGGTGGTATTGTTCTCTAAACCCCATCTCTGCCCTGTGAGCCTTGTGAGCTATTTATGCATGCTTGACCTGGTGCTAGCCCTGTGAGTCCTGTGAGCCTTGTGAGCCACCTACCACCTTGCTAGCCCCCATAAGCGGAAGTGTGGAGCTACCTCGCTTTGCATGATAAGCTAGAGACCTTGCGGCATATTGCTCCACCTCTCGGACTTTTGACCATTCTATAACACTTGAGTAAATGTTGTAATTTTGAAGCATGTGGTTTAGTGTAATCTGAGCTTACCCTGTGAAAACTTTGTGCATGCTGAGCTGCTGGCTTTGTCACAATTAAACCCTTTCATAGCAATTGAGCTCCCTGCACCTTGTATGCATCTGCTTTGTGAATTGCTAATAACAAGCCTGCTGGCTCTGTAACCCTTGTGCTCCATCTGCTTGTGACCCTGTGCTTGATCTTTAAACTGTGCACCCAAGACCTGAGCATAAGCCTGTGAGCCAACCTTTTGACCCTGCAATGCATCTTGAATCTGTGAACCTCTGCAATTGTGAGTGTTCCATGATCTTTTGAATTACCCTGTGTGCTGCTTTGAGCCAAACTCCAGCCCATGAGTTGTGGGGTAAGCTGCAGCCCTAGGAACCAAGTGAGACAGCTCACCTTATCTGCACTATACCTTGTGTGAGCTGTTGAGCCATTCAGTTGCCAAACCCATTGCGTGCTCGGTCCCCGTGCAAATTGGTAAGCTCATTCCCCGTGCAGCCCTCGAAGCCGTGGAACCAAGTGTCGATGCACCCTGCATGCCCTTATCGTTGATACCTTGTGTTGTAAATTGTTCAATTTTGTGCTAGACATGGCATTGCTGCTTTTACTTTCTTGTGCACCAAACTATCATATGCTGTGCATAAACTTCTTGAGCAACCGGGTATCGGTTCTTTTGTGAGTTGTTGTTCTTGGCCGTGCTATTTTTCGTGAGTTCTTTGTGCATGTGCATAAGCTCTCACTTGCTAAACCGTGTCTTTGTGAAAACCAAAGAACTACCAAAGAAGTTCTGCGAATTGAGTGTCACCTTATGTGAGTTGTGCTATTCGTGTTGTATCATCCGCCAACCCCGTGTCTTGTGTTCATTGGCCAGCATTCACATAACCCCGCCAACAGCATAACTCCGTGACACAACCAAGACATAACCCGTGGCGTGTTCTCCGCACACGCCCAACCTCACAGCTCATCATCTCAGCATCCGTGAAACTCAGACCGAAGCCCACAACCCATTGTGCAAACCACCGAGTTTTGCATAACTCAAGGCTTAAACCAAACCGAGCCCATAGTCTCATGGGGCTTTAAAAACCAATCTGGGCCGCACACAACCTAGGCTTTGCACAACCAAATCAGAAGCCCAAATACTGGGATGTGCATCTGGGCTGTGCAGTTCACTGTTCTGGGCCGCTTCTGCCTAAGCTGGGCTCTGCTGCTGGGTTTTACACAACCAAAACTTCCCACAACAACTGGGCTCTGCAAAACAAACCAGCCCAGTTAAACCAAATTCTCACCTAAACTGGGCTGCACCTAAATCAGCTGAAGCCCAACCACTGGGCTGAACCGTTCCATTTAGACTTGCATCTGGGCTAGAACCCAGTTTCACTAGGTTTACCACAACTGGGCTGTGCAACAAAACTTCCACATACCTGGCCTCTGCTCCCTTGCAATCAAGCTGGGCTGAGCATAATTGAAACCCACAGTTACACTGGGCTGTATTTTTCCCAACAAACCAATCCCACAAAACCAAACCAATCCCAACAAACCAAATGAAACCCAATAAACCAAATTAAGTCCACTACAACTGGGTTTGAGTTCAATTTGAGTACTAAATCATGTCAGGATTTTGGTCTGCAACTGGGGATACAAACAAATCAATTAGAGAGCTTGCTTACGGGCATGATTCACAGTATGAACTCCTCACATACCATAGTGATTTTAGGGAATCTTATGAGCCTTCTCAGGGCCCTCACCTCACATACCCTAATCATTATGAGCACATGCATCATCCACCACAAAGTTGAAAATGAACAACTTTCTCATACCCAAATATCACTTTTAGATCAATTAGAATCTCGACTATCTCGCTTTAGAAAGGCAATTACATGAGCAATCCGTCGAATCTAATTTCCCTAGGCAATATGAAATGTATGCTTGTACCTTATGTGGTAGCTTAGACCACCCCTGCCGAGAATCAAGTTATATTTTGCATGATTTTAGGCAAGCCTAGGGAAAACCATGATAATCTAATGTACGAATTGTCTAGAAGTGACTATGTCGGCAATCATTGGGACCATAATCAACCCGCACACATGCATCATTCACCACAGTGGGGAGATGAACAATTTTATACTCCCCCAACTCCTAGTTTGCAATCAATAATGGAAACACTTATGGAGCAAAATGCTAGGCTTGAAATGAATGCAATGCATAACCATCCATATAGCAACATGTATGAATTTCCCTTCTCTAGTGAACCTCATGCACAACCATACAATGAATATCCATATGAGGAATGCATACCCACTAGTGAAGACTCTCCTTCAATAGAACAACTCAAGATGATTCTTCAAAGGAACCTGATTGAGTTACAAATTGATAGGATTGAAAATAGTGTTTCTAGTCTTACTCATGCAACTAACATTGAATATGAACCTAATTTAGAGGTAGATGAGTACACTAAAAATACTACAATTTTGAATGGAGAGATGAATTCTTGCTATGATGATGATGATGATGATGATGAATATGAAGAGCATGTGTATTTTGAAAATATAGTAGAATCTGTAGGTTCAGAGACATTAAGTGTCTCTCCTGTGAACCCTATGAATGATGCTTCTTCTGATATTCATACATGTGCTTGTTGATGTGGAACCCGTGCAATTGTCCTGTGAATGTGAGCATGCTTTACCACCTGTTTGTGACCTAGGAATAGCTCGAATTGTCTGTTAACACGGATGATTCAATGCATGTGCCCGATTCCATGCCTAGGTTACTGACATGATATCTCTCCTGATCATGTTGTGCATGAAAGTGATTATGATTATGACATGGAGATTGATGAATTGTTTTATGCAGGTGCACATGATTTACCCTCTTCTGACTTTAGGAAAGTGTGTGATGGTACAAATGATTTTATACATGAAAACAACTTAGATGTACCTAACCTCTCTCCTGAGTCACAAATTGAAACTCCTCCACCAAACCTAGGTGTAGTTTGTCACAAAAATCTTAAACCAACTTTTCTAAAAATGCCTAACTTAGGCCTAGAACTTTGTGCCTCCCAAGTCCTCTTGGACTATTTTGCATCAAAATATAACACTTTTAGGGAACCACAGTTGGAATGTGTATGTCTGCCTGTTATTAGCAAAACTCATTTTGAGTTAGACCTTTTGCATGATGTACCTTTAAATTTGCAAGATTTTGTGCTCAAAACCGCACTTGTTCACAAGTTTAGGTTTGGGGGAAACTCATTCCCATATGCAGTCTTACTTGCACTCTCATGTTATATTTGTGTAAGATTGTTGATGGTTGTACATATTTTCTATTGGGTTGACCCTCAACTCTTTAGGTTGTTGGTGTACGGTGAATTTTCATTGTATATAATCCAAAGAGGACTTGTTAATATTTTCTTTCTTGAATCGGTTGAGTCTTCTTGTGCATATATTGTGCTAATCCGATACGATCTCCGCTGAGAATGTTGGATTCTAGCCTTGATTAATGAAGCTCTAACCTTGCTCCGCCGACATCCGGTAATCTCTTCCCTTTTCTCTTATCAGCATAGTTCTCTTGGTATGTGACTGTTTAAATTCTTTGTATCTGTTGACACATTGAGGACAATGTTTGATTTAGGTTTGGGGGTGTGATTTGCATGTAGAGTTTTTAGTCTTTTTGTTTTCCTTATTATTTTAAAATCTAAAAAAAAAAAATTCAAACTTTTTGCAAATAAAAACCTCCAACTTTTAGAGATTTTAGAGTCACTAGCATGCTTCTAGCTATGTTTACATAGAGAGTTTTGACCGAAATAACAGAAGTTAGAAGTACCGGAGAACACAATCGGGTTTCTTAGTTGATTAGAGCGTTAAAGTTGGATTTAACCATACCGGAGGGCGAATTAGGTGATGTTTAGATATTCGGTAGTAGAATTGTGATCACCCATAGTGGAGACTACCCATTTTACATCAAGTGAGGCACCAACCTTCAATTTTTTTTGCAACTTTCTAGAAAAGTCATTAGAGTGTGTGTCACCGTACGACAATTCCTCGGTAGGAATGGTGAGCTACCCAACTTCGCACCATTTTCAGCACTACTTTTGATCTCTTGAGTGCTAGTTTTTGTCAATCATGAGGATGACGTTTAAAGAAGAAAACTCCTTCTAAATATCGATTTGCAGTTAGCATCACTCTCTCTCTCAATCAACAAGACCCATAGAAACACATCATCACAACAAACGGAGCGATCGGAATATTGAAAGAAAAGTTGATATAGTCCAAGGTTTATATGCAACAAAACAAAGAAAAGAAAATAGGATGAGAATTAATGAAGTTTGTGAAAAATTGAGTTTATCGTTTTATTGTAATTTTTCAAATTTTTTTTAAATAAAAGAGGTTTTAGTCATTGGCAGCGAGCAACAAGTCAAGTAACCCCCTTTTGAATAGCAACACCCAATCTGAAAAATAAAACTACCGAGCCCACTACCAACGTCGTGACTAATTAAACAATTCTTCGACGTTTGAAAAAACTATTGTATCCTCACTAAGTTCTCCTAAAGTAGTAAAGGCTAGCACTCCCAAACCATAACCGCGCGAAGTACACTCATTCAAATATTTGGAACGTTTACGCGAGATAGCTTTGGAGATAGCTTGGCCTGGGACAAACGAACGTACACCATCACCAGTAAAGGGGGAGACTCCTGTGACATCCATAGACACATCTTGTCCGCTATCCCAGTTGGGAACAAGGATATCAGCCGGACGCAAATCCTTGTTATTCTCAGACAAAAAACCCAAAGCAACTTCCTTACGAGCAGGGACGCCAGCTTTGAAGCAAATATTCGCGATTACATCCCGTACCAAGTCATGACGGAACTTTAGGCCCACATCATTAGCACAATGAAGCGCGTGATCACCAAAGATATCCATAGGCTTGTTGCAACAAGCACACAAACCATCCTCAACAAATAACGGAATACCAAGACGGTAACAAATAACCTACTTCCAATCGTCTGCTGGGCCAAGGCACCGACCTAAACCACCGATCGGGACAGCCAAAAGATAGTCTTGAGCATGTTTGATCCGATTGCATTGCCAAAGAATGGAGTCTCTTGCAGATAAAGTAAATTGGTCGGGGAAGCAATTTGCTTCTTAATCGCATCAAAATAAGTGACTGCCAGGGAGTGCATAGACGGGGGGGCAGTGTCATTGACGCAATAATTGGGAGGCAAACCACATACCTGAATAAAGTTCTGAAGAGCCAACTGATAGGTATCACCATTATTTGTTGAGAACGAGCTACCAAGAATCGTCTTTCGTACCGAGGCAGTCTGACTCTGAGAGGCAAGATAGCAATAGGTACGGTGTCAGCCATGGTATAAATGCCAAGTCCACCATCCTTAATAGGGAGAGTAGCTGGTCTACGCCGTAAAGGCCCAAACCCACTCTCCATCCCCGGTGATTAGAAGCCTCAAATATTGGAGCAAGTGGTTATCGAAGAGGTCGAAGCCTGTTATAAAGCTCACGGTTGGTAGTACGCATAGCAAAATAAAGTCTAGAAACACCGACACAATTACGAGCAACAACATCTCACTTTGGGGATCTCTCGAGTTTTTTTGATAGAGGACATTAGTCGAATAGTTTTATTCACCCCCGTTAAGCGCCATGTCACTCATGAAATCCAAATCCAAACTCACAGTCCACCCAAAAGCTTAACTCCCTTGCTAGGTCCGCCAATATCCTGGGAAAAACACCAACCTCCAAAACTGCGTGGATCGGCGTGGGCCAAAATACTTGGTCTTCTTGATATTAAGATGAAGACCCCTATCCTGGGCCTTCAGACTCAATGATGCTCAAAGCCCGAGCAACCTCCAAAGTGTCGCCAATAATAGTGCCATCATCCAGTACTGTGCATGTAGATCAAGCTTACAACGAGAAGCAATGGACTTCACAAGGGGGTGAAGTGCCAAAGCAAACAAGAGGGGCCCGAGAGGATCGCCTTGTTGAACACCGAGTGTGAAGACAAGATGTATTGGTCATAGTATAATTTAGCTGTGCCTAGCATAATGTATTCTACCCAACGAGAAATACCTGACAATGTAGCCGAACCTCCTTGATAAGAGAAGACACTGCCACCATGTTGAAAGCATTCGAAAAATCAATAAGCAACATAGACATAGAATCCGAATGACCTTTCAACTCCAAAGAACCGTTGATGGAATGAAGTATACCTCGCTCCTACCGGCACCCCGACACCAAACTGATAATCACCCAAATAGTCTTGCATCTCCTTACCAACTGAGAAAGCAGCCAACTTAGAGACCAAACGGCGCCATATAGTACCAACTGCTATTGGCCTAAGGCCACCCCCGGGCTTGAGTAAAGGTGTAAGGGGTGCACTAGCGATAAGCTCTCCTAACACCTTAGACACTTACCTGCCAACCAAAGATTGACAACCCTAAATCAAGCCACTAACTCGTCACAGCCCGCCGCCGCACCACCAAGCACATCTACTAAATGTTGAGCCCGCAAAACCATCCCGACCACATGAAGTTCCTCAGGGAAACTCTTAATAGCACCAATGACAACTCGTGAATCAACTGTTATTGGGTCACCAATTGCGACATCATCCGGAAAGTAGGGTGGAGGAGTCATTGGGTGCTTGATTGCACTCAAAAAAAAATTATCAAGTTTTTGTAAAGTTCAAGTTCATCATCAACATTTGAAGACCAAGACCGAAGATTGAAGACATTTCTATGGTTCTTATGAGAGAGTGATATTAATTGCCGATCGGGTGAGAAGGTAAGTGAGTACTCCCATCCTTGCTAATGGTTGATTTCCTTTCTTAGAGATCATCGAAAAAGATTATTTTTGTCCACACTTCGTGGAGTCTCCGTATTTTATTTCGGAAGGTTACCCTTCTTACCTACAACGTGTGTGATTTCTCTCTTATTTCCTCCTGCACACACATGAGACTAAAAGCGATCTTTTTGAGTGCAATTATCATAAAACCCTAATGGTGAGGCAGGTCGAGGCTTATGATCACAATCGAATCCGAATTCTTTCATATGGTATGGTTACTTCGCTTCAAAGACTTAAGGATGAGAATGCGTTCTTTGGTAGTTCTAACTTCATTACTAGCATGCGTAAATTCTATGTCCTCATAGCTTCTGATGCTTGAGACTCTTTTACACTCGAAGTTGGAGAAGGTTTTGTGGGTACACCTCTCGGTAAACCCTCACGAGACTACAACTCGTCCACTAGGGACACCTAGGGGTTTAAAGGCTTAGTGCATACGCTAAATGCATTCGAGAGACTGCGACAGGGGGTATAGTTAGGATTTCTTCATTCTGTTTCACTTGAGGACAAGTAAAATTCAGGTTTGGGGGTATTTGATGAGTGCCAAATATTGCATATTTATACACCTTTTATTGGCATTTTACTCGTCTTTTGTGCTCATAACCGATATTATCCCAGTTTCGTATTTTCTTTGTTTTCAAGAATAAATATTTGTACTAATTAATTTTGTGTTTTTAGGTAATAAATAAAGCTCTAAAAATCTGAGGAGCCAAAGGAGCAGAGAATTGAGACGAGCGTCTATGGAGCAGAAGCCAAAGCTCGCAAGGCAATGGTTGCAACCCAACAAATAGCAACTCATCTACAAGACATGGGCTCGAACTATCCATCTCCGACCCACGATCCGGATCCAAGCCCATCATTCCCGAGCCGTTGAGATCTCCCTCGGCTACATCCTACTACGGTCGCTCACCTTGCACATCAACGTTTGATGCTCTCGCCAACAAAGAATCACCGCTCTACCTCAGCTGTTCGGATCTTACCGCTAGATCCTACGCTCACCGCATCATTCCCATCATCCTTTGCTATGCCCGCCTCACACCAAAACCACCAACACCCTATACCCTAATCGAGCAAACCTATTCTCTTCTTCACTTTCTCTTCTTCTTCTCCTCTCCACCCGACGCAGCAGAGCTCGCTCTTCTCCATCTCCTCCTCTCCCCGACAAACCACCACCTCACCACCTCTCCTTTCGCCATCACCACTGGCTCTATCAACCACATCCGCACCCTCTCTAGGTCTAGGTTTTCTCTCTCTAGCTTCTCCAACCCTAGAAGCTAACTTAGAGAAAACTAGAGCTAGGGTTAGCCAACAACCGATGCATGGCGTTCTCGAGAGATGACTTGACAGAGGAGAGCACGATTCAGTATGGGTGAGAGTGTTTTTGGTTTATTTTCTATTAAATTTCGATTTTGAAGAAGTTAGGGTTTGGGATATTTTCACAGGTATAAATAAGAGGTGCCTGTGAATGTTTTTGGGCATGCCTGGATTAGCCAGAGCACCAATTAGGTTTAATTGTTATTTTGATGTTTTAATTTAGTGTGCTAGGGTTTCATTGAAACCCTAATTCCATGTTGTGGTAAACTCTGTTGAACTATTCTTGAGTGCTAAATGTTATCGTAACAACCTTCAATTTTAACACCTCAAGGTGCTTTTCTCTCACAATGCATGCCAAGTATGCATTGTAGTTAGGTTATATATGTGTTGAATGTGTTTCAGCTCTTACTTCAATTACTATTGCTAATTCTTTTGACTAGTTGTGCTTAATTAGACAACTAGTGCTCTAGGTTAGTGCCTTAGCTGAATATTGAAGTGTCACTAGGTGAAATTCCTTAGATAAGTGGTAGAATTGACAAACTTCACTCATCTGGCATAGAACAAGAACTTCAAATTAGTTGAACACACAATAGGAGTTAGTGGTGGATTTGAAGACCCTAGCATCCCCATTGTCACTAGTTACATTTTATTTATCATTCCTTGTCACTACAACTCAGCCGTATCGGCACAAAACCCCCTGTTGTTACATTACCTCCCTTGAAATCAGTTTAGGAAGCCATAAGATCATTTTAAGCACACCCATTTCTCTGTGGTTCGACCCGTACTTGCCACGTCTCCGATAGACGCCGTGCACTTGCGGTTATCACAAGTAGGCCACAATAAATACACATTTCCAGGCCTACCAGTAACCTAGTACATGTCCTGTCTAAAGTGAAAGGTCTAAGTTATTTTTTATTTTATTTTTGATACCAGAACCCAGCCAGTTGGACTGACCCCACTGGCAGACCCAACATCGCTTAACCCATTATACATCTAATCTACCACAAACCTTTACGGCGGCGGGGATTGAACCCCTGACTTCCTCCTTACTGGAGTTGATGGGATACCACTGAGCTATGCTCTTGGACCCAGAAAGGTCTAAGTTATTGTCTGAATAATTAGAACCTGATGAGAGAAATAAAGTTAATTCTGATCTTTATTTTGGTCTTGTCGAAATAAGTGATTGTATGTTTACAATCGGTTTAACAAGGGAACTAAGTTTCTTAGTCAATTTGTTAAACTATTAGGGAAAATTGCTTCTGGCAATTGTTTCCTTGATAACATATTAAAACCAAATTACTTGTAGCTTCAGTTTTGATATTGGTTATCTAAAGTGGTATGTGAAACCTCCGTGCTTATCTCTTATAGGTTATACAAGTCTTTTATATTTGTAAGATCCTTTCGGTTTGACCTTTATTTGCTCGAACCTTTGTTATTTTGTGAAAAAAGGGGGAGAAATATATGGAGTAAACAAGTGATTTATAATCACTAAGGAAAGGGCAATTGTGCTTAAACGTTATATCTAACGAAAGAGTAAAGCATTGACTAAGGGGGAGCAACAAATCATATTGTTGTTGTAGTTATCTTGACTACAAAAGGGGAATAACAAAGATGTTATGATTGAAAATCTACTATCTTACCTTTAGGGGGAGTATTAACTTTGTTATTCAAATGTCAACAACGGCATTTATTAATTGAATATATGCAGGTTACTGTGATGTTGAAACTTGGAGTCAAGCGTATGTATAATGAATTCTTGTAATTTGTTTATCCATATGTATTAAGAGTTTTGTCACTAAAATTTACAAAGGGGGAGATTGTTAGAGCAAAGCTCGGTTGAACCCACCAAGCGTTGGTATGTCAAGTTTGGTTGTCATATTTTAGTGAATCAAAACTCATATAAGAGTCGCTTGATAATGTACTAGAGACAACTTCGTATAGGTTAGACTAGAAAGTTTAGGATTATGAGACATACAAGTATTACTCGAAGACGTGAAGAATGTGATGAAGTAATTGTTTCATTCCTAGCGTATCTTTCAAGTCGTGCTATATTGAAAACATAATTGCGAAGCTGTGAATGATTATTATACTCTAGTAGTGAGACATGATCACATGATCATAGTGTTAAGGAATTAAAATACGACGTATAACGCTTATCTTTTGAACTTCGTATATATGACATCGACATAATCGTATGAATGCTATTGTGATTATGTGTATGGGTAAAGGTGAAGATTTCATCCTAGGAAAAAATGTTTACATTTGTTTAAAGGAAGTACATTCATGAACTTGTTTTATGAATCGAAGGGGAAATCGCTAGGCTTATTGGTATTGTTATTCATTGCATATCTTTGGATTACCAATATGTGTGAGTTAGTAGAATCGATCATAACTTGTTATGTATCTTGGTATAATTAATCACAAGTGTCGACTTATGATTTGGTATGACTGATTTTTATTAATTAGTGTAACCGATCCTAAGTAATCACCTGAGATGGTATGATCGATATTTGTAATTTGTGTGACCGATCCTAGTAATTGGTGTGACCGATCACAAAAGAATTGTGTAATCGATCCTTGTGATTGGTGTAACCGGTCCTAGTAATTGGTGTAACCGATCCTGGTAATTAGTTTAACCGATCCTAGTGACTTGTGTAACCGATCACAAGCAATACCATGAGTATATGGTAACCGGTCCTTGTAATTGACGTAACCGATCCTGGTAACTGATGTAACCGGTCCTGGTAACTTGTGTGTTCGATCACAAGTAATCCATATTGGGGTATAACCGATCCTAGTGATTGGTAGAAACCGATTGAACCCATGATTGTGATTTGATACTTGATCAATCACATAGTTGTCTTGGAATACAGATGAACCAATTCTAAACTTGTTTGGAAGTGTGGTATAATCGATTCCAAGATTGTAAATATGAAATAGGATTTACAAAGAAAAGATGTCAACATACTTTGAACACGAACAGTAACTCTTATCTTTTATTGTTCAAAGTTATTCCTTAATTACTCAAGGAGATCCCGGTCCAAAAAAAATTAAGAATCTTTTCATTAAGGTTGTTAGTTTTATATGCTTTAATTACCAGCAATTAAATGCATATCTATAGAGAATAAAAATTAGTAATGTGCATTTACTGATTGGAGATTTTCTATTGAGAGATTTCGGAAATTTTGGACAAAGCATTTCCAGAAATTATGAAAACCGATTTTGGGCATTTATTGCATATCTAAAGAATAATTCGGTTTTGGAAATTCCTTGGTGTCCAAACATCCTTGGTCTATAAATACCTAAGTTTGCATTTCTAACAAACTATTCTAAGATCCAGGCAAACTTCATCTTTTTGTTGTTTCTGGTGGAGCCGTCTATCCGGAGAGGAAAGTACCCTATTTAGGCGAAATCTCTTACGACCGCTCGTTTAAAGACTTCCGTGGGATCAAGAAGCTCTACGAGTAACGTTGGTGGGAAACTAGATAATTATAGTTTATTAGTTTTCGATTGATTTGATCGACTAACAGTTGTTTAACTTTGATTGCACCTAGTTTGTTTATTCTTGAGAATCTTCTCTTATGATATAAGATTCACTCAAACTAGATCGAAGTGTCAACGAGATCTTTAGAAATGTTTGTAGATCTAAAGACATCTTGAGATAATCCATTATTAACAGACTCCGTTCTGTGCGTGATTGATCACAAGAGATTCAAGTTGTGTTGTGCAGGTTTAATTGAAGATTAAAGAAGATTTGAAGACGAAGAAGATTTCAGATTGGTTTCCCATATCTTTGTGTAGCACAAACCTTGATCGGCTAGGATCCAACTAGAATCGGATTTATTCGATTACTTAGTGTGTGAGATCGGCATCGCTTTATAGTTTCTTGTTGGAGTCTATATTGATTGATTGCAAATCTAAACTCTGCTACTTCGGTAGTTGTTGGATAGATTGATCTAACCAGGCAAAGGAGTTTATTAGTTTAAACGGAAGAGCCTTTGCATATGACTTGAGATATCTTTATCTGGAAATAATCAATAGAGTTGTTACCAAACAGATTTGTTGTTCCTTTACTGTTTGGAATACGATCCAAAGGAATTGTTCCAGTGCGTGCACTTATTCAATGTCGGAAGCGCATGGATACTGAAGAAACTAAGTGAACTAGGTTTAGTTGCTTGGTCTCAACTATACGAAGTTGGTTTAGATTTTGTATAGCGGCTTAATTAAAGAGTATTCAATTCTGGACTTGGTCCCAGGGTTTTTCTGCATTTGCGGTTTCCTCGTTAACAAAATCTTGTTGTGTCTTTTACTTTCAATTTCCGCAATTATAATTGTTTATTATAATTGAAAGTAAAATACACAAACGTTAACTTCGTATTACTTGATAGTGATCCTATAGAGTTTGGTTAAGTCCGAACCTATTATCAAGTAATCACACTTTGATTGTTGTATTGTCTCGATCTTGTATCCATAGACGATCACACAAAATGTGAATACCGATTTGTCGTATTGTATCAACTTAGTACATAGACAATCACTTTTGGTAAGAGGACTTATAGGTGGATATTTTAAAGATTGTGGTGCATTTGGGTACCCTCGTCTTTTCACTCTCAAACACGTTCGTCATTGATTATTAATCGTTTCTCTAGTGAAAATAACTCACTTGTTTTATCCATGGATAGGTGATAAGTGCATAATCTACATATTCTGAGTATCATTCTATTATACTTATTTGCTAGTATTTTTTATTTGAGTTACCTTGTATTATGATTATTTTCTAGTTTATGTCTTTTGTTAGATGAATCATCCATCATCCAAAAAGAAGTGCAAATAACTATAAAAGTGAAGTTTACATGGGGAGAAGGGCCAAATACCAAGTGGAATTTGCTCGAATCCAAGATTTTCTTTCATCATCTTGAAGAATACCCAAGCATGAATCTAACTGCGAAAGAATAAGGTCATTCCGACGTCGTATGAGAAAGTTATGAGCAAAATCAAAGCTCAAGCTTTTCAGTTCCCAAGAATTGATAGTTTAAGAGAATGAAGCAGGAAACTGAACTCTCGGTTCAAGAGAAGTTGACAATTATCAGGGTGGGTCATTATTGGTGATTGAAGCCCTAGAAAAGAATATATAGGGAGAGCTTGAGAACGAGTAGGATTGGGTGCTTTTCTGCATTCATGTGTGAAGTGATGTGGATTAGAAGTCGAGAAAGAAGGCGTTTGTGGTGGTCCGGAGTTTGGTAAGAGTAAAAGTCAAGAAAAGAAAACTCGTGGTCACCGTTGTGTATGAGGAAATATTGAATAGGAAAACAAAAATTCAGAAAAGAATTGTTTTCTATGGAGAGATAAGTGATCTAGGGGTTCTCAATCGATTTTAGAGAAACTTAGAAGAATTATATTTCTCCTCCGGGAATGTAGTCGAGGGAATCATCGTGAACAACAAAAGTCATGGAGAATTATTTTTATTTAGGGGAAATCCGTCCGAGGATGAAAATATATTGCCAGTTGGGCTAGAAGATAAGGATGTCAGTTTTGAACTGTCAACCCACTAAAGTTAAATGGGTTGGGTTTCTTTCTTTGGCGTGACCCCCATGCCGTTGCGATTACCTATTTTGGACGTGAAACGGATTTTGGGCGTGAGTTTGGTAACTTTGGATAGTTTTATAAACCTACTTTGACCGTGATTTGAGCACGATACTTCTACAACTTCGAAACCTATAATTTTTTTTTTTTTCTTCTCGAACCTAAATTTAACATCTCATCTAGTATTACACTTTTAGTTTTCATTCAATATTCTTAGTTTGACCCCTTTAGGGAGGAACTGAAAATCATGTAATCACGAGTAGCTAGTTCATGTTGTTTAAGGATAAATTCAAAGTTCTAGACATGAATCTTTATTAGTTATACAAGTTTGTTCGGAGTTTTGATCATCTTATGTTTATGAGTGATTCTTAGGTTGTTTGCAATGCACGCTAGAATGATCTGTTGATTGTTCTAAAGCTAGTAGAAGTTAGGAGGTAAGTAATAATCGAATAACTATCTATACAAGTAGAAATCGTGAGACCTTGCAGAGGGATTTTGTGGAGCAATTGCGAGTGAAGACAACATCAGCAAGTGGACCTTGATCTAAAAGTTTAACTACTGGGATCAACCTAAATTCACAAAGCCCAAAACGTTCAATTGGCCTTGGATGAGCTACTACTTGGTGTTTAAAACAAACGAATATGGTAGTCGAGAGCTTAGTATCCAAAGGATAAAAGGAGTTTTTGGATAGCACTGATCTAGCTCCTATTCTACGGTTGGTGATGAACGACAAAAGTTAACGAGTATACTATGGGAGTCAACATTTGGTAGCGGCAAATGATTCCTAATCATCTTTTCATCTTTCTTCTATTTATTATTATTTTATTTAATCAAACCCCCCTTTTAAAAAAATCATTATAGTTTTGTTAATCCGAATAACTACTCAATTACACAAACAGAGGAACGATCATTACTATCGATATATTACTAGTTAATTAATGAGAAACATATTGAGTAATTTGTTGTACTTACGCGTCAATGTTTATATATCCAACGAATTTTATTATATACCGCATCCGCATCCAGTCTATAGTGAATGGGTTGGGTGTTCGTCCCTCAAATTGTGGATCGGGTTGGATAAATGTTTCTGTAAAGCCCATCTAGTCGGAGCGTAGGTTAGCAAGAGAGCACGGAAATTCAAATTCCCAGGTTGTTATTTGCCATACCCACAGGCGGCCACAGCTATTAAGCCTCACATACCTAAAGAACCATTTTTTGGGGACCATGGTTTTTTTGGGTGGACCATGGTCTTATTAGGCCACCTTCCCTATAGTTATAAGGGGTGTCCTGAAGTGTGGAAATGACTAACCTACCCTTAACCTAATTTAATTTAAAACTAACCTAATAACCACCTATATATATATAACCACCACCTCCTCCCACCACCGCCGCCCACCACTACCACCAACCACCACCACCTCTATATATATATAACTTAATTTAAATCATTAACATATTTACCTTTTTACCTAATTAAAATTATAACTAATCTGCAACTTCTTCTTCCTCTATTCTACAATTTTTCTTCTTCTCTTCTTCATCAATTTATGATCATCTAACCCTGATCATATACAAATCTAATCAAAATCATCAAATTTTAGCCTGGTCGATTCATTGAATTTTCATCGTCGATTAATCAATCTTTTATAAACAAACCTATCCATAAGTATTTTCCCACAAACCCATTACTTCTAATTCGTTTTTGATTGAAATTTTGAGCAAAAGATCATCAAAATATGGTTTAAATGGAAGTTACATTGGCATGTTCAGTTAGGAATAGTTTAAAAAAAACTAGTTTGCTAACCGAACATTCTGAAACCAAGAACACGAAGAACACTTCGGTTATCATGAATTAATTTTTTCTTAAGGTTGGTTCGCAAAGAAGGCTAAAACTATTTTCTAACTGAACTTTCCCAATATTAAAAAAAAAAATCAAATGTAACCGAACTGTGCTATTTTTCCCACTATCTTGATTTTTGATTTAACCGAACTTTGCCCACTATGTTCGGTTGGTTCGCAAAGAAGGCTAAAACTATTTTCTAACCGAACTTTACCAATATTACAAAAAAAAAAAAAAAAAAAAAAAAAAAATGTAACCGAACTGTGCTATTTTGCCCACTATGTTGAGTTTCAATTTAACCGAACTTGTCCCACTATGTTCGGTTTGTTATAAAAAACCTTGACAAACCGAACTCTCAACTAATTGGGTGTAGTTCCCGGTTAGATATTGGTTGATATGAAGTTTGCGAAACAACCGAACTTTGTACACTTGGTAAAATCTTAATCAACGTGAAGTTCGGTACATATAGGTTGTCAACCAACCGAACTTCTAGACCTAAAGTTCTCGGCAACATCATGGGCAAACCGAACATTACTCAGAAATCCTATAAACAAAGTTCTAGAACCTACGTGTTAACCGAACGACTAAAAACCTCCATTAAGAGCGAGTTCGGTAACCTGCGTTTTTGGAAAAAGTAACCGAACTACACTTTTCGGATGTGTTCTGTTACTGCTCTTCACATAAGGTAACCGAACAAGCCCAAATCTACTTAAAAATTTACATTTTTTTTTTGAAATTTTGGATCAATTCAACCAACATTATCTAAGTTTGAAGCATACATGGGTACCCAAATACTCTTCCTCCGGTTGTGGCTGGTAAAATCCATGTTTTACTTCTTCATCTTCTATAACTTTACTCTCTCAATAATTCTACTTTTTAAAAAAAAAAAAACCATCTGATTTTTTAATCTCACTAATTATCTTTAACTTAATTATTTCACTAATCATTACACTAACTATTATTAACACTAACTAATCATTACCTAAAATTAATCAGGAGGGTAATTTAGGTATTAATAGAAATATCTAGATAAGGGGTGACCTAGATTTACTTCTAAATGTCTTACTAAAAATAGAACCATGGTCCCAAAAAAAAAACCATGGTCCCCAAGAAATGGTTCTACCTAAATGTTAAACTTTTTTCTTTAGTTTCTGTAAAGCCCATCTAGTCTGACTGATAAGATTTTTGTTAAAGGGAGAGCAAAAAGCGATCCGAGGAGTGCAAAAATCGTAGTCAACTCGGTATTAAAACCTATTCATTACAAGCTTTCTAACTCGGACAACAATACCCCTATAGGCGTCGATCATTTTCTGTATTTCTTTTGATTAAGTCTCGGTTTCTTTCTCTTGTGGGGTGGGTTTCACTCTTTGTGTTAAAGAACGAAACATGAAATTGACAACATCATTATCATTCTGAATGTAAACCTAACCAAGACATAAAAAACAGTATATCGTTCCATTTAATCTGCTTTCAACATTAACTTTTATGTGTTTATAATCAACACTTTGGCAAACGAGATCCCTAAAAAACTCAATTAACGGACTTTAATTTGGTAAACGTCCATTAATTTAGACCATGAAAGGAAATTGAGTTAACTTATGGATCTGGATCTTGATTGATATGTTGATATGTAGTTCTTCAGTGGTTGTTGCTTCTTTCTGAATTAAGCACCGGGTGATAGCAAGACTACACATCTCAAATCAATCGAAAATTCGTTATAATGTTTCTTTTTTAATGTGCAATCGGGGGAAGATTTTCAGTGACTATGATTTCGATTAATTACTGGTTGTCTATCATTTCGTTGATTAATGAAGATTAAGTCGAGATTGTAAAATGTTGTTATTATTGGCTATCACAAAGAATCAAACAACAGAAAATGTGAATGAGAAGATTGAACAGGTCAGTGGGCGTGTTTAAGAGGGGCATTGTTGTCCGAGTTAATAAAAAAAATACTAAACAGGTCCTAATAGCGAATTGATCACGATTTTCGCACTCCTCGGATCACTTTTTGCTCTCCCTTTAACAAAAATCGACTGATAAATATCTAACCACTTGCAAATTAATCAAAAAAAAATTCAAAAATTCAAACCCCATCTACTCTCTCTCTCGTGCATTTCGATCGATTATTTTGAACATTCATCATCTAAGAAGATTTGGTAGCAAAGTGGGAGGGCAATTTGTGTTTTAGGTTTTGATTGTTTTATGGTAAAGAATGGCAGCAAAGCAAATGGAAGAAATACAAAGGAAATTAGGGTTATTAAATTACCCTAGAGCTAATGCTCCTTCTCAGTCTCTATTATTTGCTGGCATGGAGAGATATGCACTTCTTGAATGGCTTTTCTTTAGACTCTTAGGTGATAAATCACCATTTTCACAACAAAGTGCTTTAGGTGATGGTATGGACCGCGATGAAGAGACTGCTCGGATTCAATGTGAGATTTCTTATCCAATTAACAGTTCTGCATATGTTATGTTTAGTGTAATTCCGTCGTTGTAAGTACTTTATTTTGATGATGGCTTAATATTCTTTTAGATTTGGCAGAGATTGCAAAGTTTTTGGGGATCACAACTACAATTGATACAGAAGCTATCCAGGTGAGTTATTTTTGAGTCCTACTTATTGTTGACAGTCCAATTTCTTAATTTTTCTACAAATTAGCTGAGTTACTGGTATATGATCGATTTCAATGATACGACCAAGATAGACCAGTGATATATCCATGTAGTATTATTCTCATAATCATCACCATTAAGGTCATGATACCAACGAGTGATGTGTTGTATGCGTTGCAGGTTCATCTCACTCAAACAACTAGAATGTCAGTAGCATTATGATCAGCCAATATTCACACCTCTGATGTCAATGTATCTTAGTTGGTTCTGTTTTAATAAATACCAAGATGCACCTTTTGACTTTCCGATTTTGTTAGATTTGCTTCAGATAAGCTGAATTCTTAGTGTAATGTAATCCCAATGTGAATGGTTAAATTGAATGAACTTGCATTCAAGAAAGAGCGTAGATTGTTATCCTCATTATCAGGAAATTTGCTCTAGTTCGA
Source organism: Papaver armeniacum (assembly GCA_023531295.1). Classification (NCBI taxonomy): domain Eukaryota; kingdom Viridiplantae; phylum Streptophyta; class Magnoliopsida; order Ranunculales; family Papaveraceae; genus Papaver; species Papaver armeniacum. The sequence goes on along the minus strand of JAJJWW010009322.1, from coordinate 297,082 downwards.
AATCTTTAAAAAAGTGTTGCTTTCAGGATTTGAAGTTGACATGTTAGATTTGAAGTTGTCATTCTCAGCAGGGAACATATTGTTAATATTGTATGATTACGTTCATGTGAGAAGGTTAATTTGATTTATGATTCTTCGAATTTCTGAAGTGCTAATATTACCAATAATCAGGGAAGAGGTAGCTATGAAGATCGTGCGGAAATGCTTGGTGTGATTGTGGATCTTGTTGAGGCCAGCTGTTATGCTGATAACCCAGATTGGAGGTGAGATAGTTTTGTTATATAACATTTTGTTTCTTGCTTAATCGTTTATGTTAGTTTATTGAAAGAAAGTGAATTTACCTGGGTGTTGTGATGAGTTTTCAAGAATTTAAACATATTTTGAGCTGAGTTTTTGTTATATTCTTCCCACAGTATCGATGAGCAAGTGGCTAGGGACATACAGCTAGTGGATGCCATTGCCGAGAAGCAAGCTCAAATTTTCTCCGAAGAGTGCAAATTGTTCCCTGCAGATGTGCAGATTCAATCCATATTTCCGCTGTAAGTCCTTCGCTTTTATCTCCATTGTAATTACATGTCTCATAGTAGAATGTCAGACTGAGGAGTATAAAGATCCACAGTTGCAAATTAACAGGTGAGGTTGTATTTTTTTCTTAATCAAGATAGACAATTAGTCACCTGGATTCTAGATGCACTATTATCGGTGCATAAATATGAATGTTTCATTAGAAAAGCTACTTCGAAATCAATGCACCTAGACCTCGTAGATATGATATTCAGTATGCACCTTCATTCAATAGTATCCCACGTGTTTTTTTGCAATTTGTACCTCTATACTGTATCTTGGGTGGCTATAGTGCGTGATCAGCAGTTTTTCACAGTCGTTCTATCTATCGTCCTGTGTCATGCATATATGTATGAAGTTAGGATCGCGATACATGATAGCGTCTGCTGTTACGAGGTAACCCTCATGATAGTTATTGTAAGGGCTCACCTTATAACCTTGGATATGACGTCTTGGATATGTACACATCCCAAGACAAAAATTAGATAATGAAAATATTTTTATTATCTTTCTTGCTTTTTTACATATCTATATTTAATTTAATTTGCTCCTTAGTCCCTCTAACAAATCAGAGATTTAATTTTTGGTCAGTGAAAAGTTCTTATTTTACCTTTTCTTGCTTCCTAAAAACCTGGAACCAGCTGTGGGTTTTTGGTTTTGAAATGTGGAAGAAGGTTTGATCAACTTTGATCGTCATGGCTGCGAAGTGATTAATCACATGGAAAAACACGTATATCAAGGGTACATTGTGTTTGTTTACTCTTTAGATGGTAGACATCCATGCTTATCCTTTTGGTAAACTGATACCGAACGGAAAATAGAGCCTTTTTGTCCCAAACAAGTTGGGGTAGGCTAGAGATGGAAGCCAAGATAGACCAAGAGGTCGGTATGCCTAGCTCTTTTCAGCAAGACCCATCGCAGGAGGGTATCGCCCCAAACGGTTATCTATGGGTTTCATCTCATGTAGATATGGCAGATTTTACGCCAGCTTGCCAGCCTTGACACAACCCACTCCCTTTCCCCTGATGGTATCGGTAAACTGATATCATCAGGGTCTAAATGAATATATAGTTGGGCATTGCTTTTGGACTTCCCGTATAACTCAATTTTATAATTTTTTATTCTAAAGTCGGGTAGAGGAAGAGTACTGATTTTGGTTGAATTGTTTTTTCAATGTATGATAGGCCAACTTAATTCATTTTGAATATAGGGAGACTAATGTACATAACTGTTCCACTTAGTTCATAACTGATCTTGAACTACCCACACTGATCATATTTAGGTTGGATTGTTTTCAATGTATGATAGCTGACGCAGTAATCTTCATTTTTGGTACTTCATATATCCGTGTACACCAATCTTCATTTTCCCTTTTCTCCATCAATTTTAATCAATCTGGATAGGAACGTAACTTTGTTCATCGTACTCATGAACAACCACTTTGATTTCCTTGTTTTATCTGCTTAATGGAGACTTTGAACGAGTTTACAGGGAGCTCTGTTGTTCTCACGGTTCCAAGAAACTGAATTTGGTTATTTAGAGGGATTAAGTAGCAAATAAAATCAAATACAGGGATGTTTAAACTAAAAAGATAAGGGAAAATAATAAAAATATTTCTAATATACGGTATAATTTTTGTCTCGAGATGTCTGCATACTAAGATGTCGTATCGAAGGGCTATAAAGTGAGCCCTTACAATAGCTGTCACGAGGATGACCTCGTCACAGTTGGCCTCTACAGGATATGGCATATAGTTCTAAGCTATCTGGAGAAGACTTCGTGTTTTTTTTCGTTCACATTTCTGGTTTTTCGATTTTAATCTACCATCAAAGTGGCAGGCACGGGAACCAACTGCATGGCTAATCATTAACGAGTCCTATGCTATAGATCCTGCTAAGGCGTACAGGATCTGTGGTCTGGACTCGTTAGTGGTTAGCCATGTAGTTGGCTCCCGTGCCTGCCACTTTTGTGGTAGATTAAAAAAATATGGCAATACACTGCCATTATCGACCTGTTATAGATGTCACATAGGTTAGATATTATTTCTTCTATTGTTTCTGGAATCAAAGAATCCAGTCATTGTCTGGACTCTTTTCAATAGCATGGTGGTCGCACAGGTACTGCATCTTTGAGTTGCATATGCATCCCTATTGATAATCTAGGGCTACCATGCTTAACTAAAGACACTGTCTTACATCTCCACATCTGTCAATTAAAGTTGGGTATCTTGTATGAAACTATAATTAAATGCAAAACTCAATAATATTGACATTTGCGTTCTATTTTCCATATTGAAGCCATGATCTGACACTTTAGCCGTCAGACTCTTTGCTGAACTACTGCAGCCATAGATGTTATCCATTTGCTTTCCGCTATGCCTGTATGCCCCTTTAGCATCTTGTATTTCCTTTCCATTATTAAGGATTAGTAAGAGGTGGGGGGTAATGTTCTTCGTTATAATTAGAATTACACTTCTCACTTTTTTTTTTTCTCTCCCGTCCTATAACTGTTCTGGTTTCTTCTGATAAAGAAAAAATCCTATTGATCAACAGAGTTTTTGGCAGATTTTTTTAACTCTGCTGGTAGGGGATGTTTTGCTTAAAAATGCATTAACTGCTTTAACTTTTCCCTGATTTAAAGAAGTGATAACTAGTTAACTACCTGGTATTTAATCAAAATTCATTTTCAGGCCTGATATTTCTGAACTGGAGTTAAAGCTGTCGGAGCATTCAAAGAAGCTGTTGAGTCTACAACAGATGGTTGATGATTTGGCATCAAAGGTTAGTCTAGTCTCTAGGATTCTTGACTTTAAAAGCAAATAGATAGCTGTTTCTTCCTTATCTTCGTTTCCCATTTGTTTGTGTTTTTTATTTTTCACTCAAAGCTTCATAGAAACGATCATATTGTTTCGTTCATCTAATTAAAGCACTTATCTTGATTGATGTTTTTCAAATCCTTAACCATGTTCGTGTCTGTCTTACAGCATAGATGCTTTGGCATGTTACCCTAGTTGCTTAGTGTGTCTATCCATCTAGTGAATATTTGTTTTCACTTTTCATCCTAATTTGGTTCTCTTGTCTCTGGGATAACTTTGTTGTCTTCCAGTGTTTATCAGTCTTAATTTCCGTCTATCTTGACTGTCTCTAAGATATGAATGGTTTTTCTCTTCAGTATGCATACAACCCAGATGAGGAGTATGCAGAAACGGAAACACAGTTGCGGGGACAACTGGAGTCTTTTCTGGAAACTGCAAAATCTTTCAATTCGATTTACAACAAGGTACTAGCATGCTCTTCCTTATGTTAAGTTCCCTTGTATCAGTGTAAGATATAGTTGCTGTTAAAATATGGAAGACTACTTGTGCAGTCATTGTATTGAATCTGGGGATCATCTTTATATTCCCATCTAATTCAATACAATTCTTTTGGTGCATAAGATTCCAGTTTTTCTCTGAGTTATTGTGTACTAATTCAGGATAAGTTTTAACTATTCTAGGTCTTAGGTTCATTCTACAGCTGTGGTTTACTAGCAAAAAACTGAAAAATTCGTCTAGGTTTGCTTAGTGTATTAATGTTGATACTCTTCTGCCTTTGTAGGAGATTCGTCCATGGACACACATGATGGAAGTACCTCAGTTGCATGGATTTGGGCCAGCTGCCAATCGCTTGTTGGAAGCTTATAAAATGCTATTAAAGGTATGTTTTAGTTAGTGCCAAAAGATTTCCTTTTTTCTTATTCTGCTCTAATATATAATTAGTCTTCAACTCGGGAATGCTGGATAAAGGAGCATTTCTTATTTGCTGATATAAATATAATAACTAGGCGAATTATTCCTCCGATTCTGTATGGACAATCAGATCATTGATTGACACTTTTCCAAGTCACTCTGGATGGACAATCAGATCATTAAACCTTCTGTTACGGATCTTGGATGAATAATATTAATCACAAAATACAGTAGTAAAATCAATGATTAACTGGATTGGAATGTCAAAGTTCTGAAGTGTACATGAAGTACACTGTGCTTTGGTTCCTTGCCTTCGAGAAATGTGTTACTCCTGTTTCAAAGATTTGATGTTTTGTATTTCGATCAAATAAACAAAATCTGTGTAAGAATTGAAGATGGTTTTCATTGATTATACAGTTCCTTTGGAACCTGAGGAATCTTCGAGATTCACATGCTGCAGTTGCTGTCGGGTCATCTGAAGGAACAAAGAATGAGCCATCTTCCACTTCCATCACAAGAATCATTGCAGAGTGTGAGTCGGCATTAACATTTTTGAATCACGATCTTGGGGTCCTATCAGCTTCTGTTTCTCGAGAACGTGGTGAGGAGGTTCCAACACATTAAATGGAGAGGACATAATGGTCTGTCATGTAGACTCAATTTGTTTGTCGTGTTATTGGTTGTGTATGAAACAGTTATACCCATTGCTCCTGTTTGTAACTGATGCAAATGGATCACCAGATTTGGAACCCTCTCTTACTGTCTAGACTAGATGGACCCGTAACTGTAGGGTAGAGATGTCGCATGTGTTAGTGCTTCATTTTTATAAATAACGGTTAAACAAGAAGGATAAAAAATGAATATAATCAATATATAATTAAACAAGGTGATATTATTACCGATCCGTTGTAGTCTAGGTGGTCAGGATACTCGGCTCTCACCCCAGAGACCTGGGTTCAAGTCCTGGCAACGGATTTTTTTTTTTTGCTGTACTTTTTGTATGGGTGAATCAGCAAGGCTTACTAAACTCATACTCTTTTTTACATCCTTCTTCCGTTTTGTTTTTGTTACTAAACTCATACTCTTTTTTACATCCTTCTTCCGTTTTGTTTTTGTTTTTCTTGGTGAAGTAAACAATCCTGTGAAATGGTTAGTTGTATGGGTGAATGGCAGGGCAATTCTCCTTTGGGAGAAAGAAACAAGCAAGGAACAAACACCAGTTGCCCGGCTCATCACTTCTCTGCCAGAGGAGCACTGGTATTCTTATTTTTTCTTTCTCTACCCATACACTTTTGCCACCGCTCCTTCTTGTTTTATCGTGTTGGAGTAATCACATAAATGCAAAACCATTCTATTTATATCGACATGATTGGCATTTCTAATTCGGATATGCCATGAACCAAAGAAGTAGCATATGCTAAGCAAAATTCTTCAAGAGTTAGCCTTTTGCATTTGGATATGCCATGTGAATTCTTACTTTAACCACTTCAAGTAGCTAGCATAACTTTTTATCTACATCTTCAGTACTTCTTTTCAGTGACTTAACAGAGCTCATGTCTATTCAACTTTCAACAGAAGTTTCAACTGCTTTTTGTTTATGTCCAAATTCTTTTAGTTTACTACAGCTGCATTATCAGGTGTTGGTTGGTCTTATTACAAAATACCATTTGTATCTCTAATTTAGTATATTTCAGTACTATCAAGACTACTTACATTTATGCATATACCCGAGAGTTTATTACATTACAGGAAGAGTGCATGTCCACAAGTGTCTAAGTATCAACGCACTTAAATTGATAATACTCCGGTTTTCCGCATAAAAGAATCTACTAATAGTTTTGTTAGAATGTACATGGAAACAAGAACAAAGGATGAAAGATAAGAATAATAGAGAACATGGATGACAGAGTACTACAGACCTTCACAATCCAAAAACAACAAAGACGGTACTACTACAGAACATTCCCTAGGATCTTCCATTCTTGTGGTTCAATCTTTTTCTTCTGAAAAGTTTCAGTACTTCTTTGTAAAAGTTGGTATCAAATCTATGTGATTTTCTGTTAGAAAGCAGGGCCAAACGGCTCTTCTGATTGGCCCTTCCTTTGTGAGCATATGAATCCTTTTTCATCTAGAATTTTTTTTTTGTCTGAGCTCGTATGTATGAGGACCACAGTGTTCTATGGACTAATTCAAGTTCTATGGACAAATTCAAAAAAGGGGAAAAGAAAAAGGGAAAGTTTAGAGTTTAGATTGTAAGTATAGGAGAGAAAAAATCACTTGAGTAGGTATATCAAAGAACTGTTTCTTTCATCAACCATGTCAAATGTAAATAAGCACGTATTTGTTCTACGCTTCTACTAATCTCTCCATTTGTGCGAATGTGCTCTAGTCGTCCACTCATGAACTCACTAGAGAATGGCATTGCGTTGGTGACTCTAGGAGGAATAAATCTTAGGAATAATTTACAAGATACCATGCCATCAGATATACCAAAGAATTTGAAATCTATAAGAGTATAAATACAAGGGTTTTGAGGTTATGTTTCCCATGGTCATCATCGAGCTACAAGTGAATTACAGGGCAAATACTCCTTTGTCAGTCAGCTTACTCTTTTTTATCATCATGGAGTAAGCTCACTGCCAAAGGAGATTTGCTCAGCAATTCTAATTGTAGTAACATGCATATACATGTTCCAAGAGCATAATCAGTAGGTAAATGGTAAAGCATACGGATTTCTTTCGACATATATGCATCAATGCATGCATGTTTGCAGAGTATATTTATTATCTGGCAACACCGTAAAAAAGTGATAAACATGAGAAAAAAATGGAGCGGCCGAGAAAAAAATCCAACTTTGTTTTAGTTATCTTTCTATAATCGTGAAAAATTGCATGGTTCTATTTCAAAAGAAATTAGATGGTTAACATGAGAAAGTATTATTACTATCTTTTTAAGATTTTTGACAATAAGTATTGGTCTTAGATTGGTCTTAGATTGGTCGTATTACTAAAGAAATTAGATGGATATATAACATGAGAAACATCGATTTTACATAATATCATTGGTCTTTAAATTTTCTAGTTTCTCATATGTAAATGTAGATTTTATGATTCATATGATATATTTTTTTGATTTCAAAGTATAAAATACTATATATGCTTTGTAATTGTATTTGAACTAGAAATAACCCGTGCCGTAACGGCACTGACACGATTTGATATTGTAATTGTCGATTTCTTTTTTTCTTTCCAATCACTCAAATTCATAAAAAATTTAGAAATTTGTATCAAGCAAATATCTTTTCTCTTAAATGTAGCCCATGCTTTTTTAACTATAGCTCCAAAAGTTTTATGTTAAAACGTAAAATCAAAGTTACCAAACATATTTTATTTTATTTTTACTCGCAATCATATTTCTTCCTCAAAATCAAATTATAATCCGTAACTTCTTCTTTATCTTTAGTTTAAACTAAGTTATACTTCAGTTTATTTCTAATTGTTCTCTCACAATTTTTATAACTTGCCCTATCATAAACCTTAATTTCTACCTTTTCCCCAAAACAAACTAAACCCAAATCACCTTTTCTCTAAATGATGTTATTTTTCCTTATATCATGATTAAAGTAATGTCGATTGAGGTTATATATTCTCATTATTCCCTTAAAAATTCTCCACAACAACATCAATCGAAAATCTTAAGTAAGGTTTTGATTCTTTTCTAAAATCAATTTTTAAAACTCCATATGCACTATTATTCTACAAAAAAAATTCTAAGATGATCTGCTTTTTTCTAAATCATGATTACATTAAGTTGAGTATTCTTAAAAATCATCCATTATGTCATAGATCTTACGTAAAATTAATTATGAAAATTATATTACTAACTTTATTTTATTTTATTGATTTAGGGATTTGATAATCTAATCAATTATTTTGGGCTATATATAAAAATTGTATGGGTTATGTTGAATAATGATAAGAATCCGTTTGGTTTGATTAATGACTTATTTTAATGGGTTATAGTTAATAAAAGCGTGTGCTATATATAAGAGAAGCCTATCCTAATACACAGAAAATCAACCCATATACATCAATAATAAATCAACAACCAAATTCCTTAACTAATATGATTCGCTTCCCATCTCATCCATGATCCACCTGTACACAAATATAACCTATTTGGCATTTTTATAATTTGAGTTGTATCCGTAGATTATGATTTTTATAATTAATAAAACTGTAGTGTCGCTATATATACCATGTATTGGGAATGCAAATCTGCGCACTTCCTCAAAACTGGAGTACACGTATTTTATTTCCGGGTTTATTATGATCCTAAAAGATCTTATTATCGTAATATAGATACAACACACATATTTTTTTTTATTTGGTTTAGCATTCAATATCCCTTTTAATATCTTGAGTTATGAGATGATCCACTAATTATAATTATAATTATTAAATTAAAGTTATAATGAAGAGGTTATAAACCCACCAATTATTAAATTCATAATATAAGAGGTTACAAATACGACGACCGTCAGGTGTCTATTGCTAGGATGAGATTGGGATGGTTGGATCATCTGTTTGTCTCTCAAATGTTATCTAGCCGTCGAAGGCTAAAAATCCCTTCTGTTTTGTATTATAGAATACTTTGTTTTCTAGGTGTTAGTTTATCCAGTTTATTAACTGGAATAAGCGCTTTAGTTTTTATTGTTATAAATATACTTGAAGTTCTGAAGAAAAAAATATCATGAGTTGTTAGTTCCATTCTTGTTTGAGTTATATGCACGTAGATAAAATTAATAATAATAAATAAACCGGCTCTAATTTCTTTTCACTTCAAGTCTCGTATATGTTAAAGACGGCTCTAATGATAGATACTTTGAACATTCACCTTGTGGATTTCTTTCCGACATGTAACATAACATGAATTTTTTTAACCTTCCTATTTGTATACACAATGCATGACAATTTCTACATAGCCAATTCATAAAAACAAGAAATTAAGTTCAAACAACAATTAACAGCTCAACAATCTCATAACCAACGTGTACACTGCCACTAATGGTTCTTACTGACTACCACTAATTATTCATTAGTATATGTCTTTTCAAATATTCTGTATTCAGACACCATCAACCTTAGCATTCTCAATCTTCTTTTTTACAGCTTCTTTTGCCGTGTCATATGAAGCATGTAAACCAAAGAACACATAGTAGATCAAGAGAAAACCAGTCCAACCTCCAAATCGGACAAACGACATTCCGTCGATGGAACCCAGTAAGAAGATATTAATCGCAATTGATGCAGACGGAAGCCATGGAACTAAAGGTACTCCCCATAATTTTGGTTCCCTAGCTTGTGGTACAAAAATTCTTAACCCTAGAGTTCCTAAGAACCAAATCGGCACTGAAATTGCATAAGCAATCCAGTCATTCTCGTCTAGAGCCCAATATAAAGCATTCGCAATCGAAGAGGAAATTATAAGGACAAGGCACAAAAGTAGTTTGTTGCGATTGGTTGTTGTAGTTACATCTGTTACGTAATATCTACGAACAAGAAGTGCAACAGCAACAAGCGAGAAAATGAAGAGTGTAGAGATGGATAGAAGATTTGAGAGGATTGGGAGACTGGTGAAAAAGGCAACAATAGCAGTCGCAACTAGCATAACAATGGTAGCGTTCACGGGTGTGCCTGTTTTCTCATTTACGTTTGCCAACCATGGAGGTACCATATGTGTACGAGCAATGTGTGTCAAATACCGAGCCTGGCCCACAGCACCAACAAGTAAAACAGTTGTCATGCCTTTCAGTGCTCCAGCAGCTACAATATACTTTGCCCAATCCATTCCGACAGCAGTGAATGCAACTGAATATGGAGCATCAACATTGACCTCATAATAAGGCTGCATTAAACACAGAGTGATAGCAAGTAAACAGTAGGCTACAGTAGTAATTACCATCGAAGCTACTAGACCAATTGGGATATCACGGCCTGGGTTTTTGGTTTCCTCTGCCATGGTTGAGACCGCATCGAATCCAACATAAGCGAAGAACAAAACGGACGATGCCTTGAAAACTCCGCGAGCACCAAAAGGAGCAAAACTAGAATAGTTTTTTAAGTCGGCTTTGGTAAGACCAAATGATAATAATGAAGAGAATAACTATGACGTGTATAATTGAGGCAATGTAGTTGAAACGAGATGAACCTTTCGTGCTTTTAACGGCAAGAACACAAATGATCATGGTAATACCAACAACGACGGGGTCGAGATGGCCATAGTCATCGGGAGGTCAGGACTATTATACGAAAATCCTCAGGTTTGTGATTCAAAAGTGTAGCGAAGTAAGACGTCCATGAACGTGCCACTGCAGCTCCCCCGATGACGTACTCGAGGAGAATGTTACCAGCTGCAATGAAGGCCATGAAGTCTCCTAACTCAACCCTCAAGTATGCAAATGAGCCACCTAAATAACAAAATTTCAAAATAGTTATTTGAATACTCCAGAAGAAGAGAAATAGTTTTTGCACGTTATCAAAACAAATGTAATCACTTATAAAAACTGAATAAAACAATAACCAGACCTAAATTAAACTATGAAATAAAAATCTCAATAACCAACCCTGAATATTCATTATCAGTTCACTTTGTGTTAATCGACAACAATATATTTATCCACGAATAACAATAACCAAAACCTCTTAATATAATCTTTTATTTAAAAAGAAAAAAAAAACAATAACCAGACCTAAATTAAACTATAAAAGAAAAATATCAAATGACATGCAAAAATACTCATGCCTTGTATTAAAATCATGGTGTCTTTCGAAGAAATCATCTTAATATGATGCCTTAAACATATGTATTTAATATCTTATATGTGTTTTATTTTTTATTTAAATATATCAAAAATATGTGATTATTGTGATTCCTTTTGCATTTCAAAATGTTAAACAACATATATCTTATGACTTTATATGAATAATGCTTTGTTTTACTAGAGTTCTTTTGTTGAGTTTTTTACTTGAAATCATGATCTTATTTTTATCACTATTAATATATGGGAAATTCTGAAGCTTTTATAAATTATTAATTTTCCTTCTTATATGATGATTTACATGCATGCAGATAAAAATAGACAAATGTCTAAAAAAATTCACCCAAGGTGTTATATGTGTCAAGGATAACCCTGCTTGCACTATGCTGTGAAATAAAACATTGTACATACCTGCGACTGGAATTTCAACTGCAAACTCAGTGTAACAGAAGACTGAAAGCATGGCTGAAATTCCGGAAACAACATAAGAGAGAACCACAAATGACCGGCACTACTTCTAGCTTCAAGACCAGATATACAAATATACCAAAGCACCAATTACAGCTCCTATGCCAAACCACATCAAATCCCACCCAGCTTTAATGTTTTCTTCATTTCATTTCCACTCTGTCCTTTAACTTCATTCAGCTCAGTTGCATCTAGTGAGCGAGTTGTGACTCGGTTAATGAACCTGGGTCCTGTTTGCTTCATTGCATTTACATAGTTACCCCAACTTTGAAATGATTCCTCTGGTAAGAAATCTTCTTTACTACATGAACACCCTCTTCTTTTCACTGTTCCATCTAATCCACCGTTAGTTGGTGTCATGATTTTTCCACTCATACCTGTCAAAAGATAAAATGAAAAGACGAGTATAAAATCCTATACATTTTGATATAAGAAACCTGAATAGTTTGGGGCCTGCATAAATAATTTGAGGCCTATTACTATAAGACAAGATAAGACATTTTGAAGTAAATTGAAAACCTTAGCCAAATATTTTTCTTAATGGCTAATTTACCTCTGATTAATTAGTATTAATTCGGTTGACTAAAAGATGTTTAATCTTGTTAACCTAGAAATCAACTAATTTTAATTCATCATCAAAACATGAAAAATATTTAATTTTTAAGAACCGGTAATACGATCCACTCTCATAGACCGATTCCTAACACTACAATAAAAGAATTGGTTTATGTATACATTTACATGAATGATTATGGGCTTAACAGTCAAGAAATCAAAGGCTATATAATTGGATTACGTGAACATTTACATAATTCGATTCTAGTAACAACAACAAAAAAAAAAAAAAAAAATTAGATATTTCTTCCATACCAGACGATATGGACATGAACATCGACCGATTCTGGTTAAATGTTCTTCAACCAGAAAACACATACGGAATAAATCGACGGACATGGTCATGAATATCGGCCGATTATCATAGAAATCGGTTAACATGGACATTAACGTCAACCGATTATGTTAAACACAAAAACCCAAGATTGTTTGTAATTTTCAATTTTGAATGGATAAACCAACCACAAATATAATTAAGAAAGGATGATGAAATTTTCTTTAAATTGATTGATGTAGTTGAAATCGATTGATGTTGTTAGGTTTTACTTTTAGTTTGCGAGGGAAATGATTTGAATAGATTTCGAATTTTGAATGAGAAGACTCAGGAATATATCTTAATAGTGAGGATAACTTAATACTTTTATGGAATATATACAGTTATAGGTCTGTTTTAGACCCTCGTTTTCAAATCTAATCCTCTTTTTCTATTTCTTACAAATTTAAGCCTATCGAACGGATTCCATCCAAATCCGTTATCCCAGTCAATATCTCGTCAAAATTTTGTACAGGGAGATCTCGTGAACTTGTTGAGATTACCAAAATACCTTTTTTGTACGTGTGTCCCTACCTTAGTGAATCTCGTCCAGCCTATTCTAAGATCGTTGAAATCTCGAAGATAATTGAACGACTATGGTGGACGTCTATAGGAATTAACATCACATGTGTCCGTCTCGAGAATCGGTAACTGAGATATCCAGATCTTTGTGAGTCAAGATGCTTAGATGCTTAGATGATACGCGGTAAAACCAATCTAATAGCAGAAGATAAAGAGATCGATTCTCATTTTCTTCTTCCTTATTCTCTCTGGTTCTCTCTGGATCTTCTAAACCAATTTTTTCTTATGCTAAAATCAAGAAATAACTTATGGTTTTTTCTCAAATCAAACCTAATTAACGTTAATCGTGGATGTTTAGAAGAGATTGAATCATTGGATTGAAGATTTAGTGGTGGTGAAAATGACGATACGGAAAAAACAGTTGAAAGAGAGGTTTGTCACAAACCCACTTCTGTTTTTAGTGATTTTTATCTGATTGTAGGCATGTTATAGTTATTGGGTTTATTGAAGTTTATACCAGAAGTGTTGACCGATTGAATCTGCAGTGGTGGTAGTTGGTTGTGCTGGTAAGGAAGGTGTTGCTGGCTTGGTCATGGCTATGAACATACTGAGCAAAGGCATTGTTTGTTGCCGGAGTTGATTGTGTATATTGTTTGGTCTGATACTGTGTGAAGTGTTGAATCAATGGAAGAAGGTGCAGTGGATGGAAGACTTAGGAAGACGTAAGATAATGAAGAGAGGTGTTCTTGTTTATCTGGTCAGGAAGTAGGAAGGTGGCCTGGGTTCAGGCCAATGAGTTGGCAAGAAGAGCAAGTATCAACTAATATTGTTGGTGGCTAGATGTCTTACGCATGTACTCTGTATACGAAATTATAGTCGTTCGCTTTGAAAGACAATCTGTGTAGTTGATGGAGCTTTGAAGGACTAAAACGTCTTTTAAGCTGGGAAAATTTTGACGGCTGGCAGATAACTGCAGCTAACTTTCCATCCACAGTTTTTGGTCGAATAAGACCTAGTTTTGTGAGAAATAAAAATAGAGGCTTAGTTTTTTAAACCATAAAAAAAAAAATAGGCCTAGATTTGTAAAATGCCCTACTTTATGGAGTTTAGAACCCTTTGTCCCCTTAATCTAGAACTGTTTTCTGGGCACCATCCTTTTTTGGTAGGGGACCATTATGTGATAAGAATGTCTACCCTACACTTATAAGGGGTGTCCTAAAGTGTGGAAATGACTAACCTACCCTTGACCTAATTAAAATTAAAACTAATCTAATAACTATAACTATATATATATATATATATATATAACCTAATCTAAATCATTAAGAAAACAAAATCAAAATTATAACAAATCCATTACTTTTAATTTTTCACAAATCCGTTACTATTAGAGGGTTCATTTTCTTCTCTTCTTTCCGCTTCATCGTCTCGATTCAAAGAAATTTCCACAAACCTATTACTTGTGATTCGTTTTTGGTTGAAAAAATGAGTAGTGATCATCAAAATGAGTTGAAAATGGAAGTTGCAGAGAGAAGTTCGGCTAGGAATTATGTGAAACAGTTTGTCGAACTAGCCGAACTCAGCTTTAATGGAGTTTTTTCTTTCATAGAAAAGTTCGGTTACGTCGCAATTTTTTTTATTTTTTTTCCCAGCCAAACTTTTAGTTCGGTTACGTCAAAATTTTTTTCTCCTAACCGAACTTTTCTCTGAAACCCTATATATTGAGTTCGGTTACGCTGATTTTTTTTTTTCCACAGCCGAACTAGTTCGGTTATGTCGCAATTTTTTTCTCCTAACCGAACTTTTCTCTGAAAGAAAAAACTCCATTAAACCTGAGTTCGGCTAATTGTGTTTTCAGAAACATTAGCCGAACTACACTCACAGATGAGTTCGGCTACCTGTTCTTCAGATGTCATAGCCGAACTTTATTTCCATGGTCAAAATCAGTTTATAAAATTTTCATTTTTTCGAAAGTTTTGGCCAATTCAAGCAACATTAACTAAATATGAAGTATATCTAAGTACCCGAAACCCTCGTTTCGAAATCAACCATCTTAAAAAAAAAAAAAAGGAAAAAAAAAAAACTCTCTTCTTCTTCTCAGAAATTATTCTTCTAAAAACACCGAACTAATTAATCTAACCTCACTAATCACTGATCACTAATTAATTTAATTTAATTATTTAACTAATCCTTACACTAACTAATCATTACCCTAACTAATTTAACCAAAAAGGATAAATTTGGTATTAACATAAATACTTAGATAAGGGGTGACTTAGGATTACTTCTTGAAATCATGGTCCCCACCAAAATATGGTGGTGCCCAAAAGAACCGTTCTTAATCTAAGTGGGTGAAGAAAATTTAAGGCCTCGAATAATTTCTATAGGCCCAAAGTAGCCAATATCAAATAAGAAATTGTTATTGAACAGGCAATGTCTAGATACACAAGTGCCACAATGCGTACGATTTTATTAGCAAGTTGTTTCGTTTAAGAATAAATAATTGTAGATAAAAGAAAAATGTGACGCAAGCCTAACGAAAGGTTTGAAATTATGCAACTATCTTGGAGAAATATAAAGTTGAGCAATAAGATTCCAAGAAATGCGCCGGTGCCACTGTAGTTGTCACTGTAGTACAGTGGTAAAGTCACTTGGTGATGATACTAGTAACATCAAAAAAATTTACCGATAAAAAAAAAAAGATTCCAAGAAATGCCTGCTAAATGAATTCAATTGTATGTCTCAATATCTACTTAGACTTTATTGTTTCTTTTTGGATTGATTGATAGATGCAAGAGCGGGGAAGCAATTCAAGTTTGTAGCTACCAAAGGTCAAACTTATAGGGACGCTCTGCTTTGATGATAAACGACTTATACATTCAAACCTTATGTTAACTATTCTTTAAAAGTCAAGCTTGGTAAAGGGGCGGCATGAATTGGCAGAGGGGCGGCAAGTGTGATAGCAATGTCCCTCTTATTGGTTAGGGGGTGTCCTATAGGGGTGTAGATTGACTAGATTATCCTTTTCACCTTAAATTAACCAAAATCAAATCAATTTTTTTTTAACTTAATGAATCAGAAAAAATCAAATTAGTTTTTTTTTCATCTTCTTCTTCATCTTCTCTTCTCCTCCATCAATCCTAACCTCCATTAAAACCGAAAATTTCATCGTCTTCGATTAATCAGCGATTTGAAAATGTTTGGAAAAACCCAGTTAGGGTTTTGTTTATCGTGTTGGATTTAAGTTAATTTTGTATCAAAAATTAGGGTTTTGTATGAAAATTGAAATTGAAATTTCTGGGTTTATGCAAGTTACGGTTGGTAACAACTCAATTACGAACCGTAACTGGAGATTTTGAAGAACATACGGTTGGTAATTGTTCAATTACCAACCGTATGTTCTTAGTTTTGAGAATATGTTCAGTTACGGTTTTTTATTTGCATCATATTTATCAACCGTAATTGAGTTACGGTTTGTTACTCAAACAACCATACCAACCGTAAATATTCCCGTGACTTAAGAATTTATCAAATAATGATTTACGGTTCAAAAGTTAAGTTGACACACCAACCGTAGGGTAATTACGGTTGGTCTCGATTCATTAGTTACCAACCAGAATCGGGTTTTATGATTGGATCTTTCCCAAATTTAACCAAGATTCACGGTTGGTATTCGATAACTTACTGAACCGTAACTAAGAGTTACGGTTGGTCACGAGCAAAATTGCAACCGTAAGTTCTTCTAAAAATTCAAAAGTTTTGATTTTGTTATGTAGTTTAGATAATTTTGAGCGAGAAAAAGCTAATTGGAACTAATTTAGAAGTATATCGGGTCACTGGAATCACTCATTTTGGTTGAGTGAATCAAAATCTAGGATTTCACAAATATCACATAAGTTTTTTTTTCTTCTCCTCTAATTTTTTTTTTTTTAATAACTCTAAAAATCTGATTTTAGAGTTATAATAAGTAAAAATTAATTATCAACACTAATCTTGATTATCATTACTAATCTTGATTATTAACAATAAGGGCTAATTAGTCATTTCCATATTTTCATTGATAAGGGGCACTTTTGAATTTACGATGAAATTACCAAATAACCCTATGACCTTTTTCATTCCCAGAATGATTCGTCTTTATTCACTTCCAACTGAACCCGCCCCTAAACCGATTCCTACCGCCCCTTTACCAAGCTTGTTAAAAGTGGTAGGCAAGATATATATCCTCGCTAAATTGGGGCCTATGTCACTTAATTGGGGCCTATAAAAATTTTGTTTCCACCTCATTGGGTGTTTAAAAATTAGATGAAATTACCAAATAACCCTACTCTAAAATACTACTCCCAAATTAGATGTGAAAATTGGAGTAAAACCTAACTCACTCTTATAACCATCACCGCCTCCTTCACCGTAAACTTAATATCTCCGCCATCTCCATGATCGCCCTTCACAAAAACTTCAAATCACACCATGAGCAACTACAAAAAAAAAAAAAAAAAAAAAAAAAAAACACGATAAAAAAAGCTCCCAAATTAGATGTGATGGCTAAAACCCAGTCTCAGGATACCAAATTCACACTCGAACAAGCTCGAATTCAATCTGAGATCAGGTAGAACTAAAGAAATTTCTTCAAAAATGAATATCGTGAAAACCCAGAATCGGGGGATATGTAGCCATATATAAACCGATTCTGAATTTGGGTTTCAAAAAAAAAAAGAAGAAAAAGAAGAAAAAAAAACAGAATTGGTATATATGTATCAACATATACCCCGATTCTGAGTTAATTTTTTTCTGTCAATTTTTCTAACTACAATCGGATATATCAATCATGAACAAATACCGATTTTCCACCCAGCATCAACACCTCTTTAATTTAATTTCCCAAAAACAGTATGATTACACTAAACAATTTAGTGCACCAAAAACCTCTCATCAAGGAAGAGTTGCATTCATTTAGGATTTCTTGCTCTCTTCTTAACCTTCCAACCTCCAGCAATTTAGCTCATGACCATTCTTTGACAGATGAATTGCACTGCAATTAATGCATCAAACTAATAATCAAAATCAAAAGGTATCAATTATGCTCGTACAACCTGCGGTAGTTGAACTGGAGTTACATATCTCCAACACTTGTCTTAGACTCTTAGATTCCCACCACTTGAGTAAGGAGTAAAACATAATCAAGTTTAAGCCATTATCTCATCCTTTCCAAGTCGTGCACCGGTCTTGAAATCCAATTTTAATCCAATATCGAAAAACCAATTTTATCCAACAAATAAACCCAACTTTCTGCTACAAAACCACTCTTGTTATCACTCTTCAAACTGATGTAGCTCTGCCATTAACATCAATCCCATTAATCTGTATCTTGATATAGCCTCCATCTCATTTCCATTTTACTAAGGTTACGGCTTCAAATACCCTTCTTTCTTTTTTTTTCTTTTTTTTTTTCTTTTTTTTTCAGATAAGAGATGAAGATGCTACCAGCTGCATCATTAATTATCTTTCTTTCATCGCTTGAAAGATGATGCTTAGTAGTTACCACGTGTTTGAACGTCACCAATGCTACAAGTGACATGTGATGGAGAGTCCGCCACGTCCACCCATCTCTTAATAGGCTCACCTGCTTAGATACAGTAGCCATGTATCATATGCGGCGATTTTTGTACTAATCGGTCTATGTGTGTATGACCAAAACACCAATTCCTATAGTGTACTAATCGGTCTATATGTGTATGGGTATGGCCAAAAAACTGATTCCTAAGTGTACTAATCGGTCTATATGGGTATAACCAAAACACCGATTCCTATGATTTGTCTATATAGCAAACAATATACACCGATTCTTGGTGTTCTTCACGAATTGAAATTTCAACCCAGAATCGGTTTGAGAATGTATGAACATTCACCGATTATGTCTTCATTTTTGTCAAAAACAAATCAAAACTTTTTCAAGTTTTGATAATGAATTAGTGTTGCTGATGGATGGATTAACTTAATTAAATATCTACTAATCATCCAAATTAATATTAATTAATCAGGGGCAAATTAGCCATTAAGGAAAATAATTGGTTTTGGGGCATTTTATTTTACTTCAAAATGTCTTATTTTGGCACGTAGTGATAGGCCCCAATTAATGTACCTAGGCCCCAATTTAGCCAGGATATATATCAATTAGTAATCAAAATTTTCTCTTGGAAAACAAAATTATGCAGCAAATTAGAAGGGCTAGTTAAAGTTTGATTCTCAGGTTTATAGCTAGTTTTGGGTTTGGTCCATCGTTGTCAATGTTGAACCCTTACACTTTTTAAACTAAATAGAAGGCCGTAAGAGCATCTCAAATAGAAGTAATTTTGTTACCGAAAACGGTGGATTTTGAAAGTTTATTTGGGAGGTCAGTTAAGAATTTCAACATTTTAAATCAACAACCTAAAAACTCAATACCATCCCTCACTCCAGAATAAAAGTAGCACTGGTGCTGCTTACCCTCCCTCCTATTGGCTGGTGAGCGTAACCTCGCGTTCTCATTGGCTAATTGAGAAACCATTCGTATTCGTCGGATGAAATTTCGTTATATATGGTTCGTTGATCTGGCAATGTGTGGTGTAGATTGGGTGGATTGGTGGGACACACGCGACGGACGGCCTTCATTGTTTAGAAAAATGCTATATTAATTCGTGTAATTATTTTTAAAATCAAAAAATAAAAAAACTACTATATTAATTCTGGACATTTATGATTAAAAAAAATCAATTAAACATATTTATGGAATAAAATAATCTTTTATAACTTCATTTAGCTATTGTAAAAGATCCAAGCAATTAAGAAAATACTACATTATAATTTTGGACATTTATGATTAAAATAAAAAAAAAACAATTTATGGATTAAAATAATCTTTTATAATTTCATGTACATAAAATAACCTTTTTATAATTTCATGTAATTATTGTAAAAGATCCATAAAATAGAAAAAATACTATATTAATTACATACAATTATGACTAAAATAAAAATAAATCGTGTAATTATTATAAAATATCTACAATTTAGAAAAAAAATCAATTATAAAAAAAATCAACATATTTACGGAATAGAAAAAGATTTATATTTTTTGAATCTTTTAAAAGGAAAAAAAATATATAAATAACTATATTAATTTTTAGTATTGATGATAAATATCTAAAAAGGAAAAACTAACAATATATAAAAATTACTATATTAATTAATATTTATATTTATATTTATATTTATGTTAACAATTTTCATTTATATATAAAGAAAATCTAACTATTTACCTCAACACAATCTAACAAGTTCCGATAATTTACTAATAAAAACAAAGCCAATGGTTAATAAAGGATGCAAATCATTTTTCATCCATATTTTCTTTATATCACGCCATATAACTGTAATTAATTCCATAACAGTTTTAAAGATTTTCTTTGGAACCAAGTTTCCATCATTTATATAAAGGATGCAAATCAATCTTCTTTCCAACATAAACCACGTGCTTTCAGTTTCTGTGAAAAAAGAAGTAACGCACAGAAGATATCGACTATGACTTTTGAAGAAAATCTCAACAAAGGGGGAGCAATGGTAGTTGATTCCGATGGTATGTACGCTTATTCAAGTGTCACAATTTATTTGCATTCCTAGGTTGTTGTTTTTTTCTTTCTCTTATCAATTTTTTCTTTATAACAAGCAAGTACAAAATTTAAATATATGATATTAATATGTAGGCAAAATTGGTCTTCTTAGGTTGTTATTTTCTCAGGCGAAATTTTTTCTTTATCAATTTAAATATATGAAGACCAATTTATTTGCATTCCTAGGTTGTTGTTTTCTTCGGGAACAGTTTATAACAAAAGTAATAAATTGACTTATAAAAAGTAATTACAACAATTGCATTAGTCAAGTGTGTAAAAGTATAAGTAGCACTAGATATTTTTTTCTTTATAACAAGCAAGTACAAAATTTAAAAATATATAATGTTTATATGTAGGCAAAATTGGTCTTCCCTTCTTTTAAGTGTTTTGGTGATTTGTACCACTAATGTTTATGGTTTTTATTTCTGTTACACATGTGGTTGGAGATCCTGACGTCGTTTTTGGCGGAAAAGTTTACCTGGTAAAATCATTCTATCATGTCTTATTTTCTCTTCTTTATCAATTTGTTAAACTCCTTTTCTATGTTTTATCTCGGATTTTTGATGTTCTTTTAGTTTCTCCAGGATGTTCTTATTTTTACTTATTCACTCCTTTTCTAACTGTTTTCCCCGTTTTGTCAGTAATAGTTTCTCAATTCAAACAAGACATAAATAAGGGTTTGGTTCCTTATCATAATTTTTGGACCAATTGTTTTTGGGAATTGGGGTTTGTTCATTTCTTTTTTGTTTATTTTCACAGGGTTATGGATTTTCGTCTTATATCCATTTTACTAATTTTGATTTTGTAGGGGAGGATGTCTAAATTCGTAACCGGCCTAGATTGGCTAGGTGTGTTGTTTTCTTTATGGATAAGGCGCACCGTATGCTTTTTCGTTGTCTGCATAATGTGACGCCATATAATTTTTATAATTATCAGCTATTTTAAATTTTAAATAGGTAAATATATGTGTGAATTATGCGAAAAGTGAAAGTAGATTCTCAAAAACATATACTTTTTCATTCATAGATCAGTACATGAGCACAATAAAGGAGGAGGATTCACTACAACAAAACATGCAATAGATCATACACTAAAGATCACAACTTATGAACACTTGTGGTCTTTTTAGGGCTAAAATTTAAAGATCATTGAGTTTTTAGCGTTTGTGATCTTTGGATGTAAATACCTTCCTATAAATCTCATACGTTTGAAAAAGTGTGATCGTTTTTTGACCGTTTGACCACTTTGTTGACCTCTCTGTGATCAAAAACTGTCCACTAATTAGTAGAAAAAAAAAGGCCACCTAATTTTTGCGGGCCCAACATAAAAACACATCTCTTCTCCTCGTATAGTCCGATTCAATCTAATTTCATTTTCACTCCGGTTTCTCTCTCTCTCGCCATCTCTCGAGTTTTCTTCAATATTCACAGAAAATTCAAGTGACAATCATCGTCGAATTAGTGATTCAGGTATGATTTGACTAAAACCTTGGATAGATTTGTGATTCATCTCTCAGTTAAGTATATATCATGATTCAAATCAAAAACTCAAAGGTGTTAGGGTTTAATTTGGATTAGGGGTTTTCATGATTTGTGTTCGCATAATATAATTTCGTAGGTTGTTAGGTTTGGTTTCCTAATTTTGATTGTTTTTTTGTTATTGGAAAACCCTAATGAGGTGAATTAGTGCTTGATTCATTGTATAATAACAATATAACTTTTGGTTACTGGTTAATATTATGTGTAACAGAAGAATAAAAAGTTTTGGCGCATGGAAGGATTAGCTTTTCCTATAAGATTAATTCCGAATTTCTATTTTTTCTCGAAATTGGATCATCATTAAAGAAATTTTTTCTTAGGTAAGTTTTCAAATATATCTTTTAATCCTCTAAATTATTGCGATTGCACAATATGTATGACCCTAATCTAGGTTTTTCATTTTCTTTTAGGCTGTATTACGGAATTAGTATTAGAATTCTACAATGATGTCTGCTTTAGTGAGAAATAGAATAGTGAATTTCTCCTTTTGACGCTTTGATTTCATTGAATTTGGATAAATCCACTGTAAGATCTCTACTAGGCATCATAAATAATTCCAATCTACTATCTTGATTTACTTCAGTTGACGGTATATTATTATGTTTGTGTGAATAATAACATTCTTATTTTGATGTTGGCAGGATAATTCTAGTTGCTTCTTGTGCTGCCCTTGTAATTTAATCCCTACCTAGGGGTTGTTACATGTCTTTCTCCTGCTTCTTTTGTGTGCATATTTAACTAGTTTGATGGCGTCACTCTCTCAAAGAAGAAATTTGTAGGAATTGAGTAGCTATGATGTCCTTCTGTCTTGCAGGAGAGTATTTAGCAGAGCATTGTAGTGCTGAATACCCAAGGGTTCTGAAATTCATCAATGGATGCTTGCTGAAAGTTCGATAGTTGTGTGCGATATTAGAAGAGTGATGAAGTTCCATATTCTTGGGGTGGTAAAGATATTGATTCTAGCGAGGTACATTTCTCAAAAAATTCGTTGTCCTGTTTCACCACCTCACTAATCTCTATGAGACTATTTAAGTAATGTTGCTCTTTTAATCTCAGGTACCATGAGACTTTTGTGTATATACTTTAAGTCGCTTCTTGAATTCCCAAATGCTTCAGTTTCAGTTGATGCAGGGAGTGCTATAACACCTCCAAAACCAGCGCTAGTTAGTTTAGGTAAGCATTGTTAATTATTTGTTGCTATGGGTGACCAATAAAGGATTCTGCTCCCTTTAGAATATTTTGTTATTTATGTATAATGTTAAACCTATGTATTGTTATTTATGTATAATGTTAAACCTATGTATGAATTTGTTGTTCTTGTTTCTAGGTGAGCTAAAGAAGCTAACTCCTGATGCAAATAGTCGTCCGTCTCCGTCTCAGTTCATCAATGGGGTCACTTGTGCGAACTTGTTATTGTGGTAACCATGATTATGATTTTCAAGTTGCAGGATAATGAAGGCTATCTACAGAAGAAGGCGTCAAAGTGTCTTACATTAGTCTTGATGTTGTTATGGATTCTGCAAGTCTTGTGCTTTTTAGATTTCACTTCATATATGCCAAAGTGAAAAATTATTGCACGGACTTTACACCATTCAAAGATTCCTCGGGGCCAATATGACATTTGTTGACTACTAGCGGATCCACATTAACTTAACAAGTGCAATAGAGCCTTAAAACATCTAACACTTGTAGACTATTTGTTCTTCGATTTGTTCTCTATGGTTGTTGTACAATCTTACCAGCAGTGAAAAAGGTACTCTTTTCCAGGCTAGCAAAATATTTCTTCCTTTCTACTTTCTTTTGCGTACATAATTTGTCTATTTGTGTCCACTTTTATAGAGATGAAATGTGAATTGCTCTATTGTGGGAAATGTTTTGTAGTCCAACTAGAAGACAAGTAATATGGACTATGATTTATTTGTCCAAATTCGTCATGTGATGATGATGTGCTTTTAGCAAAAGTTGAAAGTTCAGTGCACACAATTATGATCGGTCTCAAATGTTGGCTTCTTGCGTCTGTTTGTACTTTCCCTGCATATTTCACCACTTTTTTAGTATTGCGAAGTCCATTTAGGGTGAATGGACCCAAAACCCGTAACGAAACCACAACATCAATCTTTGTATTTTCACTTTTTGTTTTTCCGGTATTTTTGACTACTCTATCTTCTCTGTTTGTTGGATAATGTAGTATTTACAGACTGCAGTTGTGCCTCGGGCTTCTATTTTGGCAACAGAAATAGAGTGGCTTACCTCAATCAATGCTGATTTAGTGGTACGTGGATGATCCGTATTTATTTTGTTTCGAAAAATTAGCAATGTCAAATTTTGCTCATTGTTGCATAACAACATGAATGTTTCTATATGGCGTACCTTATTGATTATAAGTTTATATTCGAATGTTGCTTGAACATAAGTTCTTTGGTGATTTTTGGGAATAGGGATGTTGTTCCAATTGCATGTCGGGCAGCGGATGATGCTGGAATTCGCTCTGCCTGTGTCACCAATTTCAGGTGACTTTTGGGTACTGGTTATTACCGTATGTATTTAGTTTGGTTAGATCACTTAGACTTTTTCTTAGGGGAGGTAACATGAAGTACACAAGAAACGATTTTAGAAACTATTGTTCTGTCATGAAACTCTATGAACACAGTATCGAGCACATCCATATTAGATTTACGGCTATGAGACAATGGTCACTGGATGGTTGTTGCTTTGATGACTTAAATGACTGAGTGTTTCACTGACTTGTATGTTTTTCATGACTAAGTCAGTTCACCATTCCTTTTGATTTGGGACTATTTCAAGGTGATCGGAAATTGAATCCGTAAAAATGGGGAATACACAAACAACGCAATCATAGAGCTATTAATTATATTTCCTCTCTCATTTAGTTTGTATAAATGATCTCTTCACGCTTTGTTTACACCGGTGCAGTTAGAAATATGCTTGGCAGGTGATCATTACTCACTAAATCTGACTTCTTTAATGAAGAACCGTTCGTTAGAAATATGCTTGAGGTATACAAGTCACTAGCTGATACTTTTGCTTGGGATATGTGAGTTTGTGTGGATGACATGATCTTTTTTTTTCTTTTTAAAATAGTATTACCGAACGGCGTTGAAATGATTAGGAAATGTGCGTGTACTTGTAGAAGAGGCATTAAAGCCAAGCTTTTGTCTTCCCATTCCTCTTAAAGGCGAAGAGGAAATATTCCTTGTAGGAGATGCGGGGAGATATCACGTTGCATGGCCTAAAAAGCTGGTGATAAAGGGAAAGAAGGTCAAAAAGCTCACGAAGGTTTAAAGGTACATAGACTCCCTTTTGATAGATGCGTTACAATGTTATTACATCACCCCATGACCTCGCAGGGTAACAAAGAAGAATGGTAGTAACTAATAATGTTTGTTTAAGATTATGGATTGTCAGCTCTTAGCTGAGAAAACTCGTTGATACCCAATTGATTATTTGTCTCAGACTCTAAGCTTAGAAAACTGGAACCAATGCATTTGTTTTTTCCAGCCAATGCATATGAATCACAGGCACTAGCTCACTGGCAGTAGAGAAGAGTTGTGATATTCTTTTTAGATCAAATTCTATTGCCAGGTCTTTGAACCAATGCATTTATTTTTTCTTAACAGGCGGAGGATGAGTTAAAGAGTCTGAATAAGAACATTTCAGATGAGTTGGAGTGGATAGCACATGGACGAAGTTTCCTTTCCTGTTATTTTGGATGATTGAACTTAAAATTTTATTTGCAGTTTACAATAGAAATCTGTAATTTTTACAGTAGAAATGCATTTGCAGTTTACAGTAGAAATTTGTAATTTTTACAAGTGGTTTTGAAATGAAATTGGTTCTGACAGTAAATGTATTTGGTTCAGTCAGACATTGAATGTATTTGGTTCAGACATTGAATGAATTTGGTTCAGACAAATGACTTACAAGTGCAGAAATGATATGTGATCACACTTTGGGTTACTATTTGTACAGGGTAAATTTGGATAGAAAACTCATTGGAAAGATCACTACTTTACAAAATTTGTCTTTTAAAAACCTTGTCTTTAGATCACAACTTCTCAAAACCTTATGTTCTTTGCATAGGGTAGGATCACACTTTTCATTTCTGGAGAGTTGTTATCTATAAATCACCCTTTAGATTATACTGGCAAAGATCACAGACAACCAATACTTAGATCACACTTTTTAGGAATGATCCATTTATGTTTTTGTTGTAGTGATTACGTCAATAGAAGTAGGTATTAATGGAATTTGGAAGGCATGTAACATATTTCAATAAAAATTAATATTGTAACTTTATTTAGAAAACGTTAGCATTGCATTTTTTTCAATTTTATCCTTTCTTTTTTGTGGATCTCATTTCACTTTGTAATGTTGTAGATAAAGGGGTGCTTCCTTCTTCGAGGTCTGACCGTGTCGTGGCACATGCTTTAATTACTTGCATGAACTTGACATTCATATTATAAGTAGGATCACTTTCTTTATTTTATCTTATTAGTTTTTACCCTATTAAATTATGTTGACTTTCGCGTGTGCTTTAATCATAATTGATAAAGATCAAACAATATTGCAATATCAGTAACCTTTTACGATAACGATTTAATATGAGTATTAATAACAGACTTAGCTCTTAGATAATCAAAATAAAGTTTTTTTTTATTTACATACCATAAGATAGAAAATCCTTAGTTTCAAAGTGTACATAAGTGATCTTTAAACTCAATTGGGAATCGTTAAAACTCCAAATTTGAATTGGTGTATATTTATACAAATTGGGCCAACATAGTGAAATTAGTGTAAGCTTTTCTTTGTTTGAGACTCCATGAATGGGAACCTTTATAGGTCTTTATTCCTTTTAAAGTTTGATGGATTTCTATGGTCAGCTGGATGATTCCTTGCAAGAAATAAATAACTAATAGCGAGTGATGGATGTGTTTTTTATTCACTTATAATATGCTTTCAAACAAGTTTTTGTGCAGTATATGCTCATTTACATTGTTGGACGATTTATGGTTGAAACGCTCATATCATAATTATATAAGTTGGAATTTCAATCAATGATTTGTCCAAACTGCATTCACATTAGACATTCTCTTAGGTTTGCTAATTCAATCATATCATTCCTATTAGTACAAATGCTAAGGTGCACTTACAAAAACAAATTAAGAACCTTAAGATGAAAAGAATCAATTTAGAAGCGTGTCATTCTTATACGAACAAAGGAGATGATTTTTTCACAAGTTTCTTTATATTATATTTTTCTCTATTGGAATGCTTTACATGATGTTTAACTTCACATTACAAAGCTTATACATATTTGTAATGGACATCTTCACTAAAATCATTTAACTGCAAAGTGCACGGATCATTCTATAATTCATGACTATCCATAAACTGAAACCGAAATCAAGTTTAAGTATCAACATATATTAAGAAGATATATGCCCAACTCCCCCTATAATACACATAATCTTTCAACGTTTTTTTAGAAATCTAACAATAATATCTATCGGGACCAAATTGTAGAAACAATGTCTACTTCAGGCAAAGAACTCCTCCAGATATTGTCTAAGAGAGACTTGGTAAACAAATTGACGGCGATGACAACATACCTCTATTACTTGAGTTAAATGAAAATGATAATGAAGTGGAGGATGAAGTTTAAAACTTGGATGTGATTATTAAAAAAATATTTATAGCAGAGCCCGATGATATAATCATGTCGAGTTTATGTTTTATCTTATTCGAATATATCAGACAATTTTAATTAAAAGGAAATGTTTATTTTTTAAATTTATTTTGATTTGGACAATTTTTTTGATCTCCAACACTTAATAGTTAAAATTGGTGAATTTGGTTCCCATTGTTAATTTAAAAATACCAACTACTAAGTGAAACCCCCGTTAGGCCGAGACCCGGGTGAAGTCCAACATAAATAAATGGGGGATACTCCCATCACGCCCAGTGGAACTTTTTTTTTTTTACCCATTGGAACTTGGTGGTATATGGTTTGTAAGGAGACATGAGGTGCAGATTGGGTGTGTGGTTATTACCCATTGGAAAAACGACTCCCGTTGTTTGTTATGAGTGGCCGCTGGATAGCCAAAATCTTAATTGGAAGGCTAAGAATTTATTTCGCATTCTTACAACGAGATATTGTATTTGTAAAGTGTCTCTAATGTCAGATATCGATATGACTATATAAAGAGTGTGATTTTTCATTTAAATAAAAGAAGTTAGAGGATGGAAAAGTAGTTGAGTTGGACGCTTGATTGTTAAAGAAAGCATGTGATTTCTAAAGAAAGATATATCAAGTGCATTTCCTTGATTACATCTTCTTTGACGGGAAGCACTTCATATGTTTTTTCATTATTCAAAGCTGACAATCTATTTGATATTAATATCGTTTTTTGTTGTTAGTGTCTTTAATACCATAAATCGATACCTATATAGTGAGTGTCATTTTTCATTTAACTACAAGAAGTTGGATCATAGAAGAGCAATTGAGTTGGCCGCTTGAGTATAAATGCCAATATATGATTTCTGAAGGGAAAATATATTTGTGCATTTCTTCTATTACATATTCTTTGTCGAGAAGTACTCCATATGCTTTGCACTATTTAGAGTTGGCAATCTATTTTATACTAATATCCTATTATTTTCCAGTGTATCTAATATCATATATCAATGTTTTCATTTAACTACTAATAGTACTGATGTTGCCACTAGGTTCGTATAGTTTTTCAAAAGTATTTTCTGTAATGAGATTTCTTTAATCTCCAACATTTTAAACAATACATGAATATGTTTGATTACACCATCTTTGACGGGAAGCACTTCATATTTTTTACAATATTCAAAGTTAACAATCTATTTTGTATCAGTATATTGTAAAAAAACAAAAAAAAAATCAGTTTCTTTAATATCAGATATCGTACCTATGTAGTGAGTAAGGGTATTCGCCTAACTACAATAAGTTGGAACCTGGAAGAGCCGTTGAGTTGACTGCTTGATTCTGAACACAAATAAATGATTATCTGCGGAAAGCACTTCATATGCTTGGCAATGAGCAATATATTTTATATCAATATAATGTTTTTTTATACAATTATATAGTGAGAATGATTTTTCATTTTACTACCAATAATATTGATGTTGGCAATGTCAAGAAACTACTAATTTAAAATGTTTGTATAAGTTTTCAAAAATATTTTTTTGAAGAGGATTATGTAATCTCCAATAGGTTAAACAATATATAGTTGGTGGATTTGGTTCTAACTTTTATCCACCAAATGATAATCGATTTTTTTGGACCCCTTCTGGGACGGGTGGGGGGCGAAGCCCCACCTCACCAAATGGGGGCAAGAGCCATCGTTCCCGGTGCGTAGCACGGGTTCCATACTAGTTGTTTTTAAAAATAAGAACACACACAGTATATAGTTTCTGACGTCTAGAATAATAATATACCGTATGAAATCCGATTACCATAGAAATTGCGGATCTAAAAAATGAAAGACCGAAAATCAGGCCTACTTACTTCGCGTTGAATGTCAATATGTCATGCCCCCGGATGAAGTCACTCTCAGTTTGCAAGTTGAAACTTGGACATCATTGCCGTTGAACTTTGAATAAAACAGTATAGAAGATATTTTTTAAGCTACGGAGAAAACAAGATTTATACGTCTGATCTTTCTTGGTTTCATTTTGGTTTATCATGGATTTCTTTATTAAAAATAATTAAGTAATAATTGCTGATTAATATGTCTATCTATAGTATTATAATGCGCGCGGCTCCAAAATGAAGTATTGAAAGATTAAGAACTACTAACAGGTTTAATTAGTTGGAAAAATTAAGATGAATGATCGCCAAAGCAAGTGTAGAGGATCATCATATCATAACCTTCAGTTTTCCTACTAAAGTAAAAAACATGTTAAACCTCAGATGCTGTGGGAAACTGAACTACAGCCACCAGAAACTGATCAACTGCCCTCATCGATCAAGACCAATTAAAAACAGAGCAATGAAAACATAGTACGTAGCATGATACACAGAGAAAAACAGATCAGGTACTCCGAAATAAAAAGAAGGAACATAAATGAAACTTGTACCATTTGGCCAAGAAATTTCCATCATACCAACACAAATAGACATACCTGAATTTGAGGAATGAAATTGATCGATCAAAGCCAAAGCAGGCTTATTCCAAAATCCAAAAGTCTAGGAGTTGCTTATTTGCTTAAAATGGAGGAGACCATTGAGTGAACCCAAAAACTCTAAAATTCAGAGCTAAAGCTGTCTTTGTGTGAACAATGGAAGCGGGAATCAAGTCAGTCTTACTTATAAAAGGAGTCTCAGCCATGTAATACAGTCAGTTCTACCGTCCTTACCGGCAATCCCCAGTTGCTGCTATTAGTTGACTCAATAGTACTGACAGGTGTACACTGGATTCAGGTCCGGTGATAAAAACTTATTTACAGTTTCAGAAGTTACAGATTATTTTTCTTCTAAGTTGCTTAGGTGGAAGAATCTTATGTAGTGTAGGCCTGTCATGGGAATCTCAGTGCCGGCCGTATTATATGATTTCAATTGGGGAAAATTATGCTCAGTCCCGATCCATGGATAACTCATAATATGAGGCCCTTAATTAAAAGAAGTTTAAATCTAGGTCCCGAATTATTAAAAGACATCCATACCCTTTTATATATTGTCAAGCCCATAATTAAATAAAATTTAAATCTAGGCCCCAAATTATTAAAATATTATGTGATGATGTTCCAACCACCACAACCACTGTCAACCACCTCCGACCACCACCGCCACCAACCACTGGTAGGCCTGAAAAGATGTTTATGTTTAGCCTACGAGTAATAACCGCAAGTGCACGACGTCTATCGGAGACGTGGCAAGTACGGGTCGAACCACAGAGACTTGTGGTGCTCTGATTGATCTAAAGGCTTACTACTTACTGATTTCAGGTGACGGTGTAACAACAGGGGGTTTTGTGCCGATACGGCTAAGTTGTAGTGACAAGGAATGATAAATAAAATGTAACTAGTGACAATGGGGATGCTAGGGTCTTCAAATCCACCACTAACTCCTATTGTGTGTTCAACTAAGCCAAGTTCTTGTTCCTATGCCGATGAGTGAAGTTTGTCAATTCTACCACTTATCTAAGGAGTTTCACCTAGTGACACTTCAATATTCAGCTAAGGCACTAACCTAGAGCACTAGTTGTCTAATTAAGCACAACTAGTCAAAAGAATTAGCAATAGTAATTGAAGTAAGAGTCAAACACATTCAACACAGATATAACCTAACTACAATGCATACTTGGCATACATTGTGAGAGAAAAGCACTGAGGTGTTAAAATTGAAGTTGTCTGATAACATTTAGCACTCAAGAATAATTCAACAGAGTTTAACACAACATGGAATTAGGGTTTCAATGAAACCCTAGCACACTAAATTAAAACATCAAAATAACAATTAAACTACAAATTAAACCTAATTGGTGCTCTGGCTAGTCCAGGCATGAGTTTCTACACACCCACGCTCTTCTATTTATACATGCAAACATACCCCAAAACCCTAGTTCTTTAAAAATTGAAATTAATTGAAAATCTCTCACCCATACTCTCCGAATCATCCCCTCTCTCGCTTGTGCGGCTCTGCTTTGGTTGTTGTGGAAAAACCCTAGTTCTAGTTTTCTCTAAGTTAGCTTCTAGGGTTGGAGAAGCTAAGAGAGAGAAAACCTAGACCTAGAGAGGTGGTGCGGAACTGATAGAGAAGCTGTTGCGGCTGACAGAGATGGAGTGGTGGTGCGGCTAGTGTTAGGAGGTGATGGAGGTGTGGTGGTGTTGTCTCTGTCAGGGAGAGGGAGGAGGTGAAGAAGAGCAGAGCTCTGCTCTGTCGGGTGAGAGGGAGAGAGGAAGAAAGAGAAGAAGGAGAAGAGAAATGAGGTGGTCGACTAGGGTATAGGGTATGGGGAGTTTCGCTGTTGAGCGGGTACAACAGGGTTTGATGCAGAGGCCTCAGCGAGCGTTGGATGAAGCGGGTACGATCTGAACGGCTGAGGAAGACTTGGAGTGATCTGGTGTTGCACGGGAGCAGCGAACTTCGATGCCGAGTGGAGGCAGCGACCGTTAGATGCAACTGGGGAAGATCTGAACGGCTCAGGATGGACGGGCTCGGATCCAGGTCGCGGGTCACGGGTCTAGCTCAAGCCCATGTCTTGTAGATGAGTTGCTACTTGTTGGGTTGCAACTGTTGCACGCGCGGGCTTTGGCTTTCTGCTCCATAGACGCTCGACTCCAAATCTTCGCTCCTTGGCTCCTCGCTTCCCGAGCTTTATTTATTACCTAAAAACACAAAATTAATTAATACAAATATTTATTCTTGAAAACAAAGAAAACACGAACTGGGATAATATCCGATTTATAGCGCAAAAGATGAGTAAAATGCCAATAAAAAGGTGTATAAATATGCACTATTTGGCACTCATCAAATACCCCCAAACCTGAATTTTACTTGTCCTCAAGTGAAACAGAAATGAAGAAATCCTAACTATACCCCTGTCGCAGGTCTCTCGAATGCATTTAGCGTATGCACTAAGTCCCTAATGGACGAGTTGTAGTCTCGTGAGGGTTTACCAGAGGTGTACCCACAAAACCTTCTCCAACTTCGTAGTGTAAAAGAGTCTCAAGCATCCAAGGAGCTATGAGGACATAGAGTTTCTGCATGCTAGTAATGTGGTTAGAACTACTAAAGAACGCATTCTCATCCTTAAGTGATGAGCGAGAAGTAACCATACCATATGAAAGAATTCGGATTCGATTGTGATCATAAGCCTCGACTTCGCCTCACCATTAGGGTTTTATGATAATTGCACTCAAAAAGATCGCTTTTTAGTCTCTCATGTGTGCAGGGAGGAAATAAGAGAGAAATCCTGCACACGTTGTAGGTAAGAAGGGTAACCTTCCGAAATAAAATCTAGAGACTCCACAGAAGTGTGGACAAAAAGAATCTTTTTCTGATGATCTCTAAGAAAGGAAATCAACCATTAGCAAGGATGGGAGTACTCACTTACCTTCTCACCCGATCGGCAATTAATATCACTCTCTCATAAGAACCATAGAAACGTCTTCACTCTTCGGTCTTCGGTCTTCAACCGTTGATGACGAACTTCTGAACTTTACAAAAACTTGACAATTTTTTTTTTTTTTTTGAAAATAAAAGATTAAAAAGACTAATAAAAGATTAAAAAGACTAAAAACTCTAAATGCAAATGCACATGCACCCCCAAACCTAAATCAAACATTGTCCTCAATGTGTCGACAGATAGGAAAAATTTAAACAGTCACATACCGAGAGAACTATGCTGATAAGAGAAAAGGGAAGAGATTACCGGATGTCGGCGGAGCAAGGTTAGAGCTTCATTAATCAAGGCTAGAATCCAACATTCTCAGCGGAGATCATATCGGATTAGCACAATATATGTACAAGAAGACTCAACCGATTCAAGAAAGAAAAATTTAACAAGTCCTACTGGATTATATACAATGAGAATTCACCATACACTAACAATCTAAAGAGTTGAGGATCAACCCAATAGAAAATATGTACAAACATCAACAGTCTTACACAAATATAACATGAAAATGCAAGTAAGACTGCATATGAGAATGATTCTCCCCCAAACATAAACTTGTGAACGGGTGTGTTTGGGAGCACAAAATCTTGCAATTTTAACGGTACATCATGCAAAAGGTCTAACTCAAAATGAGTTTTGCTAAGAACAGGCAGACATACACATTCCAACTGTGGTTCCCTAAAGGTGTTATACTTTGATGCAAAGTAGTCCAAGAGGACTTGGGAAGCACAAAGTTCTAGGCCTAAGTTAGGCATTTTCAGAAAAGTTGGTTTTGCAATTTTGTTACAAACTACACCTAGGTTTGGTGGAGGAGTTTCAATTTGTGACTCAGGAGAGGGGTTAGGTACATCTAAGTTGTGTTCATTTATAAAATCATTTGCACCATCACACACTTTCCTAAAGTCAGAAGAGGGTAAATCATGTTCACCTGCATAAAACTGTAGGATCATAATATCGCAATGCATAGGGCTCGCGGGATCAATAAATGACGGTACCGCGAGGGAGTCGCAGGAAGCTAAAATAAACGACGCGATGGGAAATAACGACACACAAAATAGCTGAAAGACATGAGACCTGGCGAGGGATAAGAAGTGTCGCGAGATTGAATAGTTGTACACTGGCGACACTTCGCGAGACATTCCCGAAAATAAAGGATAGCTTAGCTGTCATCCACTATGTATTACCCTATATAAAGGGTCGAGTGAGTCTGTAAAAAGGGGGAGATCTTTTTAGAATTGTTAGGCAAGTCATTAGGAGAGAGAAAGTTTAAGAGTGTTTTAACTTCTAAGTGTAATTCTACTTTCCTGTGTAAACACTTCATGAATTCAATCAATAAATGTTCTTGATCTTACATCTTCTAATGGATTAATTAGGCAAAATCGAGTAAGGGGTGTAGTGTGGGAAATCCTGCTACTACATATGCGCTAGAAACAGGGACTGTGCAGAGATTGACGTAGAAATTGGAAGGAATTTGGATTAACAGAGAAAAGATTTGGAGGAGATACTCAAGAATCCATTGGAAAAGAAAAATGGCTAGAAGAAGAAATGTACAAGGGCAATCCACGGTTGTAAGAAGAAGTGGGAGGCTTGCTGGAGAAAGGAGGAATGAAACAGGAGAATCATCAAGGATGAATAGGAGAAGTGATGGAGAAGATCAAAATCAGCCACCGAACTCCCCAGTAGCAAACGCGGCTGAGGATTATGATAGAGTAAGTGTACATACTTGGAGATCTGATTCTGAAGACGAGAGAGAAGAGGAGCAGCAGCCGGTGAACAATGGACAAGGAGAGCAAGGAATGAACGGAGAAAACGAAGAAATCGCAGCATTAGAAAGATTGAGGCAAACAATACACGAGGAGAGACGGCTAGAGGCAGAGGAACGAGCAAACTTAACAAGACAGAATCATGAATTGAGGATGGAAAATATGAGGTTGCAAAATAGGAGATCTAGAAGTAGCGTGAGATCAAGTTCAAGATCGAATGGAGAAGAAAGAAGGAGAGTTTTACCAACAGAAAGCACCAATGAAGAAACACAAAATCCGAATATAGATCATGGCGAGAGAAGAGAAGAAATAGAAGATCGTTATATTCCTCAGCCTGAAAATCTTCAAAATGAGCGGAATAGGGAAAATCAAGGAAACATGCAACTCCAAGAATTGAATGACCCAGCTGCTGAAGGGAGAATAATCTTGCATGGGAGAGAAGAATTGAGAAGAAACCGAGAGATTGAAGATGACATTGAGAGACACTACATTGAACAAGCGCGACTAGCTCGCGAAAGAGAAAGAATGAGAGCAGAAATGGAAAATCAAGAGATGGAAGAAGCAATCCGGCAGAATAACCATGACAACCGCGAGAGAAGAAGGGAACAAAATCGTACCAATAGAAATATTAATGAAGAATATGAGAGGGTGCAGATGATGAGAGCTGAGAGGCAACCAAGAAGAGAGAACAACCGATATAATGGCGTGCGAATTGATGAAAGAAACGAAGAAGAGCGTCGCGAGGAAAGAAGAGGAGAAAATAACGAGCAGGAAGGTCAAAATAGGCACGAGCGAAGAAGGAGAGAAGCAGAGCTAAAAGACCAGTAGAATCAAATTCTGAGGCAAATGAACAAATCTTAAGAGAACTGGCTGAAATGAGAGGATTACTGAATAATAGAAGGGAAGGAGGAAGGAGACAGTTAGATGAAGCCATTGCAGAAGCCGCGAAGAATCCCTTCACGCTAGAAGTACAGATGGGAGGAATACCTCCTAAGTGCAATTTACCTGCATTAACCAACATCTTTGATGGAACAACCTGTGCGATACAACATATTAAGGCTTATATGAGGTGTATGTTGCAATGGGAGAATCATGATGCCATATTGTGCAAATATTTCGCGTCAAGCCTAATTGGAGAAGCACTAAAATGGTTTGAAAGTCTACCAAGGAACACAATCACATCATTTAACCATTTACAAGCCACATTCCTGGGAGCATACATAAGTAACAACTCTTCACGACCAGGCATTGAAGATGTATTCGGGTTGAAACAAAGAGTTGGCGAGAGCTTAAGGCAGTTGACAATAAGATGGAGAACCATGTGTAGCGAAATGACAGGACGAGTTGAGGAGAGATATCTCATCCTCTCATTTGTGAATGCTCTCTTCGCGACTAACTTGTTATACATTCAAATTTTTAGAGTCAAAAATACAATCACGATGGCAGAATCATGAGAATTACAGGAAGAATATATTGCCTTAGAAGAAAGACAGAATGAAATGAATTCTTATCCAGTCGCGAACACAAGCTCTAACGCTGCGAACGCAAGCTTGCTGCCTCAATTCATAAATACAGTGGCGAGCACTTCGCAAGGACAGCAAGTAAGGAAAGCTGATGAGGGACAGCAGAAGATAGTAGCTATGGGAAGCCATGACCAGGAGGAATTTGAACAAGAAAGGAACTACTATAACCGTAACAGCAATAATAAGATTCAGAGGCTAGACAATGTGCAAGAAACTTATGGTGGACGAAGGCAATATAACCATGGAGGGCAGAGAAGCCGTAGAATAGTATGGGAACCAATTAGGATGCCTCCACTGAATGCTAGTGTGGAAAAGATCTGGGAGGCTATTGTGTGATGGAAGAAGTACCAAAGACCTTGGAACGCGGGAATGGAACCACCACCAAAGCATGAAGTCATGAGTTTTGTTCTTACCATCGCTTCCATGGACATCAAACAAACGACCGCAGAAACGTAAAGAGAATTATTCTAGTGGATGATTGATCAAGGGAAGCTGAATCACTTTCTAAAAGGAGAAGAAAAAGGCCAGACATTACCACCACCACCAGAAATGCACAGAACAGTGTCAGCGAAAGGAAAGGAAACATTTGTGATAGAAATCGGAACGAAAGCCAAAAATTTGAATTGCAACTCTATCGTCCACTCTTATCGCACAATCGAAGATTTTCATGACAACGTGCTTAGTAGAGTCTTTGCGAGAGATGCTGAGGATAAAGAAATAATGAGCCTGGCGAGAACGACGCAGTTAGAAAAGTGGCAGCTGAAGACTATTTCTTTCTCTGCAGATGAAGTGCCAAAAGGAAGAGAAACACATGATAGCCCGTTGGTTGTGAAACTAGAGATTAACCCAAACCAGTTGATGGAGAAGATGATGAGGCGGTGCTTGCCGGGCGATCAACCGAATCTTAATCGACACCGGAAGTTCTAATGAATATTCTCTTCTACCATACTTACAAGACGATGGGAGGAAAAGATGAGGATTTGATCCCCTCTACATACAAGATATATGGCTTTAATGGCACTGCAAACAAACCAAAGGGAGAGGTTCACATGAGAATACCTCTACAAGGATTATCAACTGATATTTTATTCTGTGTGGTTGACGTGGAATCTCCATACAATGCGCTGATTGGGAGGCCATGGCTTCATGAAATCTTGGGAGTCGCGTCGACGTATCATCAATGTATTAAATTCCCACATCCAAATGGCATTGGTATTATACAGGGAGATTGGAAGGAGTCGCAACAATGTCATGAAGTAGATGTAGAAAGCTGCGAAGAAAGGAATGCCAAAAGAAAAGGTTGGAAACAACATGTGAGAGATGAGCAGAGAAAGGAAAAATTGATGGTGGATGCCATAGAAGTAAGGACTGAACATACCTCGCAAGGTGAGTGCCTAGAGACAGGCGAATATTATGGTAATAAAGAAGCAAAGGATATGAGGAGCAAAAGGCATAAGAAGTAAACAATCAACAAAAACAGGAGAAAAAGTAGCAATTGAAGTAATGATGTGCGAGAATCTCGCAGCCAAGAGTATATGGGAATTCAATTAAGAAAGAAAAATGAAAATACAGAATTGTGCGAATACTTCGCAAAAAAGAATAAGCAAATAATGAAACTTGAATGATTGAATGATTTAACAAATATGAATAAGTAAAAGAATGGGACGAACCTTTATGGCGTACACCCTAGTTCGCGAATAACATTTCGTAAGAGGCAAATGTAAGACCTAAAGTGCGTCATAATGGGGGTATCTCTCGACATGGCTCAGGGGGAAGGTTACACCGCTCCTGAAGCCTGAGTCATGGAAATTTGGGGCCTATGAAAGCCTATCCTAAGAGGTACCTTGGATTCCCAACTATATATGTAGGTTATACCTCTTTGGGCGACCGAGGGTCTCTTCTTAGGAGTCGTGTATGCTCAAGGCGCCTGGGTACACGGTTGAGCCGAGTGCCCGGGATGGATGAACCTACCCTGGCCATTCTTGGCAAGTCTTGGCATGCGTTGCACTCGCCCGAAGAAAACTCCACTTAGGGTGCAGTCTCGTAACCATAAACCATATAGGTATAAGGGATAAGAGGTGCGAAAACAACTCGGTTGTTGTTAAGACCGGATGGGAGGAGCTAGTCTTGTATGGCCGATGTTTCGCCTCCTTG
Source organism: Papaver armeniacum (assembly GCA_023531295.1). Lineage (NCBI taxonomy): Eukaryota > Viridiplantae > Streptophyta > Magnoliopsida > Ranunculales > Papaveraceae > Papaver > Papaver armeniacum. Next base: position 258,258 of record JAJJWW010009322.1, on the reverse strand, counting down.
AAGGGGCAACCGGGGAGATGATAAGGGCGACGCTCTCCATTAGGGGGGGTGTCAAAACAGACGCAAATGTCATGAGGCTTTGTTTTCGCAAGGAGACTTAGGCTTGTCATATTTGTGCGATGATCCTGCAGAGGCAATAATACTAACGCGAGGGTAAGGCGAGATCAATGGGTCTTTACACGAAAGTGTACGGACGTCCTGCGATTTCGTCGCACGACGGCAATGTCATGGGGCTTTATGTTCGCAAGGATATTTAGGCCTGTCATATTGTCGCAACTAAAACATCCTGCAGAGGCAAAAATACTTGGAAAATGATAAGGCAAGATCAAGGGGTCCTTACATACAAGTGTAAAGACGTCCTGCGATTTTGTCGCGATAAAAGGTGGCAGGGGAGGACCTCTAATTAGGGAGGTCTGACTTGGAAGACCACACAAAAATGATAAGGCAAGGTCAATGGGCCATTGCATGAAAATGTAAAGGCAGCTTGTGACCTTGTCGCAACAAGCAAAAATAAAGTGAAGACCACCAAAAGCATAAGGCGACATTGTCGCAACGATACATTTTAATAACAATGATGACAAATAAGATCTTTCATCCGAAGATAAATAACAGAGGCAAGTATGGGAATGGGAAAGTGAAATATTGTTATTCATATTCTGATGAAAGAGTTATACATCAATAATGTTAGCCAATTATATCACAAGGAAGAACTACCAAGAAATACACTATAATAAGGATACAGAAATGTACAGATATTACAAGCAGAAGAAGAAAACAAAAAGAGTTATTTCTTTGGCGATTCTTCTTCTTCGTCTGATTCTTCATCCGGTTATTCTCATCGCTGCAATTTTCTTCTTCGCCACCTCGCTATCGAAACGTCCGAGACAGCAGATTCTCAGAACCTTTTCAAGGAGACAGGGATATGAATGCGAGAGGGATATTGTGATCCTTACAAACATACTCCATGCCTCCATTGCGAAAACGAACAGCATCATTGCTAAAATTCTCCACTGTCGTTAGAAATTGTTTCTTCAACCTGGAATATCTATTCTCGCGAAGGGAGAGATTCTTTGCGAGATGTTCTTTTTCGGTTTCGAGTTCTTCAATTCTCGCTGGAAAATTCTCGGCGAGTTGTTCTTTCTCAGATTCAAGCTCTCTAATTCTAACCTGAAGCCTCTTCTCAGATTCTGCAAATAAGTAACAACAAGTTAATAATTTACAAGCAATATTACAGTATAAGAAGTAGTAAGGTGTAATAAATAACCTTCTCTATCGATATCATATCTTTAATCAAGGAAGTATGTTCGGCGTGAAGACTAACATCAACACCTAGGTTATTCCTGGCATTATCTAAAACTTTCGCAGCCCAGGCGAATTCATCGTCACTATTTATAACAAGGAGGGAGCGAACTTGATCTTCTCGCTCATTAAGCAAGGAATTCTGGCGAAGCAATTCATCCCGTTCAATTTGTAGTTCAAGGAGAGATTTTTGAAATGTTGCTAATGCCTGTGCACCATTGTTAGTAATGCGATCTTTATCATCTATAAGGTCGCTAATTTTCTTCCTCAAAATTTTGATTTCTTTATTGGACTCGAGAAACATTCGTTTAAATTGGTTGGCAGCACTTAAACCAGATCTATGTTCAATTTCTAAAAGACGATATTTGGTCTGAAGTTCATTTAATGAAAGGGAGTTAATTTTGTTTGATGAACTACTTAAAGAGTTGTTGAGGTGAGCGAGAAGAAGGTTATTATCCATAGGATCGGGAAATGTATGGAGAAGGATAGCCTCATCGGAGAGATTATATACATCTGCGAAAGTAATAAGTTAGGTAGCAATATGCGACCGATAAAATAAAAATAGTGAAAGGAGGAAAAATTTTATACCATAAAGTTGCTGATTGGCGTTTTGAAGAGTGGACACCTTATCCTTTTGGGAGTTAAGTTCGGTGTTTAACTTTTGAATTCTCTCGTCTTTATCGCGAGATGACGCAGCTTCGGTCTCTAATTCTTGAATCTTCTTGCTCAATTGCAAATTCTTCTTTTCAAGATTGTTGCGTCTCCTCTCAAGGTCTGAGGCAACTACAAAGGAAGATCTTCCAACCTATAAAAGAAGATAGAAAAATCATTAAAACATATATATATACTAAACAATTTAAAGTTAGAGAGGAAGTATGCCTGTACACATACCGAGAGACCCAAGTGCATTCAAAAGGTCGGGAGACACAACTCTAGAGACTCCATTGAATGAATTATTGCCTTCAAAGAAAGCAAAGATTACACACGTTTGCGAGAGCCCCACAAAGAGAAGCTAGGGGAGCATCTCCCATTCCTTGGAAACAATCTGAGAAGATGCTGGATAATTGATCCATGGAAGAACCGGTCGATGGAATCTTCTTGGCGAGAGAAGGATTCGATTCATGGTTATCCTCGTCAGAAGATTCAGAGCTTGAGCTAAGGCGAGAAGAGGATTGGACCTTTCGCTTCTTAGGTAAAGGGGCAGAGGATTTACCCTTGCGAGCGACAGTTTTACCCTTACTTTTAGTCTTCGCAGCAATAGTTTCTTCAACTTCAACCTTCGCATACGCGTAAAGATAAGAAACAGAGGCAACAATATTGTTTTAAATAAGAAGAAAGGAAGTGATTCTTACTTCACTCGTAAGCGATCGAAGCAATGTCAGAGTATCCTCCGACGGATCCCTTTTGTAGCATCTTTTAACCCGGCTATCCAAAGATTTCACAAAATCAGCAATTATAGAAAGAAAATTACGAAAGCCAAATTTGAAGTCGGAAACATACCTCTTTCTTCTTCTCAGGCCATTTGAATTCCCAAGGATGATATCCTGCGAGATTCGCAGGAAGAATATGCGAGCCCGCGATGTAGGGACCATTTAAGATCAAGGGTACGACCCACCATTTCTCATCTTTGGAATGACGAGGAGAGGTATTATTGCCTGGATGCCAATCAATGTCTTGCATGAGTAATTTATCTTCAGAGACATTATCCTTTTTCTTCAGACGAACGCCCCAGCGAGATCTCGCATTCACCATAGTTATCACTGAGTAATTTTCAAAAAAGTTTTCCACGGTGTATTTCTCAACAGCTATTTCCAAATCTGCGAATTTGGGATTTCTGGCAGAATTAGGGTATAAAGATCCTTTGCCTGCACCGCGGTTCGCGAACTCAAGCATCAGGCGAATACAATCGCCACTTAATTGATAAACAGCCCGAGAAAATTTTTCATGGGCCAAAATTTCATAAAATAAAGGCAACTCAGGATTGTACAAGGGAATAGGAAGTCCCGCGAGAAGCTGACCGAGCGAGACTATAATCTTTTGATCATCACATTGATGATCAGAGAAAAGATCTACAGAAAGAATGGATGAGGGTTCTTGATCAGGAATGGTTGACAGAGTAAAACCCTTCTCGAGCAACTTCTGTTGAACTTCTTCAAAAGAAGTTTTGTATCCACGACTGATGGAAGCCATTTATCAGTATGGGAATGGATGGGAGATTGGAGATTAAAAACAAATATTAGAAAGGATGAAGAAAAAATTTGCAGTAGCAGGAGCGCAAATTGCGGAAGGAGAGAATCAAAGGAAAGTTGCAGAGACAAACTAAAAGATGAAAAGGAGGGGAAAAGAAAACTATATATAGGGGAAAAGAGCCTCGAGAAAAACGAGGTCATTTAATGCGAAGAGACATGAACGGTCAAGAAAAAGTGGTTGAAAGAGACGTGTCAAGAGAAGACATTAATAATCAAAATCCGTGTAAAAGTACAAAATCAAGATTCTAAAGATAAGCAAAGCAACAATATTGTAAAATCTCATGGTACTCTTCCCTCGCAGAGAAATATGAGGAGAGATAAGAGACGATACTTCATATATATCTCAAAGAAGCTCCTAACTTCGCAAAAGAATAGAGGCAAGTACGTACTTTTCAAGTACGAGATTCTTCTCGCTCGCTCCTTCATCAACAAAAACCAAAGATCACTACAACAACAGATTTTTCCTTAAAGATCGCTCTCCAAGCAATATTCAAGGAAAAAGAGGCAAGATGTAGGATCATAATATCGCAATGCATAGGGCTCGCGGGATCAATAAATGACGGTACCGCGAGGGAGTCGCAGGAAGCTAAAATAAACGACGCGATGGGAAATAACGACACACAAAATAGCTGAAAGACATGAAACCTGGCGAGGGATAAGAAGTGTCGCGAGATTGAATAGTTGTACACTGGCGACACTTCGCGAGACATTCCCGAAAATAAAGGATAGCTTAGCTGTCATCCACTATGTATTACCCTATATAAAGGGTCGAGTGAGTCTGTAAAGGGGGAGATCTTTTTAGAATTGTTAGGCAAGTCATTAGGAGAGAGAAAGTTTAAGAGTGTTTTAACTTCTAAGTGTAATTCTACTTTCCTGTGTAAACACTTCATGAATTCAATCAATAAATGTTCTTGATCTTACATCTTCTAATGGATTAATTAGGCAAAATCGAGTAAGGGGTGTAGTGTGGGAAATCCTGCTACTACAAAAACAATTCATCAATCTCCATGTCATAATCATCATCACTCTCATGCACAACATGATCAGGAGAGATATCATGTTGTAACCTAGGAATGGAATCAGGCACATGCATTGAATCATCCGTGTCAACAGACAATTCAGCTATTCCTAGGTCACAAACAGGTGGTATAGCATGCTCATTTTCACAGGACAATTCCACAGGTTCCAAATCAACAGCATATGTATGAATATCAGAAGAAGCATCATTCATAGGGTTCACAGGAGAGACACTTAATGTCTCTGAACCTAAAGATTCTACTACATTTTCAAAATACACATACTCTTCACATTCATCTTCATCATCATAGCAAAAATTAATCTCTCCATTCAAAATGGTAGTATTTTTAGTGTACTCATCTACCTCTAGATTAGGTTCATATTCAGTTTTAGTTGCATGAGTAGGACTAGAAACACTATTTTCAACATTATTTTGTAACTCAATCAGGTTCCTTTGAAGAATCACAGTGAGTTGTTCTATTGAAGGAGAGTCTTCACTAGTGGGTATGCATTCCTCATATGGATATTCACTGTATGGTTGTGCATGAGGTTCACTAGAGAAGGGAAATTCAGACATGTTGCTATGTGGATGGTCATGCATTGCATTCATTTCAAGCCTAGCATTTTGCTCCATGAGTGTTTCCATTACTGATTGCAAACACGGAGTTGGGGGAGTATAAAACTGTTCATCTCCCCACTGTGGTGAATGATGCATGTGTGCAGGTTGATTATGGTCCCAATGATTGCCAGCATAGTCACTTCTAGATAATTCGTACATTGGATTATCATGGTTTTTCCTAGACTGTCTAAAATCATGCAAAATATAACAGTTCTCAGCAGGGTGGCCTAAGTTACCACAAAAGGTACAAGTATACATTGCATAGTGCCTAGGGGGATTAGATTTGACAGATTGCTCATGTAATTGCCTTTCTAATAATTGATCTAAAAGTGATGACTGGGTATGAGAAAATTGTTCATTTTCAACCTGTGATGGATGATACATGTGCTCATAATGATCAGGGTATGTGAGGTCAGGGCCCTGAGAAGGCTCGTAAAATTCCCTAAAATCACTATGGTATGTGGGGGGTTCATATTGTGAAGCATGCCCGTAAACAAGCTCTCTAATGGATTTGTTTGTATCCCCAGTTGCAGACCAAAATCCTGACATGATTTAACAACTCAAATTGAACTCAAAGCCCAGTTGTAGTGGACTTAATTTGGTTTATTGGGTTTCATTTGGTTTAAATGGGCTTTGGTTTGTTGGGAATGTACAGCCCAGTGGGACTGTGGGCTCAGTTTGGTTTAAGCCCAGGTTATGTGCAAAACCTAGTTGTTGTGCAAGGCCCAGATATGTGCAGCCCAGTAAAAAGGCACAGCTTAGTGGTTTGATTGTGAGCAGCCCAGATGCACAGCCCAGTATTTGGGCTTCTGATTTGGTTTTTGGTAGGCTTCTGTGGTTGTGCAAAGCCTAGGTTGTGTGCGGCCCAGATTCAGTTAGCCCAGTGGAACTGGGTTTCGGTTTGTGATCAGCCCAGGTTGTGGGCTTCAGTACAGTGCACATCCCAGCAGCTCAGATGTGGGCTGGAAGTTTTGTGCACAGCCCATTTTATAATTTGGTTTATGTGGGTTTAGTTTGGCTGCAGCCCAGGTGCACAGGCTTATGTGGGCTTCAGATTAGCAGAGATTATGAGCAGAACAAGCACAAGAATATGAGCACAACAGACTTATGAGCACAACAGTAAAATGCCAACAAATGAGATTGGCAAGCTTATGCACTGGCTGTGTGCACAGCCTGGTAAGTTATGTGCAGCCCTGGTCAGGCCAAGCACAAGAACAATAACAATGGGGCAAGTTGTACAGGAAAGCTTAAGCAACAGCACAGCCCCTGTAATTCACAGCACAGGCCAGCAACTCTCTAAGTGCAGCTCTAAGTGCGGGCCAAAGAATCTCTCAACACAGCTCTACAAGCTCAATTGATGGCAGGATAAGACTCATACAAGGTTCGAAACAAGATTAAGCATGCAAAAGAGTTCAGGGTGTGTGGCATCAACTCACTCAGTTGATGTCACTTGAGCTTTCAGCCACTCAGGTTTCAGCCAATAGAATTATGCACACATCTCACTCCACAGGGTTATGCACAGGTCATTCAACGAGTGCAGTGGATTTGAGCACACTCGGAGGTATGCTCGGGTTGCAGCTTAAATGGCTCTCCAAGGTGCAGCTCAACTCACAGCTTCAAGGGATGGATTTGGGGCACAGGGCAAATGAAATTAGCTAAGGGCTACAACACAGATTAACACACAGAACACTCAATGGAAAGTAAACCTAGAGCACACAATTCAGGGTGTCACAGAATGCCAATTCACAAAGACAAGTCGGTGCGAGTTTGGCTGATGTCAACTATCTCGTTGACTTCAAACTGGGTTTGTAGCTAAGTCAAGTTATCCAATTTGTAGCTCAAGCTCAACAAATTAGGGGCTGGAGCTTGGCTCAAGGCATCTTGTTTTCATACATTCAGGCCAAGAGTGATATAAACTATGCTCAAGCAAGGTAATGGCACATGTTATGCTCAGCTCACACAAGAACAAAGGTTTCAGGGCATGAACACTACCTAGCACAGGTGAAGACACACTCAGGGTTTACAGGGGAAGTTTAGTAATGCTTACCTCACTCACAGGGCAATGCAAGGTTCAATTACAGTGCATTCACAGGTTAAGCTCAAACTTGAGCTTTTCCTTGCCTTCCTTGGGTTGGCTCGTGCTTAGTGTGACCTCACAACAAGCATAGCAAGTAACTCAAGTCTGCAGCAGATCTGGTCTGCCTTGGGTTGGCTCAACAAGCTCACAGGCACAAAGACATAGCATAATAGGTACCTGCTGGCTCAACAAGAGTTTTAGTACTCTGCAATGTGCAAGTTAAAGCAAAGAAAGTGGAAATCGGTACTGGCTATCACCAGCTGAGAATATTTTGGACTGACAGGTAACAAGAGAGCTTAACTGAAACAGTATCAATTACAAAGTGCAAATGAACTGAGATGCAAGAAAACAAGTGCAGAGCATATGCAAATGAGTTACAAATGAGAGAGACTGCAAATGAAAGAAGCTACAAGATAATGATGCTTATAAGAAAATACAAAAGATGCAGAGATATGCAAAGTGAAGCTAAGCTATAGCTAAAATGGCATGGAAACAAGAAAAGTATGCTTGCTAAGATGCAATACAGATGCAAGGATGCAAGGAAAAGAAAAATTTTAGCTAAGTTACAGTAAAACAGGGCTACAAGTAATATTACACAACAAGTATGTACAAGGGTGAGTGAAAAACAGTGAAGATAGGCCAGCAATCACAGGGCACACGCCAAGTCCCCGGCAACGGCGCCAAAAACTTGGTAGGCCTGGAAATGTGTCTGTTTTTTCCTACAAATTATAAACCGCAAGTGCACGGCGTCTATCGGAGACGTGGCAAGTACGGGTCGAACCACAGAGACTTGTGGTGCTCTGATTGATCTAAAGGCTTACTACTTACTGATTTCAGGTGACGGTGTAACAACAGGGGGTTTTGTGCCGATACGGCTAAGTTGTAGTGACAAGGAATGATAAATAAAATGTAACTAGTGACAATGGGGATGCTAGGGTCTTCAAATCCACCACTAACTCCTATTGTGTGTTCAACTAAGCTAAGTTCTTGTTCCTATGCCAGATGAGTGAAGTTTGTCAATTCTACCACTTATCTAAGGAGTTTCACCTAGTGACACTTCAATATTCAGCTAAGGCACTAACCTAGAGCACTAGTTGTCTAATTAAGCACAACTAGTCAAAAGAATTAGCAATAGTAATTGAAGTAAGAGCTGAAACACATTCAACACAGATATAACCTAACTACAATGCATACTTGGCATACATTGTGAGAGAAAAGCACTGAGGTGTTAAAATTGAAGTTGTCTGATAACATTTAGCACTCAAGAATAATTCAACAGAGTTTAACACAACATGGAATTAGGGTTTCAATGAAACCCTAGCACACTAAATTAAAACATCAAAATAACAATTAAACTACAAATTAAACCTAATTGGTGCTCTGGCTAGTCCAGGCATGAGTTTCTACACACCCACAGTTCTTCTATTTATACATGCAAACATACCCCAAAACCCTAGTTCTTTAAAAATTGAAATTAATTGAAAATCTCTCACCATACTCTCTGAATCATCCCCTCTCTGCTTGTGCGGCTCTGCTTTGGTTGTTGTGGAAAAACCCTAGTTCTAGTTTTCTCTAAGTTAGCTTCTAGGGTTGGAGAAGCTAAGAGAGAGAAAACCTAGACCTAGAGAGGTGGTGCGGAACTGATAGAGAAGCTGTTGCGGCTGACAGAGATGGAGTGGTGGTGCGGCTAGTGTCAGGAGGTGATGGAGGTGGTGATGATGGTCTCTGAATCGGGTAAGGGAGGAGAAGGTGAGGGTAAGGGATTTGCAGAGAAGAAAGAGAAGATGGAGAAGAGAAATGAAATGATCGAATAGGGTATAGGGTTATGGGTAGTTTTGTTGTGAAGCAGGTGTAGCGACGGATGATGGAAATGCTGTAGCGAGCGTTGGATTTAGCTAGAGAAGATCTGAACGGCTCAGGGAGAGTTGAGTTGTTTTGGTGTTGAGCGGAGACATCAAGAGATGATGAGGAAGTCGGAGCGAGCGTATGATATGGCGAGTGAAGATCTTAACGGCTCGGGATGAGCGGGTTCGGATCCGGGTCGTGGGTAGCTCTAGCCCATGTCTTCCTTGTTGGGTTGCAACTGATTCGCGCGTGGGCTTTGGCTATCTGCTCCATAGATGCTCGTCTCCAATTCTTCTGCTCTTGGCTCCTCAGATTCTCCGAGCTTTATTTATTACCTAAAAACACAAAATTAATTAATACAAATATTTATTCTTGAAAACAAAGAAAACACATAATCTGGGATAATATCTGATTTCTAAGCGCAAAAGATGAGTAAAATGCCAATAAAAAGGTGTATAAATATGCACTATTTGGCACTCATCAACCACCTCCAACCACCACCACCAACCACCACCGTCAAACCACCTCCGACCACCACCGCCAGTCAAACCACCTCCGACCACCACCTCCAACCACCAACCGCCGCCGCCGTCCACCGCCTCCCACCACCACCATCTCCCAACACATCCATATGGAATGTGTAACTAGAAGTTACACATCCGTATGGCATGTGTAGTAACTTCTATATGGCATGTGTACGCAAAAGTTACACATTCATACGTCATGAAACAGTTAACATGGGCATATGGCATGTGTAACGAAAAGTTACACATGCATATGGCATGAGTATTTTGAAGTTACACATCCATAATAAATGTGTATCTAGAAGTTACACACCTATATTTAGTAATTGAAACAATAATTTCATTTACAAAAACTTCTCTATTTATCAATTGTTATTGAACACAGTAAACAAGCTAAAACACGAAATACGTAAAAAGAAATCCTAGAAATAAGCTACGAGATCTTCTAATAAAAATGTTATCTTCTCTTCTTATATTCCTCGATTCCAAAATGCCTATGTATCTGCAACAAAATAAACATTCACGAGTTAGGTTGGATGAAAAAAATCCATAGAAGCAAAACTATAGAACAATTACAAGGTGAACAACAAAGACAATTAATAGAAAGACACTTAATGACTTATCTAAGCAAGTGTAGTTAGGAGTTACACATACTCTGTGTAGTATAACTGGGAGTTACACATGCATCTTCTAAATAAAATATGACGTGTACTCAGCAGTTACACACCAGCTGACTTGTGTAACTGAGAGTTACACATGCATATAGCATGTGTAAGTAGGAGATACACATGCATCTGGCTTGTGTAACTTTCAGTTACACATGCATATGACTAGTGTAACTAGGAGTTACACTTGCATATGGAATATGCCATTTATTATGAACTTGCAAGCTTTAGTATGTGTAAGTAAAAGTTACATATAACTTGCAAGCTTTAGTATGTGTAACTAAAAGTTACATATAACTTGCAAGCTTTAGTATCTATCTTCAAAGTTACATATAATTGCATATGGAATATGCCATCAATAATATTCATTTCAATTCAATCACTAAAACTAGAACTTACACATTCAATCATTATGTGTAAGTAAAAGTTACACATCTAATTAGCATGTGTAGCTAGAAATTACACATGTATTTAGCTTGTGTAACTAGAAGTTACACATCTAATTAGCATGTTTAACTAAAAATTACACATCTATTTAGCTTGTGTAACTAGAAGTTACACATCTGGAATTTACATACCTTATTGCCTCCTAGCACCATAACATGTTTATCTGGCTCCAACAAGGCCACTACAACAAAACCACATACTATCTCTAACCTGTAAACAGAATAAAACATATTCATCAATCTCGCAAATGGAAATCAAAACATGTATGCAACATACAATGCACATCAGAACCCTTGGCGGCATAATATCCATGAAAATTTAACTGCAAAAAGTATATAACAAAGGCATATCCTCACCTCAGGAGTGGCTACACAGTTACAGACTCAACAAAGTAGATTCAACACTCAGCAGTACAACAACATCACCAGTTACATATGCATTTCTCTGCTGTAACTAAGAGTTACACATGTATTCTCCTAATGTAACTAAGATTTACACATATCAAACCTAAACCTGAAGTATGAGGGAAAAAAGCTCGGCAGCAATACTTCATGTATGATTTCACGTTCAAGCTTCCATTCAATCAACTTCAAATCATTAACTCAAAAACTCGGTTTCACAATCAAACCATGAATCACATGATGCAAAATGACAGTAAAGCATTTACAGAATCCATATACTACCTTTACAAGGATGCATAATTCAACAGTAAAAACCAATCATTCACAGGGATGCTAACGTAGTCAATTTATCAGAACAAGTTAACCTTGATCACAACAAAAATATAAATATTTAAAAAAGAAGAGAACCTTGTGAAATCAACTAATTACCTGTGACCACTAGCATCAGTAGTAGAAACTTAAAATAGTTCATCCTCTATCTTCTCATCATTTCCTTCAATTCATCAATTCTGAAAAACAGCACCACTGACTTCAAAATCCTCCTTCAAACCTGCTCCAATACCACCACCTCTACCACCACAGCCTCCTCATACTCCTCCAGAACCTGCATCTCCACCACCAACACCACCATACATTCGTTAACCAAACTCAACACGTGTAGTCAAGATAAGCAAGATAAAAACACCAACAAAAGTCCACAACTAGATCCATTAGAATTATGAGAGATCAGTGTTTTTATTAAATGAAGAATATCTTCTCAGCTGATTGAATTCAACTAGTATTATCAACAAATCGGCAGAAACAACAAACCTAAACATACCTAGATTCAAAACCTGTTGATTCAATAAAAATTATGTTCTTCTCCGATCTGAATAAAGTCAATGAAACAAAAATCAAAACCTAATCAAACTAAGAAAGTAGAACTACTAAATGAGGAAAACCTATTGAATCAAATCGAAAACCTTACCTGAAGTAGCTTCGAAACAACAAATTAGAGTCAATTTTATTTCTGAATCACATAATTAGGAATTTCAATTGAATTAAATAGGATTAGAAGGGAGAAACTTATCTTTCTCATCTTTTTGTTGTTGAATCTTCGGATCTAATTGTTGATGACGAATTCCATTGTCTCTGCATCTCGATTTCGACTTACTCACAAACGAATGAAAATCTAGATTTAAACATCATCAGTAAATACAGACACAGAAATAGAGATCGATGAAGCTTATCATTTTTTGCTCTTCGTAGTACATCGACAGCCATAGATGACATAGATCGAAACCACTAAATTATTTTAGCAGAAGATATAGTAGAACAAAAACCTCTATACATAATTGATTTTTTCTAATCACAAATTGATTTGCTTGCAAATTGTTGATGTGAAATCAAATCAGAAGATTACATCTTGTACAACTGAATGGATAAAACCCTAGAAAATGAATCTATGAGAGCAGCTCTGGTTTTAGGCGGAGAGAGAAAATGAAATAGAAAATGAAAATATCTTGTGATATTCCCCTTGTATAAATACTAAAGGGTAGTCTTGGTATTATTAAAATTCGAAATAATTAATTATGGGCCAGATCTGAAGAAAATTTGATTTTTTGGGCCTAACAATATCATTTTCCTAAAGTATGGAGTTGACAATGAATGATCCATTTTGTGGGGTTTCTATATGTTGAACCCATATAGTAGGGGGTTCTAGTATTTTTCACTTTCAATTATTATTAAGACGCTACGCTTAATGTGTCAAATCTAACCATATTACTACCAAGTACATCCACTCGTTTAAGGTTTTCGGGAGGAAATATCCTATTTGTTGACTTGTGACAAATCTAACCATAAGACCAAGTACTATGGTGCCCATTTTCCCTTCTCTATCCCTCGTGTGTACGGAAAAATCCAAAAACGCAACTACTATGGTCTTCCATATCCCTACATGTATAGGGATATCCCTCCCTTTCCCTACAAGGAGGATCACATCTGATTCTCCTTGTAGGGAAGGGAAATCACACGGATACTCATTTGCCGTATGAATTTACACTTCAGTAGCCGTAACATTTTACACGGCTACTCAGTAACCGAGTCTAAACTATCTACTGGGTCGGATGTTGGATCAAGGGAGTGGGAAAATCGGGTTAAGTCATCAATAGTAACCGAGTCTAAACTATCTACTGGTTCGGACGAATTTACCCTCGAGTTCCAAACCCAAACAAAATCTTCCTCTTTTCCTCAACTCAATCCGTGAAGAAACCCTAGAAAATATCTTTTCAAATCTTTCGAATATTTTCTCGGCACAATCTAACATAGTTTTTTCCTCTTCTCCAATATCTCTGCTTACTTTTATCACAACCCGATGACATGCTACATGTGTTGTCCTGAATCATAGAGTAAGTGATGAAGGTCTTTATGAACTTGCCATAATAAGAAATACAAAAACTCACGAACATAGAGTAAGTGACGAAGGTCTTTATGAACTTTCCATGATAAGAAGAACAAAAACTCACGAAAATCGGTAAACCAAAGTCTGTAACTTGCCAGGATTTTAATGTTGCCACGTTTACTGAAATATTAATTTCTCGTTGTCCAAAATCCAAAATGAACGAGATTATTAACCAGGCATCCTGGATTTTCAAGAATTCTCGTTTCCTCTATATATATCGTGAAAGATGGGTTGCTCGATATCCATGATAAAAGAGAATTGGGAAAATATTTCTCCGGTTGTGAATGAAAATGATGGAACACTGGTTTAGCATGGTGGCAGTTTTGCTCGCCATCTTAGTTTTTTTAGAAATAGAGACGCCATTGCAAGGATTTCAACTGTTAATCAATAGGAAAAATGTATGTCCGTCAAGATTGAAGACTAAGTTTAAAGCACACAACTTGGTAAACTGGCTTATTTTATGTTTTCAAATATTACTGCAGCTAGGTTGTGCACTTCTCAAGCTTATTCCGAGAGTTATCAGTGTCCTCCTATCTGGATGTTGAAAACTTCTTCTGAAACTCCCAACAAGAATCACAGTTTCTTACTTAAAAAAAAATATAAAGCTTTCACTTTGTCGGCATACACGTCTTATAGGTTTGCTGGTGTTGTGTAATCCTTTGGACAAGTGTGTATGCTTGCACATAAGGACACAAATATACCACTCACTCACAAGGCGATGTGTGGCCTCAATGCATTCTTAACATCCAAATTAAATGTGGTATCAGTAAGAGTGGAACTATAAGAAGAAGAGAAACGAACACTGAAACAAATTCACTATCAATGATATGGCAGTGAAATATTGTATTTCACTATCTCTCTGGCGGGAGTGAAATGCTGAATTTCACTGCCTCCAGGATTGTAAAGAAATTTGTGTTTCACGTTTGAAGTTGTGGAGGCGAATGTTTCATTTCTCTTCTACTTGTATGAACGAACCGAGGTTTTACAGACTAATTTTTTATCGTTATACATACATAAAAACAAAAGAAAATCATGTTGTAATGGATTGGGTACCTGAATTTCTTCATTTCCAGCAAACTCAGGTACATAAACTCAAAAAATGTTTCGTTTGATTCTCTTAGTTCAGTTATAAAGTGTGAAAATCAACCGTAGATCATGATTCTCTTACTTCCGTGATAAAGTGTCCAAATCAACTATAGGTGATCCGACGTTTTAGGTTTGTTTAAGAGTGATTTTTGTTGTCGATAGTTATGAATCAGTGGGATAATACAAGTAACAAGTGAGTCGTAAAGGATATTTTGGTCTTAAAAGTATAGAATTTAATTCATTAGTGAATCAGTGAGTTGGGTGCGAGTTTTCCACTCCCTTGATCTAAAAACCTCCTCCCTATAACAAAAGTGCGCTTAATGTGTCAAATCTAACCATATTACTACCAAGTACATCCACTCGTTTAAGGTTTTCGGGAGGAAATATCCTATTTGTTGACTTGTGACAAATCTAACCATAAGACCAAGTACTATGGTGCCCCTTTTCCCTTCTCTATCCCTCGTGTGTAGGGAAAAATCCAAAAACGCAACTACTATGGTCTTCCATATCCCTACATGTGTAGGGATATCTGTTTGTACCCTATTAAAATAGTGTGTGTGCGTACCGCACAAGCTATTTGATGTCAGTATAACCCGGTTTATTGCGGAAACCGGTGGGTTTATTGTGGAAACCCGCATGGCTTATTATGGAAGCCTAACCCGGGTTATTGTGGAAACCCGCATGGCTTATTGTGGAAGCCTAACCCGGTTTATTGTGGAAACCGGTGGGTTTATTGTGGAAACCCGCATGGCTTATTGTGGAAGCCTAACCCGGTTTATTGTGGAAACCCGCATGGCTTATTGTGGAAGCCTAACCCGGTTTATTGTGGAAACCGGTGGATTCGTTGTGGAAACCCGCATGGCTTATTATGGAAGCCTGGATTTGGGTTGTTAAGGAAACCAGTGGGTTTATTATGGAAACCCATTAGGCTTATTATTGAAGCCCAAGAGTCTTGAATAATTATTTATTTATAATTATTAGTGATATTTGAGATAAATGCAGGATCCTAAATAAAGAGGATAATTATCTTAAATACTTATAATTATTAAAGATAAATATTATTGAAGATAAATAAGGATTATGGTAAATATTAGGGTTTATCATGAATCTGGATGTTATTTGAGGTTTATACAGATGATGGAAGTTATTAGGATAACTATCAAAACCCTAAAGCTACATCTATTTCTGCCTATATATAGAGGCTAAATCTCAACACAAAGGGTACACAATTTCTATTCCTTTTCTTAACAACCTACTTGCATAGAACTCTTGTTGATTTTAGCATCGGAGTGTCTTTGCTGGTACCCCCCACCATTTTCAATCAACAATTCTTTGGAGAATCTAGTTAACGGCGGCGATTCGATCATCATTCACACATCTCGAAGATTGTTGGGGTGATTAATTTTGCACCAACATCTTTTGGCGCCGACTAAGGGGACTACGAGAAAAGATCGTGCTCCCCCCGTTTGAGGAAAGTTTTTTCAAGTGGTTTTGCAAACTAGGGTTTCAAAGACATTTGAAAAGGAAGCAAATTAGATCGCAACTTTTCTGGAAGTCGCGGAAAGTATAACCACTTTCCGTTTGCAACTTTTGAGAAAGTTGCAGTAAGTTCCAACAAGGTACGAGAAAGTTGCGGGAAGTTCTCGAACACTTTCGAGAGAGTTGCGAAAGCTTTACGAACGTTTCGAAAAGTCACATGAAGATCACAACCTTTCAGAAAGTTGCAAAAAGTATCGCAACTTTTCAGGAAGTTGCGGAATATTCACAACGTAACAGAAAGTTGCAGAAGCTACAGAACTCTTTGAGAAGGTTGCTGGAAGGTTTTGGACTATTTCATAGAGTTGTTGAAGATCCGAAAAGTCGCAGAAAGTTCTGCCAAAGTTGTTGAAAGAAAATCTAAAGAAACGAATGGAGGCATCAGGTGCAAATCAACCTGAGATGGATGTGGATGTACCCGCTCGAAACCAATCGAATCAGCAAGCAAATACTCGAACTTTGAGAAGTGATGTTGTCCAAAACTTCGACGAAAGGGATGGAAGGTCGACGTCGATGTCATCAACAGCGTCAGCCTCTCGTTCACGTTCTGAGGGAACTGCTCCAAGGGTGAATTACGTGTTGCTGAATAGATCACCACCTCCGGCCACTAGCAGCAGGGTTCAATAGCAAGGGGAGAATTCAAGTCGACACCCAAGCATCCAGGCCCATCGAGAGGAAGATGTTGCTAGCAGAGGCGTGTGGGCTCGAGCTAGAAATCCACCTGTTGGTCAAGCTAACGCCTTTCCTGCTGTCCTGACCAACATTCCACCTTTAGTTCAGACTAATCTCCAATCGGTTACTCAGGTAACCAACGTCCCACCTATAGCACCATCTGCTCAACATAATCCGCAACTCGAACTGGGGAACGTTACACAGGTAACACCTATAGATTTAACAGTCCGTGAGCGATTGCAGCAACTGGAAATAGAGAACAAACGATTGAAGGTTGCGTTGGAGAAGAGAAAAGAGCTAGAAACGCCAGCTATATCCCGTTCTGAAAGTGGAGGGACCAATCACCTAGAACCAAGTAATCCACGAAGAAGAGATAGAGTCGTTGTTGATCGATGGCAGAGTCGGGACGATGGAAGAAGAACCGAAGAGGAAGGGGACCGTAATCAGAGGCGAGGTCGTCGTGGTGATGACCTTTACGACCGTCGTACTCCTAACAACGATTATTATGGAGTCGAAAGAGGTAGTCATCCAGGGACGAGCCGTATGAGGCATGGACGGAGAGCAGATCGGACTGATGGTCACTCAAGGAGATCGAGGCGTGAGGGGTATCATTCGAAAAGAGGGTCAGACCCTGCCAGGAACGAGCGAATTCGAAGAGAGACCGAAAGTGACTCAGAAAAGGAAGAAAAGCTCAGCAAAAAAAAAACTTAGTTCCATGATCGATGAATTGTTAACACAGAAACAATCCAGAGACGAAGAGCAACAGATTCTATCCATGAAAAAATCGATAGATTCTCCGTTCGTTGCAAAGATAAGGCGGTACCGTCCTCCTTCGAATTTCAGCCAGCCTCAGTTCAAGGATTTCTTTGATGGCGGAAATGGAAACCCGGTGGAACATGTCCAGCGTTTTCAAGCTTAGATGAGTTTGTGGGGATACAGTGACGAGCTACTCTGCAGGACTTTTCCAATGACTTTGACGGGTAAGGCTCTGACTTGGTTCTCTCAGTTAGAACCTAATTCAATCAAGGATTTTGGAATGTTGTCGGATTCTTTTTTTCGAGCAAGTACAAGATTAATCTCGGGATCAAAAAGAGAGTAGTCACTTGTTTCTCTTACATAAAGAGACTGGTGAAGACCTTTTTGATTTCAATAGGAGATTTCGTCAGGAAGTCAGTGAAATTGGAAAAGTGGATGAAAGGTTCATTATAGAAGCATATAAAAACGCGATGGAGTATGATGAATTTGGAACTTTTAACTCATTAACAGTGGAGCCGGTGGGAAACCTCAGAGATCTGTATGACAGGGCCGATAGGTACGCAAAAGCAGAAAAGGAAAAGAAAGCAAAGTTGTCGCGAACATCGAAAAAGCCAACGGCTGAAGGATCAGCAAGGCCGAAGCAACATTTTGAAAGTAATTCAAAAAATAAAAACCATGAAGGTCCTACAAGGAAGGTGAGGAACGAAGAGGAGTCGCGTAAATCACAAGAAAAGCACAGAGGAAGGTTTCCCAAGCTGAACATTGGACTTGGGGAACTTTTTAAGAAGATTAAAGATTCGCTGCCCGTTCCGGAGCCACTACCAGTGGAAACAAGGGATAAGAGGGACAAGAATAAATATTGTGCACATCACAAGGATCATGGGCACAATACAGACACTTGTCGTGCGCTCGCAGCGAAAGTCCAAAAGATGATTGAAGAAGGAAAGCTGCAGCAATATGTGAAGAAGAGTCCGACGCAGGTCAACACACTGACCAGCACTCTAGATTTACGTGAAATCAGAGTAAGCCACGCAAGGATTAATACAACCTCAAGAAAAGCTCAGGAGAACGCTACTCGGTTGAAGTTGCGTCATATCAAAGAATGGAGAATATCTAACAAGGTCGACTATGCCAGTCATATTGGTACGGAGATTTTGGAAGAAGGAAAGACTGAGATAACTTTTTCGAACGCTGATCTTGCTGGAGTATATCAACCGCATAATGATGCAATTGTGATTCTGGTTCTCATTGGAATGTACAAAGTACGTCGAGTTCTGGTCGACACTGAGAGTTCGATTAGCGTCATATTTTCAGGAGCTTATTCTTCAATGAGTTTGAGTGAGAGCCAGGTTGAAGCAGATGATAGCCCTATTATCGGATTCAGTGGCGAGATGATGACGGCAATGGGAAGAATTAATCTACCCACGATAGTGGGAGAAAGGACTGTCATGCAATATTTCTCGTTGCTTGATTGTCGTGCATCTTACAATGCTATCTTAGGACGCGATTGGATTTATGCAATGGATGCGATAACTTCCACTATTCACCAGTGCTTGAAATTCATTGTTCCAGCAGGAGTGATGAAAGTCAGAAGCGACCAGGTGGCAGCTCATAAATGCCATGAAAGCGCAATGGAGGAGTACAGAAAGTCGGAACTAAAGGGTTCAGAAATACTCCGGGCAGAAAAGAAATTGTAGCAATCACAGTACATCCCGACCTCTTATCAAGGAAGAGGGAAGGAAGGACCGCCAACTATTGAGGAGTTGGTGGAGGTACAAGTTGGAGATCAAAAGGAGCAAATAACGTTTATCGGAGCAGAACTACCGTTAGGTGAAAGTGAAAGCTTGATTACCTTATTGAGGAATAATAAAGATGTCTTCGCCTGGAGCCTCAGGGATATGCCAGGCATTGACCCTGACATCGCGTGCCATCGGTTGAACATCAGTGAAGGATTTAAACCAGTAAGGCAGAAGCCGCGAAAAATGGCACCAGAACGGAAGGCAAAGGTTGCTAAGGAAATTGACAGGATGTTAGAGGCAAGAATAATAAGGCATGTCAAGTATCCAAAATGGTTGGCAAATATTGTAGCAGTTCCGAAGAAAAACGGGAAAATTCGGGTATGTATTGATTTTACAAATCTAAATAAAGCATGCCCAAGTGATCCTTACCCAATACCCAGGATTGTAGAATTAGTGGACGCTACTGCCGGTTTCGACAGATTGTCATTTATGGACGGTTTCTGCGGCTATAATCAAATTCCACTTTATGAGGAAGATCAAGAACATACGGCGTTCATAACAGACAAAGGGATATATTGCTATCTGGTCATGCCATTCGGTTTGAAAAATGCAAGAGCAACTTATCAACGTCTTGTGGATGAAATGTTCAAGGATATGATCGGGAATACCATGGAGGTTTATATTGATGATATGGTGGTCAAGTCCAAAAAGAAGGAGTCTCACCTTATGGACTTGAAAAGAACCTTTGATCGATTACGACGAGATGGAATGAAGTTGAATCTAGCAAAATGCTCTTTCGGACTTACATCTGGGAAATTTCTTGGGTATATGATGACATGGAGAGGGATCGAAGCCAATCCAGAGCAAATTAGAGCAATATTGGAAATGCCATCGCCAAGAAATAAGAAAGAAGTACAAAGGCTTACGGGGAGATTGGCTGCGTTGAACAGATTCATCTCTCGAGCTTCGGATAAGTGTAAACCTTTTTTCCTGATTCTAAAGAAGGCGGAGAAGTTTGGCTGGAACGAAGAATGCGAGCGTGCCTTAGATGAGGTTAAACGATACTTAACTTCACCACCGGTCCTCACAAGCCCGAAGACTGGCCAAGTCGTCTACATTTATCTGGCGGCAAGCGATTACGCTGTTAGTGCTGTATTGTTTGTTCGGGATCCGGAGGAAAGACCCGTCTATTTCGTTAGCAAATCCCTGACAGACGCTGAGACCAGGTACTCGAAAATAGAGAAAATGGCATTGGCTCTTATGCATGCAGCAAGACGCTTAAAGCCATATTTCGAAGGTCGACGACTTGTAGTCTATAAAGAGTATCCGTTGAAGAAGGTATTAGGGAGAACTGATGATTCTAGCAGGCTGGCCACGTGGGCAACTTATCTAGGCGCATACACCATTGATTATGAGCCAAGAACAGCCGAGAAGGGGCATGCAATAGCATCGTTGATGGCATACTTCCCAGTGGATGATATTCCAGTTTCAGAATCCATGCTCGAGGAGGAGATCTTGCAGATGGTGTACGACCCATCCCACTGCCATGGGAAACCATAAACGCTGGTAAGGAAGCTTCAAGAGTAGCAATGGAGCAAGTGAGTAACAAGGACTCAGTAATGACGCTTGAAGGTGACAGTGGAATGTGGCAGGTCTACACAGACGGATCCGCAAACACAGACGGGGCAGGTGTTGGGTGTGTGCTGATTTCCCCCGAAGGTTTACGGATTGAAAAGGCTGTCCGGTTGGGATTTACAGCCTCAAATAACCAAGCTGAGTACGAGGCCGTAATTTCAGGCTTGAAAACGGCTCTTCACTTGGGGGCGCGGAAGGTGAAGCTGACAACGGATTCAAGACTAGTGGCCAACCATTACAGTGGCGCATATAAAGCCAGGAATGAAAGGTTAGCATCTTACTTGGAATACATACATGAACTAGCAAAGGAATTCGAGGTGTTTGATATCGAACAAAAACCAAGGATGGAAAATAGGCACGCGGATGCTCTTGCTTACGTGTCAGCAGCTATCGTATCAGAAACGACACGGTATATTGTAGTCGATTTCCAAGAACTTCCCAGCATTTACGATACCGTCAACGTTGCACACAAGGTTTACGCCGATAGGAGTAATTCCTCCTCATCCGAATCCCACGATGATCCTATGGATATAGATGAGGATATCAACGGGCAGCCTGAGGATTGGAGGCAGCCTTATGTTCGATACCTGCAAACTCAAGATCTGCCACGTGATAGGAATTTGGCCGGGAAGGTAAAGAAGACAGCTTGGAGATACACTCTTATTGAAGGGGAGCTTTACAATAAGCCAATGTCAATGGAGCCATACCTACGGTGTATAACCCGAGATATGGGGAAGCAATTGTTAGCAGAAGCACATGAGGGGTGCTGTGGGAACCATTCGGAGGCAGGAGTTTGGCGCACCGGTTGATATCTCAAGGATATTTTTGGCCTTATATGCAAAATGACGCGAAGGAATTTGCCCAGAAGTGCGTGGCTTGTCAGCTGCATGGACCTCTAATAAAGAGACCAGCAAATGAGCTGCATCCAGTCATGAGCCCATGGCCGTTTGATAAATGGGGTTTAGATATTGTAGGTCCATTCCCCACGGCACCTGGGGGCGTCAAGTATTTGTTGGTGGCAACTGATTATTTCACCAAGTGGGTAGAAGCTGTGGCTCTGGTGAGAACTGAAGCGGTTCACGTCCGCAGATTCATCTGGGAGAATATCATTTGTAGGTTCGGTGTGCCGGCGATGATCGTTTCCGATAACGGGAAACAATTTGATTGTGAAACGATCAAATCATTGTGTGAAGGTCTCCATATTAAACATAATTTTTCGACTCCATATTATGCCCAAAGCAATGGGCAGGCCGAGGCAACTAATAGGGTTATCTTAGAAAACTTAAAGAAAACCTTGGATAAGGCAAAGGGAAGATGGACGGAGTTCTTTCCTGGGGTTCTGTGGTCATACATAACAACACCGAGACGGTCGACTGGATTTTCTCCGTTTACACTAGCATATGGCACAGAAGCTGTATTACCTATAGAGTTGTTAGTTCCAACCACCAAGACTTTAGCGGTCAGGCTTGAATGAAGAGATTCTTTCAAGAGATAAGGAGTTGCTGGAAGAGGTTCATGAAGAAGCTTCAAGGAGGTTGGCAGTATATCAGCAATCTATGAAGCAACAATACAATAAAAAGGTACGTGAATGAACATTTCTTCCTGGAGAGCAGGTTCTAAGAAGGACAAGACCCAAATCCTTAGATGGAAGCGGTGGGAAATTGGGAGAGAACTGGGAAGGGCCTTACTTAGTGGATAGACCTGCTAGCGGAGGTGCATATTGGTTAAGAAGCCTGAGCGGGAAAGAAGAGCCGAAACCATGGAACTCTTTCGATCTTAAGAAATTTTTTCATTAATGTAGTTATGCTTTCGTGATAATGTAGATCGTATTCTTTCAATAAATTCGTTTCCTACAACTAGAGAAAGTCTTAATCAGTAGATCAGAACATCTCGGGCGGTTGACATGGTTGGACGATCACAAAGGTTCTTCTTTCAGGCAAGGAATAAATTCTTGAAAAGTTCAAAAAATTAAATGAAGAATGTTTGGTAAAGCAATGGAAAGTCCATACCGAAGGACATCTACGGGAAAGTAAGGAAAAATATATGAATGCGATATATCTAAAGATAGCCTAAGAAGAATAACATGAGTTTCTGGAAACACAAGAACAGATATCCTCCATGATACTATTCCTCCTCCGGGTCGTAAGGCATGTCATTGACGGCGACGTGCTTCTTTTCAGCATACGAAGGAGCAACAGTATAGCCGCTGCGTTCGATAGCTTCACAGGAGGCACGAACTCGTTGCTTACACATCAAACTCAGCGCATTATCTGCTTCACGGCTTTTCTCGCGGAGTTCCTTGATTTGGCGCTTCAGTTTGTCATTTTCACGCTGGAGGTGATGCAAGGTAAGTTCGTGAGCTTTCTCTTTCTCATCTAAAGCTTCATAGTGAATTTCTCCGGCACGACGAACGAGTGAAAGGCCCTGCAAAGAAATACATCGATTATCAATTTAAAGTTAAAGACTACCAAAAGGTAAGAGGAGTAAATTGAGCATTAAGCACGTACATCATAGTGAAGCTGCGCTGCCCGGTCGAGAACTTGTGGAATATCGGTCATACGATCATTGAAATGGCGATCGACTAGCAGCATGCTGGAAAGCAGGATACCGCGCGCGACGGTGGCATCTTCGATAGCTGAATCACCAATGGTCACCACGGAGCCAGTCGATTTGTACAAGGCCGGACGAAAGGCATCGTCTTCAAAGGGCAGGCAATTTTGGACTGGTGTTTCGGGCGGAGGTGTGGCAGGAGTATACTCTGCTGAAAAACTTGGATCTTTGGTAGGAGCATTGATGCTTCCGGTTTCGTCATCGCTTATAGCTACGAAAGTCGAGGGTTTGTCTCCTGCATGTTTGTTTTCTACGTTCATGTCTGCGTTAGGGTTGGAAGAGCCAACCTTAACCATCCCAGCATGGTGAAAATTGAGAGGGAAGTCTCTAATGGCCGACGGACGTTTGCGAGATCTCGTTTTCGGATCATCCCCTCGAACTCTTGGTTTCCGAGGAGCATCATCAGCGTCCTTCAGTATAGTTCCTAGAGTTGTTGACTTATTAAGTGAAGTCATGCTTGCAGCGTTGGACAAGAGTCGATGATGATCATTGGAAGAATGAAAAGCGTCATAAAGTGATTAGTTAATCATCTCAAGATACGAAAAACAATTAGCAAAGGAAAAGCTAAGAGGGCGCCAACAATGCCAGTTAAAAATCGTAACTAAAGAACCAAGGATAGCATCACAAAGCTCAGAATTGAAGAAAAAAATTTGACAAACATGGATGGAATACAAGCGTACAGAGATGAAGGGGAGAAACAACACTCACCGCACAAGATTGCAAGACTGGAGAGATACTGGCAGATATGAGTTTGCACAGTAGATGATCGTATTTATACTAAGAAGAAGCTTTGGCCAGAAGGAAATTATTCACTGGAATTTGATGAGTTTAGAGTTTTAAAAGAGATCAAACTCTAGACTCCCGTAGAGTTGGGTTTCGACCGGCGGTGACGACTCAGCATAAGGGTACTGGAGATGGAGCAGCCGTATAGGAGCAAGGTGGAGACCAATGGGAGTTGGTTTCTTAGATTCACGGGGATTCAAATCTACAAGTTATGCGTGAGTTAAACTCTTACAGACTACAGAGTTTTAGCTGGAAATGATACAATGTGAGTTCTCTCGAGCGGGGATGCACACAGCAGGGTCACGAATGAACGTGGGCCTCATACCTTGGATGGGCTACATAAATTGGATTTATAAATTTGGTGCTTGGGCTTGTAGCATCAAGTGGATGTCAGATTTATAACTCATGCCGGATGTGCACTACAGTGACAAGGTATTCATGCCGTTGACAGATTTATAATTCATACAATTGTATTCATGCCGTTGACAGACGTGGTTTTGATCTTCTTAACTCTTCGACAAGCCGAGAGTTAAGAAGGGGCGATGTTTGTACCCTATTAAAATAGTGTGTGTGCGTACCACACAAGCTATTTGATGTCAGTATAACCCGGTTTATTGCGGAAACCGGTGGGTTTATTGTGGAAACCCGCATGGCTTATTGTGGAAGCCTAACCCGGGTTATTGTGGAAACCGATGGGTTTATTGTGGAAACCCGCATGGCTTATTGTGGAAGCCTAACCCGGTTTATTTTGGAAACCGGTGGGTTTATTGTGGAAACCCGCATGGCTTATTGTGGAAGCCTAACCCGGTTTATTGTGGAAACCGGTGGGTTCGTTGTGGAAACCCGCATGGCTTATTATGGAAGCCTGGATTTGGGTTGTTAAGGAAACCAGTGGGTTTATTATGGAAACCCATTAGGCTTATTATTGAAGCCCAAGAGTCTTGAATAATTATTAGTGATATTTGAGATAAATGCAGGATCCTAAATAAAGCGGATAATTATCTTAAATACTTATAATTATTAAAGATAAATATTATTGAAGATAAATAAGGATTATGGTAAATATTAGGGTTTATCATGAATCTGGATGTTATTTGAGGTTTATACAGATGAGGGAAGTTATTAGGATAACTATCAAAACCCTAAAGCTACATCTATTTCTGCCTATATATAGAGGCTAAATCTCAACACAAAGGGTACACAATTTCTATTCCTTTTCTTAACAACCTACTTGCATAGAACTCTTGTTGATTTTAGCATCGGAGTGTCTTTGCAGGTACCCCCACCATTTTCAATCAACAATTCTTTGGAGAATCTAGTTAACGGCGGCGATTCGATCATCATTCACACATCTCGAAGATTGTTGGGGTGATTAATTTTGCACCAACAATATCCCTCCCTTTCCCTACAAGGAGGATCACATATGATCCTCCTTGTAGGTAAGGGAAATCACACGGCTACTCAGTTGCCGTATGAATTTACACTTCAGTAGCCGTAACATTTTACACGGCTACTGAGTAGCCGTATCTTGTTTTTAAAGGTTTACCTTAAAACTTTCCTTTTTCACTCTTTTTTTTACTAAAACTCTTTTTTTACCTATTATATCTCCTTTTTACCTATTATATATCGTTTTTTTACTCTAAAATATCTTTTTTTACCTAGATAAATATAAGCCTACTGAAAAAAGAAAACTGGGTAAAAAAAAATACGGCTACTCAGTTGTCGTATGGCACTATTCATACGGCTACTGAGTTTCCGTATCGTGTAGAGAAGAGAAGAAAGAACACCATAGTGAGGTTGCCTTCCTTGTGATATCCCTTCCCTTTATTTGAGGGATAGGGAAGGGATGCCCTGCACCATAGTGCTTGGCCTAAGACGTCATCCAAAGAATTTCTCTACTGATAGAAACTTACTCCATTATGCAAATTGATTATCTGCAAAAAAACACTCAGCTTACTAGCTTTGTATTGCTGAGAACACCTACTACTATATTGGCCCAACTTGCCAAGTTAGTCTGCATTGGAGGAGGGGCGCCATAGCTAAATGCTAAATATTGCAAATTAACATGGGCATGCGATGTGTTTTAAGGGAAATCATTTTTGGTACCCGAGATATATACTGAAAAACGGAGGATCTAATATCAGTCTCACTAATAAGCTTCACCTTTAAAATCATTGAACAAGGGATAGGTAACAAGTGCCTTTCATCCTAGCTTTTGGGGGCATGTCTCCTTTGATGAGTGCAGCTTAGTCCTTCGTGCACATGAAATTCCAAAATGTTGTCGCTAGCTGGGTTTTTATGCGTTGGATCTAATTATAATATGTAAGCCTAGTTCTAATAACATAGAGTACTGTGAGTGTATGTCTGGCTCGTGTGTGAGAGTGTTGGCCAGTGTGTGCAACACACGTGAGCAATGTAAAGAGAGAATGAGAGATCGAGTCTGAGTATACATTGTCATCTCTGTCCTGTAAACAATTATCTTTTCTAATAATCATTCATTGATTCAAACCGTCTCAATACAATGTAGACATTCAATTCTATTGAATGTTATCATGGTATCAGACCTGAGAATTGAAATTCTCATGGGTATCGATCCTTCTTCCGCTATTCAACCTTAATTTTCTTTAATTCAATTTCATCTGCTGCTATTCTTCATCAAATTCTACTTAATCTTCATCACAAATCTGCAGTTTTTTTTCATCTTACAAAGAATTAAAATCTCAGATCTAGATTTTCTTACATCAACATCTTCCAAATTCATCTTCAACAAAAGTTTTTCATCATAATTAGGTTGTTTTTTGCAATCTATTTTTTTTATCAAGATTGTTGTTCTTGATTCCTGATGTCGAGAGAGTCTGAGTGTGTTCTAGTCCGCTACACCAAGGGCTAGTTAGGGAGAAAACTTAAAGTCGTTCTGATTGGATTCAGCAAAAGATTGAGAAGTTGTTGGTCTCAATTCTTATTTCAAGGCAGTCATCAACAAGGTGTTGAAGAATCTTGTGTTTCTAATGATGTTTCTGAGTTGAATTTCGTATTGGAGTTGTGCTGATTCAAAAGGTTTGAGTTCTCTTTATCTTATTCTTGCTGCTTATAGAGTTTAATTTGAAGTTTTCATGGAGCTAGTATGGAGTTGTGATTACTGATGGTTCTTAGTGTGAAGTTGAATTTGATCATGATGCTAGTATTGCAACGTCGTCAAGAGGATTAAGCATGTATTTTGAAGCTAAAATTCAGTGTTAGGGTTTGAGCTCTTGGTTGTTTCAATTTCTTGTTAGTGTATGGATTGAAATCTCTTACCTCATCAACTAGCATTTGAGTCTCTGCTAGTAATCTCCACTGCTATCTTTAGATTACTTTAGTTTTAACCTCATGTGTTCAGCTTCTACATCACTAGCTCAACAACAGACAATGCTGTCTTCAAAAGCTTTTTCATCATAACTAGAATTGTGGCATCTAGTTTTTTAATAAAGTCATACTTGTGCTGATACCTGGCGCTTTTAAGTCTGAGCATGCCTATCTCCTCTACACCTTGTCTAGATAAGAGAGAAGCTTAAAGTTGTTCCACTTGAAAGTGAGGAAAATCTCCTCTTAATTACAGATGTGTAGTGATGTGTGTATGGAATGAAAGTTTGCAGCACTATATGTGCTTAATTAGCTTATTATCAGTTCATCCCATTGGTACTGGCTTTGGTACAGTCCTCTTTTTATGAGTGATTTGGATTGCAAGTTCAATGATGAAATTGAAGATGATGTTATGGGATTGGAATTGAGGAGTTATATTAAGTACAGGTTGATGTTCTCCTTAATGAGTCTACATTCAATTCTGATGTAGCCTGTTTTAGTTATCTTTTCAGCTGTTTTTCATTCCTTTTTAGTGTATAATAATGGTACAGCTATGAGTACTTTTCATTCTCAGTATTTTCACTAATTTGATGGACATCAGTTCGAGATCTTACTCTTATTACTTCTCATGTCATTGGTGTATGCAAGTTGGTCATGTTGTTAAGCAACTGAGGTGCAACTGTTTTTTGTTTCTGTGGCCTGCTTAGTGTTCTCTGATTCAACTACTTTTTCCATACTGTGCATCTATGTGAGTTTGTGAATGGACAGCTGGTACAGTTTTTGTTGAAGTTGCAATAGTTGAATACTTCAGTGCAAGGGTATGTACTTGTTGTTTATTTTGAGTTTCATATGATATGCCACAACAAGACCTCAGCACACAGTAAGTTGCAGAGCAAATTTTCTTAATCTTACTTCCTGCTACAAGTATATCTACTGCCATACTTCTACATCTACAGGTGCTTCTATTTGGTTGGTTGTTCATATTGCTTTATTTCTATTACTACACCAACTGTGAGTACTTCACCTACTACATCAATTGACCACCTACTGCAACAATTATATCACAAACTACTGCCATTGTGTCCAGCTGATTCAGGCTTGTCAAAGTATTTGCTGCTGCGACATGTTTACGTTTCAGAAAAATAAGCTATTGTGTCTTGATAAAGTTGATTTTCCCTGTTTCCAAGTGCTACTGAGATACTTGCTTTGTATCACTTGTCTCTCCTACTGCGTCAACTGTTTTCGCCATACTGCTCAACCATCATATTTTATGCAGCTACTTCTCAACTGTAACTACTACTCCTGTTGTTTCTGCTAGTGTGTTTAGTATTTTTTTTACTTCAACGTCTACATTGTAGAGGAAAATCATGTTTTGGCAGCTATGAGTAGGGGACTATACATGTTGGTTTGCTGCTTTGGCAATATAATTGGTGCTGCTTTTCTAGCATAGGTCATTAATTCTACACCAAATACAGCTTGTTCAATGGTTCATCTTATGATAATGGAGTTAATTTGCAGTGGACTTCAAATTTGCTTATGATGATGTTGGTGTTATTCTCTTTTACACTTGCGACGTCTCAGGTATGCCCATCAAGTATTACTTTTATTACGTTATTTATGTAGTGTTGCCACAAAACCTACCTACTGCAACTATTACTTCTATTCGCATCAAGTACTGCTACAGCTCAACTGGACCTCCAGTTTTGTGTCCCTTATGTCCTGTGCTACTCTCTTGCTACAGCTATTGCAGTTTACTGTCTGCCAAGAGTACTGCGATGTTTGGCTCGTGTTTGTCATGTGCGAGTGCAATCTCAAGTGGTCTTACAACCCACTAGAGATTGAGGGAGGGTAATAACATAGAATACTGTGAGTGCATGTCTAGATCGTGTGTGAGAGTGTTGGCCAGTGTGTACAACACACATGAGCAATGTAAAGAGAGAATGAGAGATCGAGTCTGAATATACATTGTCATCTATGTCCTGTAAACAATTATCTTTTATAATAATCATTCATTGATTCAAACCGTCTCAATACAATGTAAACATTTTTTTTTTTGATCGATCAAAGAGAATAAAATAAAAGGCACACAAGCCGTGTGCGGGCATTTACAACTAAATATGAGCAAGGCGCCCAAAAGAAAAGTAAAAGAGCAAAATTTGAACTAAAGAAAAAGAACTTCAAAGGACACAAAGAAGATCAAAGATACATATTGTGGAACGTACAATTTGAGAAACAACTTACAAACTAGAATGAAGAGAATTGCCTTCTATCAAGTAGAATATTCTTCAACATCCCTTATAATTAGACCATCATGATTTTTAGCAAGATCGCTAAACATGTCTTGTCGATCTTTCTTCAAAGGAGGAAAGTCTAGACCCAAAAGAGAACCAAATTCCATAAGTGTAGTTGCTGAAGCGTTATCAGGAACATTAGATTTTGGGGTTTTTTTTTCTTATTTTTGCTTAAAGTACCATGCGGAAACATACCTGTTGCTTTAGCTTTTAGCTGCAGTTTCTTGCTACATTCAAGAATTGGCTCGGACGTGGACGACTTTGTGATGCTTGTCTCCGCGTCTTCCAAAACCAATTGAGAAGTGGAAACCTCCTCTTCTTCTTCGAGAGCTTGAAATCTATTATGGTTTTCGAAACTAGGGGGAACAGATGGATCGGTAGAGGAGGTGCTCACCCCTTCCACGACATACACCTGACCCAGCTCAACATTCACATCATTTTCTACGGCATCACAATTTTCACCTTCTTCTAGAATTTTCTCTCCAATATCTACTTTGCTATTTCTCCTTCTTCTTCTTTTAACATTGCCAATCTGCGAATTTTCATTGGTCCCCTTATCAGTTGCTTGTTGATGAACTTGAATCACCTCCCTCTTAGTTCGGCACTCCGCAACTAAATGCCCAATGATTTTGCAGTGGTTACAGAATTTTGGAGGTTTAGGAATCTCCACTTTCTGAAAGAAACTTCCTAGTTTTGATTCAACCCAAATCTTTTCAGGTACAGGCTTTGCAAAGTCCACCTCCACCAACACATTTGCATAGAAGCCAAATTTCTTCTTCAAAGTAGCATCATCTACTTGCACAGGCCTTCCAACTCCCTTTGCAATAGCCATCATTATCCTCTCATCCCAAAATTCCAAGCATAAACCAGGAAACCTAAGCCAAACAAAAGCAGTAGAAATTCTTTGATTCTCAGGTTTGAAATTAGGCTCCCAATCCCTAATTTTTAGATATTGCTCCTCCACCTTCCATGGACCTTTACTACAAATATGCATCTTATCTTCTTCATTTTCCAGCTTCATAACAAAGAACCCCTTCCCAAGAGGCACCAGTTGACAGTACCCCTTCAGATTCCATTGATCTTTCAGCAATTTCATCGCAGCTTCAAAGCTTAATTTATGAAAATCTAGTCTCCCGATGAGGCTAAAGTCCCAAACAGCTAGACATTCATCAATTAATTCATCTGGAAGAGATATAGAAGGATCGTCACCTTTCTTCCCCACAGTAGGTAAAGATGATACATCAACAGAAGAAAATTGATTTTTTTTTTTTTAGTGTTAAATTTCCCATCCAAAACTTTATTACCACCACCACTCGTAGCAGTAGCAGAGACTAAAGAATTTTTATAAGATTTTTCCATCAGAACGTTGCTCAAAATAGTCGACATAGGAAAACCATCAAATATGAACAAACTGCACTGAAGGAAGCAATTCCACAAACACAAATAAGGCAGGTAGAGAAACTAAAGAGTAGCAGATAAATACTTGCAAAGTTAAAGATAAATCAAAACCTAAAAATAAAAATAAACCAGAAACTAGAGAAATGATTGCTATAGAAAAGGGGATCAAGCAGCAAACAATAACTAGAAATGGGAAAGCTTGATTCAGTCAAATTTTTTTTAAAGAAAAACACTTACCAGGGATGAAAAACTACGAAGAACACCATGCTAAAGTGGAACAAAACCATAACAGCGAGCGAAATCACGATCAAACATCGACCCAAAACAAGAAGATCGGGATTAATCAGGTTCCTTCCATCAGATTCAATTACGGATGAAAAAAAATCTAAACCCTAGAAAAGTCAAAATAGCAAGAAAAAAGTCAAAAAATCGCCTATCCCCATTCACTCTCTCTCTATTTTAAAAAATAACTTCAAAATTTGAATAATACAATGTAAACATTTAAAACATATTGAATGTTATCAAGTACTGCAGCGTACTTAACACAGAGTGAACATATGTCTTTGAACTCTATGGAGAGAACAGATTACTTAACACACACATAACTATACTAAGAGTAAAGTCCTAAATGCCAGCACATTACGGCCTTGTGCTTATCCCAGTTTTAATGAATGTTCCAGAGAACTGCCCATGTTCTCATAGAAAGCGGCCACACTTTCTCATTCACATAGGTGAGTCTATCAAAGGTACTCCTGTAGCTTGGTACCCCACTATATACAGAGCTATAGACATCATTAAGAGTTAAAGAACTTAACCTTAACCCGCTTCAGGATATCATGCCATGGGAAAGATGCATGATTCTATCTCCATATCATTTGTGAATCGTTATTCCCTTTGAACCTATTTCTAGGTGGGTATCTATCACAAAATAGCTCAGTTTCTAGTGGGCATAAGTCCCATGCCTTTAGAGGTATATAATACCTTTTCTCTAGCTAATCCTTTCGTCAAAGGATCAGCTAAGTTCTCTTCCGACCAAACATGATCCACCCGTTAAGCACTAGTTGTGAGAAACTCTCTAACTGTGCTGTGCTTTCCGACGTAATTGTCGATTCTTGCCGTTATAAAACAGCTTCGTACTTTTGCAATAGCCACGGTACTATCACAATGGATCATAATAGCCGGTATCGGTCTATCCCATACAGAATTTGAGAAAGCAAGTTTCTCAACCATCCTGCGTTCACCGTATCAATTCGCACTCCATCGTAGATTGAGCCGAATTGTCTGCTTTTTGACTTCCAAGACACAGCGCCACCAAAGAATATTAAACAAATATCCACCAAAGGGCGGTGGAGTCATCCGAAAGAGAGTTCCAATCAAGCATCGCAGTATCCTTCAAGGACTGGCAGAAATCTCTTATAGTGTAATCCTAGGTTAACGGTCTTTTTAAGATACCGCATAACCCTCTCAACTGCATTCCAAAGTGTTCCAAACCAGACAACTGGTAAACTCGCATAAACCCCCCACCGCATATGCAATGTCTCGGTCTGTACAATCGGTTGCATAACGAAGACTACCAATTATACTAGCATATTCAGATTGTCTAATGCTATCACCAGTATTCTTAAACAGTTTGACACTAGCATCAAAAGGAGTACTCACAGGTTTACAATCAAAATAGTTGTACTTTTTTAAAATCTTTTCAATATAATGAGACTGATCCAAAGAAATACCATCATCAGTTCTAGTAATCTTAATTCCCAGAATTACACTAGCTTCACCCAAATCTTTCATTTCAAAGTTAGACTTAAGCATATTCTTAGTTTCTTCAACCACAGACAAGTTTCAACCAAAAATCAACAAATCATCCACATACAAACAAATCATGATGCATGCATTGTTTTCAAAATTATAGTATATGCATTTGTCACTTTCATTAATTCTGAAACCATGTGAAATCATCAAATTATCAAATTTTTCATGCCATTGCTTAGGAGCTTGTTTCAGACCATAAAGTGACTTATCCAACTTACATACTTTTTGTTCTTGACCTGGAACAACAAAACCTTCAGGTTGTTCCATGTAAATTTCTTCTTCTAACTCACCATTTAAAAAAGTTGTTTTAACATCCATTTGATGAACAACAAGATTATGCACAAAGAAGACCAAGAATCAAAACACGAATAGAAGTCAATCTTGTAACAGAGAATAAGTATCAAAGAAATCTACATCTTCTTTTTGTCTATAGCCCTTTAGCTACCAACCTAGATTTGAATTTGTCTACTGAACCATCAGGGTTCAACTTCCTTTTAAGTACCCATTTACAACCTATTGCTTTGCAACCAAGGGGTAAATCTGCTAGGTGCCAAGTTCCATTAAGATTATGGGAGTCTATTTCATTATCTATGGCTTCCTGCCAAAAACCTGATTCAGGAGAATTAAGTGCTTCTTGAAGACTGGAAGGGTCTTCCTCTAGAGTATAAACTTCAAAATCAGAACCGAAGTTTGTCGCAGTCCTAGCCCTTTTGCTACGCCTAGGTTCAATTTCAGCATCTCTCGTTTCTTCATTTCTAGGTTCTTCTATTCTAAGTTCAGAACTTGTACTAGGTACATTACTAGGTAGAGAACCCCCACTATTTCTAGATTTAAAAGGAAATCTATCTTCAAAGAAATCAGCATCAATAGATTCAATAATGACTTTATTATTAAGATCAAAAAATCTATAAGCCTTACTGTTTTGAGCATACCCAACAAAAACACATTCATAAGCTTTACTAGCTAATTTTGATCTTTTAGGATCAGGAATACGAACATAAGCCAAACAACCCCATACTCTAAAATAAGAAACATTAGGTTTTCTGTTTTTCCAAAGTTCATAAGGTGAAATTTTTGTTTTTGAATTTGTAACACGATTCAAAACATAACAAACAATCAACAAAATTTCTCCCCACCAATGAGAGGCAGCACCAGAACTAAGCAAACAAGCAGTCACAAGAGTAGTAAAAGTACGATTCTTTCTTTCATCTTTTCCATTCATTTCAGGGTTATAAGGAGCAGTTTTTTCATGTATAATTCCACAAGATTCATAAATTTCAGTGAATGGTTTAGAATCATATTCAGTGCCTCTATCACTACGAAATCTCTTAATTTTTCTACCAAATTTATTTTCAACTTCAGCAATAAAAACCTTAAATTTTTCAATTGCTTCATTCTTATGACTTAACAAATAAACATAAGTATAATTTGAAAAATCATCAATAAAAGTCATGACATATCTTTTTCCATTTCTAGTTAATATACCTTCAAATTCACACAAATCATAATGCACCAACTCTAAAGGCTCAGATTCTCTAACAACAGATTTATGGGAACTCTTGGTTATTTTTGCTTGACTACAAGATTCACACTTTTCAAAATCATGCATGGATAGTTTTGGAATAAGACCTTGTTTGCTCATGGTATCTAACTGATCCACTGTTCACATGACAAAGTCTAGCATGCCAAACATTAAAAGTACACACCATATAAGAAGAAGATGCAATTTTATTCATTTCAACATTAAGCTTAAACATTCCATCAGTAGCATAACCTTTTCCTACAAATACTCTATTTTTAGTAATTGTGTAAACATCGATCCAATAGTTTGATACAAGCCACCTTTGTTGAGAAGATAGCCGTAAACAAGGTTCTTTCTCATTTCGGAGTGTGAAGAACATCTTTCAAAGATAAGTGTCTTCCTGTAGTGAACTTCAGTTCTACCGCACTTAACCCTTCACAATAGTGCTGTGGGAGTCTCCCAACAACACTTTCTTATCCTTTGTTTATGTATAGCTCTTAAATAGGGACCTATCAAAGCAATAATGGCGCAAGCACCACTGTCTATCCACCACCCATCGGTTCCACCAACCATGAAAAATTGGGTCGAAACCATGGCAATTATAACGCTTTCAAAGAACATTAGCTTGATCTTTATTCTTTCCTTTGTTATTCCCGCAATCCCTAGCCATGTGGTTAGGTTTACCGCAGCATAACAAAGAAACTCGTAATTGGAATTCTCGAACATTTCTTGATGGGTGTGGGTTCTTGTTTTGATTAGGTTTTCCTTTCCTTTGGTTCTGGTCAGGTTTCATAGGTTTTTTCTTAGGTTCCAAGCTCGCTTGAGTCTGATTTTTATTGTTGGAAACAATAAGAACCTCTTCCTTTCTATCTTGTTTCCGTGCTTCCTCTTCAACCCTGAGCTTAACAATCAAACTTTCAAGAGAAAATTCCTTAGACTTATGACGCAAAGCATTACGAAAATCTTTCCAGCTTAGGTGGTAACTTGTCAATCATAACAACCTACTTGAAATTGTTCATCAACTTTCATACCTTCTGGTCGAATTTCATGGGCAATTTTCTCAAGTTCATGAGCCTGTGCAACAACCGATTTATCATCCACCATTTGATATTTCATGTAGCGGCTTACAGATATTTCTTCGATCCGCTTCTTCAAAGTCGTATTTTTTTCCGTAAGGCATCCCAAACATCTTTAGCAAGTATCAAACGTGGAGTAATATTCATATAAATCGTCGACAATGCATTGAGAATATAATTCTTGCAATCAAAATCATCATCAACCCATTTTTCATAGGCTTTTTGTTTTTCTTCAGCTTGGGTCACAACAGTTCTTCAGTTTTGTTGAGGAGTTGCACTTGTCAGAACGGAGTTGCTTTTGTCGCATCTTCGGATTAGCTGGTTTGATGGAGGTCACCATCATGTGTAACTTCATCAGTTTGAGGTAGAAGAACAACTTTTGCTTCCATCTTCTGAAATGGAGTCCTTCAAACTTGAACGGCTTATTGATATCAGCAACAGTTTTCTTTTCTGATTCCATGGAAGAAGGATACGTCTTAAAATTGTTGGAACAGTCGCCGATTTCACACCTGAAAAACAAGGATTAAACAAAAAAAACAAGTTATCGGCTGAGTCACGACCAGGTCGCTCTCTTTAAGACGTTTCGTGGCTCTGCCTTGAGTTTTGTGCAAGCAGTTCTTTCTTTATCACAACGCCCCCAGGATAAAACAAATGAGATAAAACTCTCTTCAATCCCTCACGCACACAATGGAGATTGATCACTTTTACTCTTTCTAATCTTGCTCAGAAAACTGGTCTCTTGATTCTCGGAAAACAATGGTGTTGAAAACTTATCTTTTTCTCGTTCTCAAAAATTGCCTTTTATAGCCTCGACATTAAACCGAAATTAATAGAGAATAAATTAAATTTATTGCTGCCATAAAAATTCCATTCAACAATGAAACGGGCAAATAAATTATGCCATAATTATCACAATTAAAAACGCAATTAAGGGCAGAAAACGTTTTGAAAATATTTTCAAAAAACAGCAAAAGTACTTTCCAAATTCAAGAGACCTCCCAAGGCCCAAAGGCCCCGCTCCCGGACTAATGTTATATATAAATTTATAATATATATGCACAACCAGTAGGGGGAGGGATTCGATGATAGGTGTCTAAAACACCTATGTATTTATCTATTGTTTATGCTTTCTTTGCTAGTTTTCTTGTAAATTATGTATCTTATGTTTGTTTTTTGAGTATTTAGGTACTTTGGAGTCATTTGGAATAAAAGAAGAAGAAACAGCGCAAAAGTCTCATCTCATGTGCAACTGTTGATTGGAGGCGAAATTATTTCTCATTATTTGCTTTTATTTCTTCATCTCTGTCTGAAAAGTATGTCGGCTTTAGTGATGCAAACTATCTGTCTGAAAAGCACGACTACTTTAGTGATGAAGAGACATTGAAGAGAAGAAGTGAATCTGAGAAGTAAGAGACGAGCTGCTGTTGGTGGAAGAATTCGAAGAAAGAGCAAAAGCGTCAAATCTCATGTGCAACTGCTATTGGGAGCGGAGCCGAGACAAGCCAAGCCAAGGATAAGGGGTTGCCAGCTCTAGTTGGTGGCCTGTATTGTTTTAATGGGTGTAGATATCCAAATATGTACGGACAGACCTGATTAGGTCGAAGTTGTTTCTCAGACAACTTCATTTTCTCTCGTCCATCATTAGAACATCTTCTCTGAGTTGGAGACACTGTTACTGTGAAATTGAGAGAGGGATTGTAGGAGATGATGGTTCAGAGATCTCAGGCAAAGAATCATGGTAGAATTTGAGGTTGCTGCTGCCGTTGGATAGTGACAACCAATCGAGAAAACGAAGGAATCTCAGAGGCTTGAGTTTCTGCCATTGAACGATGGAGGAGAATGGTCATTAAAGTTGAGTTCTGTAATGAATTAAGAGTTGGGCCTGATGCTTGCCAAGGTTGAGAGGCATATCTGAAGCCGAGAAGACAAGAAACAGGGAAGAAAGTGGTCCGCTTTGGTGTTGTATTCCAGCTCGAAGCAGAGATGAGGATTGAAGTGTGTTTCCGAGTTCTGTATATGATTTGAATGAATGGGTTTTGTATGAATTCGCAGGGAAGGAGATGGAATGATTAGATATCAACAGCAAAGCCATGTCTTTGGTTTACCAGATTCAGGTGCACAATATGCTTGTAGAAACGCCTGAACGAATTCAGCACTTCAAGTTCAGCCACGACCAGTCTACAGCTCCATCTGTCATTAGGTTACCAGGGTTCGAACGCTCATGTCTGTGTATAAGGATTGTCGACTATGGCAAAGGAGTGGAGTTTCATAACAAGCAGGGAAGAGAGTTGAGTTAGTCTGCGCACAAGATTGTTTGGTAAAGGCTAAGACTGGATTGTGTATGGAATTGACTCATTGCAGGGAAGTTGAGCATGAAAAGCAAGTACCGAGCTGAACAGCTAGTCTAAGCTGAGTTTCATCAGGTTATCCATGGTTTTAAGACGTGTTCTCAGGTAGGATACGATTCAGGGACTGAGAAGAACAAGGAGCTGGAGTTGGTGATATACGTGTTTAGGATGGATTTTGGGCGAAATTAGAGTTCAGAGAGACAGTGAGTGAGTTGTTGTTGCTGTCAGAAAGGGGTTTAGCTATTTCAGGTTACGAATGTGGCCAGTTGTAAACAAGTGATCGAACTACCCCCTTGATGGCTAACCAAGGTTCGTACAAGGGTCGTTGGCAGTGGCTAAGACTTAATAAGAAACTGAAAACTGAACTGAGGTCAGGGAAAGAACCGCATTGTGATGGAAGTGAGACAAGAACAAAGTATGAGCTGCTGTTGTTGATGAATAATGGTGGTTTGTGGTGATTTAATGGTCATGTTAAAGGCAAGGAAGGAGTGAATGTGTGGATGATTATGAGGCACAGATTGAAATGGTGATGCAATTGCAGGTGGAAGTCTGTTGAGGTGATACTGGAATTGCAGTTGAGAACAAGCACAGAGCCATTGCAGGTGCAGGTCGTGGTGCTTGCTGTGGCGTATTTCAGTGGTGGTTAAGAGGAATTGAATGGGGAGTATGTGAAGATATGAAGTTGCCGCTAGTTGCTGTTTGGTGCAGCATGT
The DNA here is from genome assembly GCA_023531295.1 of Papaver armeniacum. NCBI lineage: Eukaryota > Viridiplantae > Streptophyta > Magnoliopsida > Ranunculales > Papaveraceae > Papaver > Papaver armeniacum. The sequence continues at coordinate 219,356 of JAJJWW010009322.1, read as the reverse complement.
GAACTGGTGTTTGTTGTGGCTTTGTTGGTGGTGAATAGAAAATATTGCTGGATTTGCAGTTGTAAGCCAAGGTAGCTATGCAATGAAGTTGGGATGGCTTGAGAGTATAATGCTGGTGCTGGTGCTGGTGCATGACTGTTGGAGCTGGTTGCAGTGGTGGTTCAGGGCAGGAAGAAAAAGTGACAATGAGTTGAAGCTGCAGTGGAGGAAGTATGGCCATCTTGGTTGAAGAAGTTTGCAGCACAATGATTGTGCATCACAAAGATCGGCGCCCGCAATGGGTCATGCTAAGCCAATCGGGCTAGTTAGCCATGATTCGGATGAGTTGGCCTTAAGTCGACTCGACCGGTTCGACTGCACATCTCGACCCGATCCGACTCGTTGACTCGCCGAGTTGACTCACCGAACCGGTTATCACGGCGGACTTTGCCCAAGCACGGAGCGTTTTCCGTGCACTTTTCCTATCGTTTTCCGGCCACAATACCGCATTTCCGCGACCACTTTTTGGGGCGTATTTTCTACCCGGGTTTCTCTTGTGTGGGCTTGGTGGACACATTGGATATGGGCTTTTGAGACTTAACCTAGTTTTGGAAGGAGAAAAAGGCTACAAAAAGGGAAACTTCGACAACTTGGAAATCACGTATTCTTTTTGGAGTTTTGCAGAGAGCCGGAGCTAGGGTTTGCTTTCATTTAATATTTTCATCTCCTTTACTTTATTTTCCATTATTATTTGATGATGAACTCCAACATTATGATTAACTAAAACTCTCTTTGATTAAGGGCGATTTCGAAGCCCGAAATATGAATCTATATTTGATATGAAAAACTTGTTCTCTTGCATTCATTAATGTTATTGATTGATTTCTACCATGCTAATATTGTCTATGGATTATTTGTTAAGGGTTGAAGTTCTAAATTGAATCATTAATTCTTAATCTATTTGCTAGTTTAGATTTTCTTCGACCCGTAATTGTCTAGAGAAGATAAACACAAGTAGTAATATGTGGGTATTGATGATGGGACTTTGTTAAGTACCCATATGTAGAAATCAACACTAGTAGGTGATTCATGCTTTTGAGTTCATCACTAGGAGCAACCTTATCTCACAGAACTTAGAGCACTTGTTTAAGTCAAACCTAGTAAGCGTACCACTAGGAAACTTGGCAAGTAGGAACCGGTAGTCGAGCGCTTCCGTATCCGGTGAGCTAGGAGATAATAACGGAATAGTTGAGCGTACTAATTATTCTAGGGTTGTTAGTAACATGATAATGTGAAGAACATAGCTATCTATCAATTTGGTTTGTATTCCGTGGTCTAGAATGAACCTTTAATCAATTACATCTCATATTTGAATACATTTTACAATTTTCAGAATTTCTACAACAAAATCATCTTTGCTAAGAGTATTTGCATAACAACTTAGACTTCATACCTCTCTTGGGACGATCCTACTTACATTATACAGCTTGCTAGTTAAAGAGAAGTAGAGAAATTTATTTTTGCGAGTTTGACACCTCGTCATTCGATCCTAAGACCTAACCCTCCGGGTCCAAAATGCTTAACCACTGGGCCAAGCTCGAATTGTTGATATAAATGTACAAAAGAATTATTTTAAAAAAACAATCCCCCACTTATATTTTTAAAATCATTGAGCAAGATCCGTATAGTTATGTGCATAAGCAAAGGTATCTTTCGATTTTGAACCTTTACATAGTATTAAATTCTCTGAACTCTGACACAGAGTGAACATATGTCTTTGAACTCTATGGAGAGAACAGATTACTTAACACACACATAACTATACTAAGAGTAAAGTCCTAAATGCCAACACATTACGACCTTGTGCTTATCCCAGTTTTAATGAATGTTTTAGAGAACTTCCCATGTTCTCATAGAAAGCGGCCACACTTTCTCATTCACATAGGTGAGTCTATCAAAGGTACTCCTGTAGTTTGGTACCCCACTATATACAGAGCTATAGACATCATTAAGAGTTAAAGAACTCAACCTTAACCCGCTTCAGGATATCATGCCATGGGAAAGATGCATGATTCTATCTCCATATCATTTGTGAATCGTTATTCCCTTTGAACCTATTTCTAGGTGGGTATCCATCACAAAATGACTCAGTTTCTAGTGGGCATAAGTCCCATGCCTTTAGAGGTATATAATACCTTTTCTCTAGCTAATCCTTTCGTCAAAGGATCAGCTAAGTTCTCTTCCGACCAAACATGATCCACCCGTACAGCACTAGTTGTGAGAAACTCTCTAACTGTACTGTGCTTTCGACGTAATTGTCGATTCTTACCGTTATAAAAACAGTTCTGTACTTTTGCAATAGCCGCGGTACTATCACAATGGATCATAATAGCTGGTATCGGTCTATCCCATACATGAATTTGAGAAAGCAAGTTTCTCAACCATCCTCGCTTCTTCACTAGTCAGCCGCTAGTGCTATCAATCGACTCCATCGTAGATTGAGCCGAATTGTCTGCTCTTTGACTTCCAAGACACAAACTCCACCAAAGAATATTAAACAAATATCCACCAGTGGCCTTGGATTCATCTGAAAGAGAGTTCCAATCAGCATCGCAAAGATCCTTCAAGGACTTGCAGAAATCTCTTATAGTGTAATCCTAGGTTAACGGTCTTTTTAAGATACCGCATAACCCTCTCAATCGCATTCCAAAGTGTTCCAAACCAGACAATCTGGTAAACTCTGCATAAAACCCCACGGATATGCAATGTCCGGTCTGGTACAATCAGTTGCATAACGAAGACTACCAATTATACTAGCATATTCGAGATTGTCTAATGCTATCACCAAAAGTATTCTTAAACAAAATTTGACACTAGCATCAAAAGGAGTACTCACAGGTTTACAATCAAAATAGTTGTACTTTTTTAAAATCTTTTCAATATAATGAGACTGATCCAAAGAAATACCATCACCGTTCTAGTAATCTTAATTCCCGCATTACACTAGCTTCACCCAAATCTTTCATTTCAAAGTTAGACTTAAGCATATTCTTAGTTTCTTCAACCACGATACAAGTTTGAACCAAAAATCAAAAATCATCCACATACAAACAAATCATGATGCATGCATTGTTTTCAAAATTATAGTATATGCATTTGTCACTTTCATTAATTCTGAAACCATGTGAAATCATCAAATTATCAAATTTTTCATGCCATTGCTTAGGAGCTTGTTTCAGACCATAAAGTGACTTATCCAACTTACATACTTTTTTGTTCTTGACTGGAACAACAAAACCTTCAAAGTTGTTCCATGTAAATTTCTTCTTCTAACTCACCATTTAAAAAAGTTGTTTTAACATCCATTTGATGAACAACAAGATTATGCACAAAAGAAGAAAGAATCAAAACACGAATAGAAGTCAATCTTGTAACAGGAGAATAAGTATCAAAGAAATCTACATCTTCTTTTTGTCTATAGCCCTTTAGCTACCAACCTAGATTTGAATTTGTCTACTGAACCATCAGGGTTCAACTTCCTTTTAAGTACCCATTTACAACCTATTGCTTTGCAACCAAGGGGTAAATCTGCTAGGTGCCAAGTTCCATTAAGATTATGGGAGTCTATTTCATTATCTATGGCTTCCTGCCAAAACCCGATTCAGAGAATTAAGTGCTTCTTGAAGACTCGGAAGGGTCTTCCTCTAGAGTATAAACTTCAAAATCGTAACCGAAGTTTGTCGCAGCCCTAGCCCTTTTTCTACGCCTAGGTTCAATTTCAAAGATCTCTCGTTTCTTCATTTCTAGGTTCTTCTATTCTAAGTTCAGAACTTGAACTAGGTACATTACTAGGTAGAGAACCCCCACTATTTCTAGATTTAAAAGGAAATCTATCTTCAAAGAAATCAGCATCAATAGATTCAATAATGACTTTATTATTAAGATCAAAAAATCTATAATCCTTACTGTTTTGAGCATACCCAACAAAAACACATTCATAAGCTTTACTAGCTAATTTTGATCTTTTAGGATCAGGAATACGAACATAAGCCAAACAACCCCATACTCTAAAATAAGAAACATTAGGTTTTATGTTTTTCCAAAGTTCATAAGGTGAAATTTTTGTTTTTGAATTTGTAACACGATTCAAAACATAACAAACAAATAACAAAATTTCTCCCCACCAATGAGAGGCAGCACTTAACTAAGCAAACAAGCAAATCACAAGAGTAGTAAAAGTACGATTCTTTCTTTCACTTTTCCATTCATTTCAGGTTATAAGGAGCAGTTTTTTCATGTATAATTCCACAAGATTCATAAATTTCAGTGAATGGTTTAGAATCATATTTAGTGCCTCTATCACTACGAAATCTCTTAATTTTTCTACCAAATTTATTTTCAACTTCAGCAATAAAAACCTTAAATTTTTCAATTGCTTCATTCTTATGACTTAACAAATAAACATAAGTATAATTTGAAAAATCATCAATAAAAGTCATGATATATCTTTTTCCATTTCTAGTTAATATACCTTCAAATTCACACAAATCATAATGCACCAACTCTAAAGGCTCAGATTCTCTAACAACAGATTTATGGGAACTCTTGGTTATTTTTGCTTGACTACAAGATTCACACTTTTCAAAATCATGCATGGATAGTTTTGGAATAAGACCTTGTTTGCTCATGGTATCTACTGATCTACTGTTCACATGACAAAGTCTAGCATGCCAAACATTAAAAGTACACACCATATAAGAAGAAGATGCAATTTTATTCATTTCAACATTAAGCTTAAACATTCCATCAGTAGCATAACCTTTTCCTACAAATACTCTATTTTTAGTAATTGTGTAAACATCAGATCCAATAGTTTGATACAAGCCAGCCTTGTTGAGAAGATAGCCGGAAACAAGGTTCTTTCTCATTTCTGGAGTGTGAAGAACATCTTTCAGCATAAGTGTCTTCCCAGAAGTGAACTTCAGTTCTACCGTACCAGAACCCTTCACAATAGTGCTGTGGGAGTCTCCCAACAACACTTTCTTATCCTTTGTTTATGTATAGCTCTTAAATAGGGACCTATCAAAGCAATAATGGCGCGAAGCACCACTGTCTATCCACCACCCATCAGTTCCACCAACCATGAAAAATTCTGGGTCAGAAACCATGGCAATTATAACGCTTTCAGCAACATTAGCTTGAGCTTTATTCTTTCCTTTGTTATTCCCCGCAATCCCTAGCCATGTGGTTAGGTTTACCGCAGCATAACAAAGAAACTCGTAATTGGAATTCTGAACATTTCTTGATGGGTGTGGGTTCTTGTTTTGATTAGGTTTTCCTTTCCTTTGGTTCTGGTCAGGTTTCATAGGTTTTTTCTTAGGTTTCAAGCTCGCTTGAGTCTGATTTTTATTGTTGGAAACAATAAGAACCTCTTCCTTTCTATCTTGTTTCCGTGCTTCCTCTTCAACCCTGAGCTTAACAATCAAACTTTCAAGAGAAAATTCCTTAGACTTATGACGCAAAGCATTATGAAAATCTTTCCAGCTTAGGTGGTAACTTGTCAATCATAACAAACTACTTGAAATTGTTCATCAACTTTCATACCTTTGGTCGAATTTCATGGGCAATTTTCTCAAGTTCATGAGCCTCGTGCAACAACCGATTTATCATCCACCATTTGATATTTCATGTAGCGGCTTACGAGATATTTCTTCGATCCGCTTCTTCAAAGTCGTATTTTTTCCGTAAGGCATCCCAAACATCTTTAGCAAGATCAAACGTGGAGTAATATTCATATAAATCGTCAGACAATGCATTGAGAATATAATTCTTGCAATCAAAATCATCATCAACCCATTTTTCATAGGCTTTTTGTTTTTCTTCAGCAGTTTGGGTCACAACAGGTTCTTCAGTTTGTTGAGGAGTTGCACTTGCTGCAGCTGGAGTTGCTTTTGTCGCATCTTCTGCATCTTCTGGATTAGCTGGTTTGATGGAGGTCACCATCATGTGTAACTTCATCAGTTTGAGGTAGAAGAACAACTTTTGCTTCCATCTTCTGAAATGGAGTCCTTCAAACTTGAACGGCTTATTGATATCAGCAACAGTTTTCTTTTCTGATTCCATGGAAGAAGGATACGTCTTAAAATTGTTGGAACAGTCGCCGATTTCACACCTGAAAAACAAGGATTAAACAAAAAAAACAAGTTATCGGCTGAGTCACGACCAGGTCGCTCTCTTTAAGACATTTCGTGGCTCTGCCTTGAGTTTTGTGCAAGCAGTTCTTTCTTTGTCACAACGCCCCCAGGATAAAACAGCCGAGATAAAACTCTCTTCAATCCCTCACGCACACAATGGAGATTGTCACTTTTACTCTTTCTAATCTTGCTCAGAAAACTGGTCTCTTGATTCTCAGAAAAACAATGGTGTTGAAAACTTATCTTTTTTCTGTTCTCAAAAATTGCCTTTTATAGCCTGACATTAAAACCGAAATTAATAAAGAATAAATTAAATTTATTACTGCCATAAAAAAATTCCATTCAACAGTCAGAAAACGGGCAAATAAATTATGCCATAATTATCACAATTAAAAACGCAATTAAGGGCAGAAAACGTTTTGAAAATATTTTCAAAAAACAGCAAAAATACTTTCCAAATTCAAGAGACCTCCCAAGGCCCCAAGGCCCCGCTCCCGGACTAATGTTATATATAAATATATAATATATATGCACAACCAGTAGGGGGAGGGATTCGATCCTAAGACCTAACCCTCCGAGTCCAAAATGCTTAACCACTGGGCCAAGCTCGAATTGTTGATATAAATGTACAAAAGAATTATTTTAAAAACATATATCCCAACATGATACATCTCTGATTTGGTGTCACGCGGCTTCGCCTCGCTCCGTCGCGATATAATTTTGATTTGGTGTGGCGTGGTGATGCATTTTTTATTTTGATGCCGCGTGATTTAGTTTCTCTTATGTATATTGTTCAATAAGAGAAACTAAATGCATACAATTAATAAAAACATCTCTTTCTAACAGATATGAAGAAGAGATGTATATCAATGGGTAATAAATAATGTATGCATACAATTATTCTTGCATTTTCTATCAATTTATATCAATTAATGTTCAATAACAAAAAATATCAGTGACAGTGTAGAAAGGTATATCAAAAACAAATTAATCAAGAAGAAGTTACAGGATTAACAGAATCTTAAGCTGCCCCTGAAGTGACTGCAGGACCATCCATAACATCTGTCTATGAGAGAGTTCGGGACAATTACAACTTGTTGTAAACTTATTTAATAGTCTTCACTCCTTAGCCGACATCCATTATATCTCCCATTAGCATGTAAGTGAATCTGCTTTCGAAGTTGGTAGTTCAATTATATTAGAAGCGCAGAATGCTAATAGCCAAACTCCTCTCCTTGTAGACGGGGCGTTTTGTTGAATCAACCAAAATCTAGGATCAAAATCACTGATTTAACAAAACCCAAATTTCATATTTCAATCTAAGTGGACCAATGTATCCGACCATTTTACCTAACTGAAAATTCAAATAAATTTTACTAAAATAATATAAATATTTGGACATTATGTACCTGCAAATGATCAGTTTGAATCCACAACTGAGTAAGTTGAACACTAATGAATTGAACACCAAAATTACTTTAAAATAATGAGCTTCCTAGTTTTTTATTTATTAAGGCTCACAAATTACAATAACTTCTATAGTGCAAATGGCTGACCAATAAAAGCTTCTTCAGCCTAACTCATGGTATCTTTTTTTATGGATTAAAGCTGACAGTCTTAGTAATGGAATTTTCTACACACTTGCACTTTATAACGACTTATAATTAATCGACTTACAATGTATCGAACCGTTTTACCTAATTGAAAATTCATATAAATTTAATAAAACAATACAAAAATTTGTACATTATGTACCTGTGAATGATCAGTTTGAATCCACAGCTGAGTAAGTAGAACGCTAATGAATTAAACACCAAAATTATCTCGTGAGTTATCTTCAGGTATACCCTTCGAACTCAAAATCTCTTTTTGACTCTTGCCAGTTTACGCCAACACCACAAAGTAAGACATCATCCTTAGTATTACCCATCCCTTACTAATAAGCATAGATAGTTCCATGACACAATGAATTTATCAGGTGTACGGCATAGTCTACAACTACTTCAAATATATTCTACAACTACACATATTCTTCCTAAATCAATCCATGCATGTTCAAAATGCCAAGTTATCCGCAAACACCATATCTAATAAATAAGCGAATCCTTGTGTGTTTACTTGATCGAAATCAACAAAATCTTTTTTACTAATGGGTCAATACACCACCGTCCACCACAACTCATCACCATATCTCAACAGGGATACCTTGTAAAACGCAATTCACAATACTAAATAGAGTGAGTGACTACAAAAGCAAAAGCTTGGCCAATCAATAAGATTTCCAATTTTGCACTCAATAAAGTACATTGTTTCTAAATATCCGTAGAAAGTTAAAGTGGAATCATGATGCATATTTCAAGTTTACGTAAGACCACTATTTTATTCCTAAGACATTAATTAAAATGTATAGAATAAAATGGAGTAATTCTACATACCAAAGTAAGACATCACTTTGGACTTGGATGAGTGCATAAACTTGCCTTCATTATACGTTACGGTTTTACACATGTTAGAGCATTGCTCGGTCGAACTCACAAGTATTGCTATATCAAGCTTGTTGTCAAATTTAGTTGTCAAAACTATATCTTGATTTTTATTCTACAATTAGTTAAGTCTCGGCCTAGAATAGAGGTAGTTGAGAAACGAACTAGTCATCATTTGCGTTCTACTGTTTGAAGGCGAAGATCAACCAAAGCTTTTGGAGAACTTCATCAGCAAAAGGTAAGTGAAGACTGAACCACCTATTTCTCAAGTTATATTCACTTTTCTATCCTTGAGACAATTGTCGCATAACTAATTAGACTATCTTGCATAGACAAGAATTTCGAATCGAGAACTAATTATTTAGTTTACGAATTTCTCGAAATATAATGACTAAGCCTAATGAACATTTGTTCATACTTGATCAAATTTCGGTGGAGAACAATTTATTGTTCGGAACCAAATCCTGATTCAAGTTTATCATTCGAAAATAGCCTGTATTAGTGATATGTGTCATTGATGTTATTCAGGAATGTTTCGAATTGATTTAGAGAAATATAGAACTACTATATTCGGAATACAAAACAATGTAATCGGTCTTACAAACTGAGAAAATTGTTATACGTCTGAATCCGTATTACATGTACTCGTACACGTAGCGGAGTAGATATATATCGACTTTCAGATTTGTGTGATACGCATACTCGTATGCATATCATGGGAAAATCTAATTGTTTCGTGATCCGGATAGGTATGTATATTCGTATACAAACCATTTTGGAAATGTGGTAAGGAAACCGGGTTAAAGTATCAACCGTTATGCGAGTCAATACAGTTCTATGTTCTAAAACCAGTTAAGTACCCAAACCGGTACAAGAACTGAAAAGTTCTGTGAACTCCGGAACCGGTAAAAGTATTAAGTTTGCAAACTGGTACGTGAACTGAAAAAGTTCTGTAGACTCCGGAATTTTGAGTTGCACATAAGTTTGCAAACATATATTACGTGAACTGAAAAAGTTCTGTCAACTCTGGAACTCGGTAATTTCTTATAAGTTTACGAACCGGTCCACGTACTGTGACTCAGGCGACTCACGAATAGTTCAAATATTTGTACCTTGTACATTTACCAACTATGGCTATTATGATTCAATTGCAAGTAAATTATTTCTATGAGATGATTTACAATTGATGAATTCTCTAATTAACACTAGACTCATTTGATCACATAATTGTGACTCAAGATTAATGTCTTAGTGAACATAAAAATGAGTGTTAAGTTTTTAAAGTTCAAATCGGCTAGTTTCGGCTAACCATGTTGGACATAGTCTTTATACACGGTTCAGTTACGGTTTACCTAACCATAATGTATATCTTGTTTATGTGAATAAGATTCAAATATTTCATCTAACGTTGGATATTGTTTGCTTGGTTCCAAAGATATCTTAGATTAAACCTAAAGCAACCTAGGCTTTGAAGTTTATACAAGGGGAACTCTTAGCAACTGGGATCTTTGAATCCTGACACTAATTTTTGGTGTGTCCTAGTTGTATCTAGAGTCGTCCTCTCCAGAAACCCTTTTAGGGTTTGGTGACTATAAAGACTTCACTGGGATTCGTGAAGCCAGGTCCAGTTATCTTTTATCTTGATAACTCGAGTATCCTGATCTTGATTGTTTGTAGAGATTGCTCCATCAATCAAGATAGATAGTAATCATCAAAGTTCTCTTCGTCTCAGACATTGTTGATTCCGCAAGTTTTATACTTGTGAGGTAAATAATAATCTAGGTTGCACTTCGGGTTGTATAAGTCCTGATTTTGAGGATAGCCAAACTTTTGTCAAGTTGCTATCGATTTCCATCACCTGGATCTTTCGTTTGATCTGATCATCCGTTTAGATCATAAATCAGGAAATCAATTATATGCTTAAACTGTGGGAGGCAGATTTGGTTTAAAGTCTTCAATTGAGTTGAAGCAACTCTTAGTTGGTGTGAGATCTTCTAAGGGAATCACTTGCGTGGAGTCCTGCTAAGATTCAAGAGGCGTAAGGAGCGCGAATGTACCTAAATCAGTGGGAGAATGAGTTCGGGCTCAACTACATTCCAGACCGAAGTTAATTGGTAGTGTTATTTCTAGTGCATGTCTTTATTTTTTTCCACGTTATTTAGTTTATCTTTATAACTGAAATATTACAGGTTGTGTGTTCATCAATCATAGTAGATAGGTCCGACCTTGTTTGTTGGATAAGACTTGATTGATCCTTGGATATTGGTCTTTGGTACCGTCCAAGAACTCTCTTTGTAGTTAGGTTCACGGATTCAGTTCCGTAAACGTTCTAACAACAAGAGAGAGAGAGAGAGAGAGAGAGAAATATAACTAGTAGACACTTTCCTTAATTCAGTTTTTACTCTCATAGTTGTGTTGAATTTGTCCATACATATTGCCTACAAAAAAAGTTGGTGGTGTATTTTGATATCCCAGTGTTTTCACCACACAAAAAAACACAAACATAAACAATGATTCGTAAGTTTGACTATCCCTAAGTTCCCTTGCCATCAATCCACATACATATACATCCACAATACGAAGTTAATTAAAATCGCAAATTAATAGTATTTATTTCAATGCATGCATGCCATAGTGTTTTATGCAACATCACACGTTTTGTTCTCAAGGGGTGATAATTCTGGATCACGCATGCTTATCACTTTATTCTGCACCAGCATGCACACCTTAATTAAGAAGTGTAATTCAAATGTATAAAATGACAAAGTTATACCATATGCAACGGAGGGTGAGATCACCAATTTCACTCATTCAATTGAAATAGTACAACAGTGTTTTCATGTATGCTCTGAAACATACAAAGCAAATTAGTTGGAGGACAAAGTATAATTGGTTACTTTTTTGATTAGTTTAGCAGTTGAAGTTATACTGGCTTGGACCCTATGAATAAATTATATCCAGTTAGCCAGTCACTTATTTTTTATGGGTTGATAAACTGATCTGCTAATGTCGAAATGTGCATTGATCTGATTAATTCGATTGGTGAAAATCCTGCTGATTCTCTTGAACATGATCATGCAAAATAAGGTAAAATCCTAAAGAACATATCATAAGATAAACTTGATCTGCATCATGGATTGGTGGAGGTGGTGGCAACTATGTAGGTTCATCTCCCTATAGCTCATTAGACCCATCTCCCTATTTATCTAATTAAATTAAGAGAACTCATAACTGCATATTAAAATCCTTGAAATAGAAAGCTAATAATACTAAAAATCATGAAAAAAAGATTAAAGTATTGAATTTCATTGTCATCGGTAAGTAGATAAGATTTTTGAGTTTGTTGATCTTAAAATCGTACCTGCAAAATAAAACAAAAGGGTTGGGCTTTATATAAAGTTGCAAAAATATGTTAATCAAACAAAAACACTGGTTCATGTCTTTTAACAAACATATAGTGTAGTTGCATCTTTTCTGACGACTACATCCAAGTAGATCTAAAGGCTATAAAACTACTAACATTCAAGATTCAAAGATAAACAAGATGTAAAGAACATGAAAAGTAAAGATTGACACAAGCATATAACGTGGTTCGGCCATGAAATCCTACGTCCACGGGAAAGAAGATGTTTTCTTTATTGATTAAGGTCTTACCCTTGAAAGAGTTACAAATATCACTTAGATTTGTCACTCTCTCTTTATCTAGATCTCTCTCAGGAATTCTCTGTAGAAAGACCATCTAAGATTACATGTCCATTTCCTTCTACATGGACTGGTATTTATGGACAAACTAGACTCGTGAAGGTCTGGTCTCGCCGAGCTGGTGGAGCTTATCATACATCTTCTCATTACTTCGGACGAGCTCTATACTATCCCTCGTGATGGCCTGCTTGGTTCTCATTCCGAGTCATCTCGCTCTGTACGCCATCGTGTTGCTCTTCCTTGGGGAACCTCGTGCTGCATCATCATTGGGTTATAGTATAGATCGCCCAAGTCTTCTGATACGATGTAGATTCTCCCACGCCTATTCTGATCCTTCATTAAATGCAGTCCTTCTTTTTAGACTTGACCGTCTGAGTTGATTTGACCACTCCTTACACGCGTCATTCATGTAACGTTGTAGCAGGTGTCTCGATTCAGACAAAATCATCTTTTAGAATATGATTCGATGCTTCTATCTCATCATCTTATCATGAAACCATCCCTTGAGATGTTGAAACGTGGCCATCGGGTAATTTACCCTCACATTTTTCTCATTTTCTTTGCAACTTGCCAAGGGCATGATGGGAAGAAAACTTCGTAACCGTCCCGTCTTTATCGCCACATCCGAGATTCTCGCCACGTCTGCACTTTTAGTGCGCTTTTACCTGTTGGACGTGAGGCGCCGGTTGGTTGTCCATAGGTTTCTTATAAAATCTTTTGGGGGAAGAGAATGATGTCTTTATTTTCTGTTTTCAGAGTTCAGAACTTTTTTATTCTCTTTCTCATCTGTCTTTTGCTGTTCCTTCTTAACTTCTTGTCTCTTATAAAGAGATTCATTATGTATGGAAGAAACTCTCCATCTCGACCTCCAAGATTGATCTTGTAGTGCCAATATCCTGAGTTTAGTATTGTCTTCCTAGCCGAGATATCTAGTGTAGATGCAGATGCTGCTTCAGAATATCGCCTGATGAAGAGAAAACTGAACATTGAGCTTGATCATGTCGATAACCTTTGTCAAAAAATTGTGAATAAGGATGATAAGATAGATCGGCAGAAAGCCGAGATCGAGCATCTGCGAAGCGAGCTTCATCATTATGAGAGATTTGAGTATGTGCCCGAGAAGGTAGACAATCTTCAGGCGAGCCTTTCTCGGGTCCAGGGTATTATCGCCGATAAAACATTATTATCCGATAACTTGGAGAGTCAGTGTGAACGATTGAGGCTTCCGATCAGAGATTTGCATGTTGATTGCAAGCGGATTTTACAGGAAAAGGATGTCACTGAGAAATCTAACCAAGAATTACGTGAGAGGCTTCGGAGATTTAACGAGGTATCCCAGGAGTTGGAATGGGCTCAGGCTCAATTGTCAGGTCTGCAGCTAGCACATGATCGGCAGAAGGCTAGCTGGAGCGATCATAAGAAATACTGTCCAACCAATGAATTCAATGAGGAACGCCATAATGAGTTGACTTCGAAGATCTCAGCTCTTGAGTGTAGTTTGCTTCAGTCCGAGGAAACCGTTAACGTAGTTTTACCCTTGCTGGAAGGTGTTTTTCCATATGTTGTATTGTTCTTGTGCCTCTTCTAATGTTATGGTATTGTTGTCCTGATACTAACCGCTTTATTGTATGTGTAGTTGAGCAAGGAAAGGTGAAGTCTTTCGAGGAGGAAGCTATTCGACTGAAGGCTCGGGAGACTCAGTTTCTCGGGCAGGTTACTACTGCGGAAGCTGCGTCGGCTCAACTGAATCTTGACCTTGCTGCTGAGGAATAAAAGTTCAAGACTGAGCTCGTCACGAAGGTTAAGGAGGGCGTGAAGGCGGTCATCAAGAAAAAGCGGTCCGATGTCGTTGCTAAGAAAGCTGGTTCAGGATCGGTTCCGCCGAAGGAATAGTTGGACTTTTTGTAGTGATGCGCCACTATTGTGCCATTTGCACTGGGTTGCAATCTGCTGGAACACCTTAATTTTTTCGAAGATCTTTGTTTTATGGGGTGCTTCGTCGCCAATCGGTTGTTTCTTTATTTCTTGACATTCCTGGTTTTGTTATTCGGATCATGCTTTGTTGCTTGTTTATGGTAGACTTATTCCCTGCATTTAAAATGTGTAATTAGTTAGCATAAATTCCATTTCTGTCGAACACACTCAACAAGGAGGGTCATCGGGCCCAATGCCATGTCCCGATTGAGGTATCTCATCACTGTCGTTTTGATCTAGTGGTAAGGTATTTATTCATTCATAGATTCTATATCTCGACATCCCAGAGTAGTTATCGATCAACTAGACTGGGCAAGTGATTTCGGCCACTTGCGATGGGAGCAATGTGGTATGCTCGATTGTCAAGTGCTCGTGCCTTGACAATCGGTCTCTGGTTTCCAACCACCATGACCCTTAAGATACCTTGGCACTTGCACACTGCCACTGCCCCGAGTTCGAATAGCTCGTCGAGTGTAAGACACCTCGGCACTTGCACACTGCCGTCGCCCCGAGTACGAATGTCCATTCGAGTGTAAGACACCTCGGCACTTGCACACTGCCGTCGCCCTGAGTACGAATGTCCATTCGAGTGTAAGTCACCTCGACACCTGCACACTGCCGTCGCCCCGAGTACGAATGACCATTAGACGCAGATGTCATATTCCCTACCCCTCGTGGAATTTTACGGAAATGAATGACAAGGTATCATACATGCTTACACACCTCTCATAGGTGGTATAGTTTCAAGCGTCGAGCATTCCATGGCCGAGGTTCTGGTGTTCCGTCTAGTTTTAATATCTTGTATGCCCCTTCTCCCACTTTCTCCACTATAGTATATGGTCCGCCCCATCTTGCCGCCAGTTTTCCGCCCTTTTTGTCGCGCTCATAACTGGGCAGCTCTTTCATCACCCATTGTCTTGGTTGGAACTCTCTCGGGCGAACACCTTGTTTTATTCACGTTGTACTCGCCTTTGGTAATTCTCCATTTTCTGCAGGGCCATCTCTCGGGTTTCTTCCAAGTCGTCGAGTTTGGCCAAGATTAGGTCTGCTGAGATATTCTTTCTCCACGTATCGGTCCTTATGGTAGGTATCATTGCCTCGGTTGGAAGGATAGCTTCAGTTTCGTATGTTAGAATGAATGGTGACAGGCCGGTTGCATCCCTTCTGGTAGTGCGATAAGCCCATAAAACATTATAGAGCTTTTCACACCATTCGCCATATTCCCCATCTAACTTCTTTTTTAGATTGTCCGCTAATGTTTTGTTGGTGATTTCTGCCTGTCCGTTACTTTGGGGGTACAGGGGTGTCGCCTTGCTCTTTCGAATGTTATAGGTGTTGAATAGCAGGTCGATGTTATTCCCTTGTAGCTATTTTCCATTGTCCGAGACGATTGCTGCTGGGACTCCAAAACGGCAAATGATATGTTCCCAGATGAATCGGAAGACATATCTATCTCGAATATGCCTAAGTGGTGCATCTTCCACCCATTTGGTGAAATAATCCGTAGCTACAATCAGATACTTTCTATGCCCCGAGCCGACATGTAGTGGTCCCACAATGTCGATCCCCCATTTGGCAAAGGGCCAAGGGATTACCACTGAATTTAATGATACTATCGGTGCATGTATCTTTTTGCCAAATTTTTGGCATTCGTCGCAAATTAGTGTCATATGTTTCGTATCCTCATTCATATACGGCCAAAAATATCCCATGGTCTTGGCCCGAGTTGCCAGACTTCGGCCTGAGCTATGATTTCCCGAAGCACCATAATGTAGCTCATTCAAGATTGAGTGCCCGTCTTCTTTACTTAAACATCTCAGAAGTGGTCCTAGATACGATCTTCTGTACAAGATACCGTCTCGCAATTCATATGCTGCTGCTTTGCTTTTGATCTTGTTGATCTCGGGTCGTCCCTTTGGTAATTCTCCCGTCTCCAGATATTGGTGGATGGGTTAACGCCAGTCACCAGCTTCGTACTTATCAGCCGTTGTCACAGCCACATACACTCTTGTGTCTTCTACTTCGGGTATAGAGGGCATCAGGACCCTCATAACGCGGATACCCTCAACACTTGAGTCCGTTAACATTAAGGCGATGTAGGCTAACGCGTCAGAGTGCCTGTTATGTTTTCTGCAGATGTGTCTGAACTTAATGTTGGGAATCTGATTGATGTAAAGTTGGGCGAGCTCCCAATATTTCTGTAATACCGGATCATGAATTGCATACTTCCCACTAATCTGTCGGATGACTAGTTGAGAGTCGCTAGTCAGTCTTACGTCATGTATCTCTAATTCCATAATTAATCGCAAGGAATGAATTACCGCTTCATATTTAGTGACATTGTTTGTCGCCTTGAATTCGAGCCGAAACGAGTGGACCATTTTCTTCCCTTTTGGTGTAGTAAAAACTAGTCTTAGCCCCGATCCATCTTTGTTAGACGACCCATCTACAAACACTTCCCATCGTGTCGGGTTACACGTTTCAAGGAGATCGGACGGATCTTCTCGGTCTTCTTCCATGCCCAGGATATCCTCAATTTCCTCCTCATCGTCTAGGGGAAAATCTTCCAGGAAATCGGCCACTGCTTGTGCTTTCACTGTTGTCCTCATTTCATAGAAGATGTCGAACTATTTAATTTGAGCACTCCATTTAGAGATCCGCCCCGATCTTGCTGCGCTGTCGAGCACTGACTCAATAGAAGATTTCGTAAGTACTCGGATCTTGTGGGTTTGGAAGTATGTATGTAGTTTTTGTGTTGCGAACACAAAAGCCAGTATTAGCTGTTCGATTTTGGTATAGTTCCTTTCTGCTGGGTTCATGGTCTTTCTTATGAAGTACACGGGTTTTTCTTCAACCCCAATATTTTTAACTAAGACTGCGTTGATGGCATAACTAGTCGCCCCGAGATATAAGGTAAGCACTTCATCGGGCTCGGGCCTTTGCAGCACCGGCAGACTCGCGAGATGTTGTTTAATTTTTTGAAATGCTTCCTCACACTCCTCGCTCCACTTGAATTTTCCACCCTTTCTTAGTGTCCCAAAGAAGTCTTTGCACTTGTCCGATGATCGTGAAATAAATCGCCCCAATGCTGCCAAGTTTCTATTTAGCCGTTGCACGTCTTTTACCGTTACCGGGGATGGCATTTCTAAGACATCTCTGATCTTGTCTGGGTCGGCTTCTATTCCTTTATCAGTGATTATATACCCTAGGAATTTACTCGAAGTCACCCAAAAGGTGCACTTGGCCGGGTTCACTCTCATTTTATATTTCCTCATAGTCTGAAAAATCTCCCGAAGATCATCAATATGGTTGGACGCCACCCTGCTTTTCACTAGCATGTCGTCCACGTAGACTTCGATAGTGTGGTGTATCTTATCTTCAAACATGTCCTCCACCAGCCTTTGGTAGGTGGCTCATGCATTCCTCAATCCAAACGGCATTTTGGTGTAGCAATATAGCCCTCGAGTTGTAAAGAAATATGTATGCTCTTGATCCTCAATGGCCAGGGGGATTTGGTTGTACCCAGAGTAACCATCCATCAATTTTATCGCCTTGTAGCCGACTATGGATTCTACTAACTGATCGATGTTGGGGAGAGGGAAGCTGTCTTTAGGACATGCTTTATTCAAATCACTGAAGTCGATACAGATTCTTACCCCTCCATTTTTCTTAGGCACGATGACCATGTTTGATATCCACTGTGTATATTGGGCTTTTCGAATAATACCCTCTACTTGAAGTTTCTTTAATTCAGCCTCGACCGCCGTTTGCAACTCGGGGGCAATCCTTCGCATCTTTTTTAGGACCGGCTTGAATTTAGGGTCTATCTTGAGGCGGTAAGAACATACTTTCGGGTCAATTCCCTCCATATCATGCATTTTCCAGGCGAACACGTCCATGTGTTCCCTTAACAAGGTTATTAGTTGGCCTGTCTGTTCGTGCGACAGCAACGATCCAATTCTGACGATTTTTTATTCTTCCTCGGACCCTAGGTTAATCTCCCGAGTAGGTTCTAGGGCCGAGAAGTTTGGTTTTGGCTCTTTGATCGGTGTCGCCTCCTTTGATTTCTATAAGGTCTCTTTCTCGCTAGCCTCATAGGCCATGACTGCTTTTGAAATTGCCTTTTCCAACTCTTCCCCAGCCTTGACTTCCTTAGCTTTGTTCTTTTCTCGGTGCTGCCTTGCTCGTCTATCCTCATTTTATTGAATGTCTAGTTGCATGCATTGTCTCACAGCCTCAGGATCGCCTATTACTTCAACAACTCCTCTGTAAGTGGGAAACCTTAACCTCTGGTGATAAGCAGAAGCTACTCCTTTGATGCCCGCGATCCAAGGTCTCCCGACGATTGCCTCGTAGGGTGACACAACGTCCACAACACAGAATGTGGTGAGGGTGTCGAGATAGCCCTCTCCGTCTGAGATTCTAAGTGTGACCTCCCCCTTCGGTATGGTCACCATCCCGTTGAACCAGTAGATACGATAAGTTGACGGAATTAAGATGTCATCGGACAACTCCATTCTTTTGAAAGTGTCGTAAAAGAGGACCTTAACAGAACTCCCACTGTCTACTAGTATCCTTTTGACTCCCCATTCCTCAATAAGTAGGGTAATGACTAGTGGATCTCCATGTGCTTGGTCGTTCATCGGGACATCTTTTGCCGAGAAGGTGATCGGCAGCATCATCCAGGTCTCCATCGGTAAAGTTTTGGCCACACTAAAAATCTCTTTTCCCGTCCGATCCCTTTTGTGAATTCTCGAAGTGATGCCAGCTCCCAAATCGAATCCCTGAGTTGTTGAATGTGAAATAGTGTTAACGAACTGGGTTCCCCGGTCAATCCTTACTTGGTGCACGGGAGCGTCAGGGGCAGTAGGGGCGGGCGTTGTTTGTTTGACGAAGTGCCTCAGGTATCCATCTCTGATCAGATGTTGAACTATATCTTTTACTTCCCGACAGTTGTTGGTCGAATGGCCTCGGTACTGATGGTAATGACATAACTCGGGATGGTTTCTTGTTTCGTCAAACTGTATTCCTCTAGTCTTTGGATATCGGATATCATTTCTCTTTTCGACCTCCTTAAAGATTTCTTCCAACGGCGCGTTCAGAGGCGTGTATGTTCTCGGCTCGTGGCGTGGTTTCTTTACTTTCTCGACCCACTCCTTTTTGCATGTGCCTTGGTGGGATGGTACGAGCCTCTTTTCGGGTCGCCTGGAGATCTCTTGAGGGGTCGTTTCTGCAGTCGTGCTGGCTTCTTGGACTCCCCTGTCCTGTGTTCCTTCTTGTATTTCTTCTAGTGGAATATAATGCTCTTGCATCTTCCTCATTTCCTTCAGCGTCTGCGGTTTTTCAGTATACATGGCTATCCAGATAGGTTCGGACTTTCCTAAAGAATTTTCGAACCCGAAGATTTGTTGGTCGACATGCACCTTCCCGATATCGGTGCATAGTTTTCTCCACCTGTCCGTCAACGATCTTAAAGGCTCTCTGAACCTCCGGGCCAATGTAAACAGTTTATTTATTCTTGGCCGAGCAATGCTGTTGTGCATATAGGTTTCTAGGAACGTCTCCACCAAGGTTTCATAACTTCCTATGGACTCATCGGGTAGCGTATAGAACCAGTTTCTCGCCTCCTTTAGCCGGAAAAAAATTGCACATGACCACCTCCGTGTTCCTCCATTGTAGCAGAGACATGTCGTACATTTTAATATGCTCTCTTGCATCACCAGTGCCGTCGAATCTGGAAGGGAATGTGGGGAGTGTACACTTCGGGGGAAAGGGGGTTCGTTCTAGCTCTTGGGTAAAAGGGGTCTTCTTCACTTCACTAATCACTTCCGCTAACTTATCGTCTTCTCCGTCTCCAGCCAACTTCTTAACCATTTGTTCGAGTTGTTCGATCTTAGCTTTAGTCGTGGTGTCGGATCTCCCATTGTAAACCTCTTCATCGGTTGAGGAATCCTTGGGAGGACCATACCCACCTCTCGTGCGGCTAGGGTTGGGTACACGCTCTCGGCCTGGCGGTGGAGTTCGGGTATACCCTGATCGGGTATGATTGCTTGAGGCTCCATGGCTCGAGGATCCTCGTGATCTAGATCTCTGATTTCGGAGCTGGTAATTCTCGTGCTCTAGGGCTAGGTTTCTCCTTTGTAGCTCTCTCATCAATTCCTCTTGCATTCTTTGGTTCGCAAGGATTGCCATCAATGTCGGGTCGGTGCTCTCGTGGATGGAGTGACCGTTCACATGGTTCCCTGCCGCCGTTGGTGATGCAGTTGGTGCTGCTGCTGGGGGTGTGGTTGGGGGTGCCACTGGGGGAATATCTTAGGTTGTGTTATCTCTCCCCAAACGCACTTGCCTAAGTCTCTCCTCCTCTTGATACAGAGCGTGTCGGTATTCTGCACGCTATCGGGCTCGTCTTCGATCTTCTTGCATCATTAGTGCTTCTTCGTCATCCTCTGTGGCGGACGCAGTCATTTAATCCCTCATATTCTCGGGCCTCAGTTGACTTGGGTTGATGTGCAACCTTCTCGGGGGAAGGTCGTCGTCTCTACCCAGATCCACTTCCTCGTCGACAGCTGCCATTCCTTCACCTGGAGATTGGGACTCTTCCTGCTGTTGTTGTCGGTTGTTCTACTGTCTTGAACCCGTTACTCCTTCCTGCGCGCTCGTCCCTTCTACCGTTCGATTCCTCAGGATCCTGCCTGTCCCTGAAGTGCTGGCCATCGGCTCGGATGTACTTTTTCTCTGAGATTCTTCCCTACCTACGTCAGCAAAGTACACAACACCTCACTTTGAACTGTCTTCGAAAAGGTTTTAAATGAAGTGCTAAAGGACGAAGTCTGACAAACAACAAGAGTCCAACTAAGTACGATTTCTCCTACTTTTCTCTGCTGAACTCAGCAAACTAAATGTTTTTGACTAGTAGTAGAGTTTTTCTGTAAAAGTGCTTGACACATCGCTTTTAGTACTCTCGCCATGCATTAATCATTATTTGTCCTAACATTCCTTGTACTAGAAATCATTCGTTGCCCGTACAACTGACCGGAAAACTTCTTTCTAGTCAATCTTTAAAGCGATGGCCTCTACTTTTGCCACTCTTTCAGTGCTTCCACCGATCAGAGTTGCCGGAGTGAGGTCTTTCCTACTCTCTGCCTCGGAACTCCATAAGGACCGTTTTACCTTAGGATTCTTTCAGGCTTTTTGTTTTAGCTACGTTGTAAGGCTCTTAAAATGGGATCAAAACGAGATTATCACCGGGGCGCTCGTTTGACCCTTTCTAGCCATAGTTTTGGTAACCTTAACTCAATGATTTTGAGCCGATTCACCGGTGTTGACGCTACTTTTTAACAATCTAGAAAGCTTTATAATTTTGAGAGAAAAAGAGATCAGCGGGACGAAGTTTCACTTCAGCTTCTACCCAAACATCAAAGATGTTATTTTGGGAGCTTGAGAATCTTTCTACCAACTTGCTTTAACGACTCAACTTAATAGCCTAGTTTGATAACTCAACCTTATCGACCCAACTTGACCGGAAGATGAAAAAAAAATAACGATGCTATTAAGGACAACTCGACGCCAAAACAAAGCAAAGTTCGACTAAGCCTAAAACATAAAGTTTCAAAGATGAAGAAGATCACTTTTTCAAAACAAAACACACTGTAAGCTTTGCATACTAACACGCCTAACCAAAAGAGTTTGTTCCTTAGCTTCAACAAACACACAAGGTGACTTAGGAGCTTGGATTTCTCTCATTTAGGGAGTGATTTCAAGGTATCCGAAGATGTTACACGGTCCCCTCAGTCGGCGCCAGAATGTAGATGTGGAAAATCCTACCTCTACATCCAAGGAACTACAATCATACATATTGAAGTAAATAAGCAAGAGATGAACAAGAACGCAAGATATACGTGGTTCGGCATGATTACCTACGTCCACGGGGGTAAAGGGATGATCTTATTACTTGACTCAAGGTTACAATTGATGTCTCTCACTAACAAACTCTTCACTCACTCTACAAAGCTCTTAATGTTCTCTCCTCTCTCGCTGAAATGCTTGCCCTTTAGCTCTCTACAAGGCTATCTATTTATAGTTACACATGATGATACATCCAAGTTACAGTGTGAGTCGTGGTATATCATTCTTGATGTTCTTCTAGGGCGATGAGTGACATCCCTCCCGAGATGTTGAGCCGAGCTTGGTGAGATATTCTCCCGACGTTCCTTTGTCCGATACCGATTGTTTAGTAAGATGAGGCCGACATCGTCCTTCATCCTGGCCCGATGTCATTAGTCCTGAGTCTTACTTTGACTAGATTCTCCTTATCTTCTTCAACGGACTTGTCAGAATATTTATTACCCTGGTACTCGACAGACATCTCTTCCGTCACGTTCGAGTTTTACCTTTACACGTACTAGCTTCACGGGTTCTTTTGGTGTCTCTTTTCTCGCGCCGGGCTCAGAGAAGATGATTCAGTGCCTCGCGCTTTTCTTATTATTGGTGCAACGTGGCCTAGGATCGCTCCACCTAGATCTGTGGATTATTTACACCTACATCTTGCATAGTTGGTGCCTTGTAGGTTAGAGATTTATACGAAGAAATGTTCTACATTTTTATTTCACAGGCAATTCAAATGATATCAGATTTGGAAAGTGTCACACAGCTCAATTATTGCACAATCAAGAGGTATCGAGTGTTATTACAAGGTCAGTTTATTGTATCCTTACCTACAATGTGATATGGTTGACTTTTTGTGATAGATAATTAGTTGTGTGTTTTCACCGTTGATGCAAAGGTTGAAATTAATTCATGCATGTTTTAATATATTATGATAAATGGTTGGAGTGTGATATTAGTTTGATTATATTGAATGTCAATCGCGATAGACAAAAAGTGGATGGAAGATCCAATGATGTGTACCTAGACGGTCTTAAGTATTTTCCATTAATCTTGAGGTTGAAGAGGTCATACAATGTACCTTGGATTGCAAAAGCAATGACCTGGTATAAAAGAGCCAAGTCAACCCGATACAGCTGATTCTCCCCATTGGAAGTACATAAATATTAAATGGCCAGAGTTCGACCAAGAAATACGTATCGTTCGACTTGGTATGGATGTAAGTTAGGCTGGAACGCGAAGATGTGATGGAAGGTGGATACTTGGTGTAGCAAAAATCATTGATCACATACTAATATTGATTTTAAGTACTTCGGTTTAAGAATTCTAAGTGGTTAATTTCTTAGTTACGAAGTTATTTAAGTTTCTTTAAGTTTGGTTACTTTTATTTCATAATTTTATTTAAGACTTATGTTATTTAAGTATTTATGATTCGCCAAGATTAATTATCTATATTTTGTTATCTATTAGGTGCAATACTTCTTAACTCTGCCAATGCAAATGCTTACTTCAGTTCATTGCGGGTCCCAAGCCCGGACAAAGGAGGAGGATGAAGAAAAGTAATTGGGAAGGGATACAAGTAATTATGGTCTATGTTGGCCATCCAGAATACCCTCACATTTAAAAGAGGTAAACTGGTTTGTTGCAAGTTTACTTAAATTTATTTGTGTTGTTTTTAAAAAAGAGGGTACAAAAACCACCCAATATTTCGATTAGCAATCTGTAT
Organism: Papaver armeniacum; assembly: GCA_023531295.1. Taxonomy (NCBI): domain Eukaryota; kingdom Viridiplantae; phylum Streptophyta; class Magnoliopsida; order Ranunculales; family Papaveraceae; genus Papaver; species Papaver armeniacum. The sequence goes on along the minus strand of JAJJWW010009322.1, from coordinate 195,414 downwards.
GGACAAACTCCAATATACTTTCAAGAGAATCAACTAGACTCAATCTTAATAAAAAGTATATCAAAAGAGTTATATCTCTCTTTCTCGATTCAATTCTTACTCAAGCAAATAGAAATCTGCGCCAAATTGAGTCTAATTGAATACAAAGAGAAATAACTTGGATGGTACCAAAGACCAATATCAAGTGTCAATCAATATAAATCAACAAAGGTTGGATATTCTAATTGATTGATCTTAACGCACAACTTTGTGATATTTCAATTATATAACAAAATATATTCAAATTAGAAGCCGATTCCCAAAAGGACAGAAGATTTTCTAACCTCAAATGAATTTACCCTTCTTACTTATCTCAATCAATCTCAAGTAGTTCCAAATAAAACTAACCTCTTCATTAAAGGATCTTCAATCCAAGCATCATCTCTTAGAAATCAAACATTCAAAACGAATGGATTCCTGAAGAAAATCTCCAATGAGAAACGCATCGACTGCACAAAGTAGCGTAAGGAGGGTGTTGATGAATTAAGGATATATATCTCTTATCTCGAAGAATCAAAGAAATAATTTTCCAAGAATTGAAGAACTTGGGAGTCTCCTCGAAGGGAACTTTAATAACAGGTCTTACATTTGCCTCTCTACGAAATAACTTGTACGCCATGGTCTATTTCATTTGTTGTGTCTTTTTATCTCTTCTTAATCGAATTTCATTTACCCTTGTTCCCACATCAATATATTTTGAATAATTAGTCAACAAATTGGCCCCCCACAACAGATAATTAACTGCGAGTCCCTCACATTTAAAATATTGAAGAGCGATTTTTAAAAAAATCTGTTGTTGTAATAACCTTGGTCTTCTGCTGATGTTTACCGGATTTGGAAAAGTACAAGTTTTCAAGTTTTGTGTCTCCGTTTCTCCTCAAATATCATGATTTGATTTGTTGTTTCTTTATCCTCCTGTACCCTCCGTACAAACCATTAAAGCCCTTTTTCGAGGACCGTTTATGTCAAAAACCAGGATCTTTTTTCCCTACCTTTCTCCTCTCTTTTCATTCTTTAGTTTTTCTCCGATTCTCTCCTTCCGAATTTACGCTTCTCGTTTACCGCGCAAATCTTTTCTTCATCCTTTCTAACGTTTAATCCTAATCTCCAAATTCCCTCCATTCCCATAATCGATAATGATTAGTCGTGTACAAAGCTTCTTCAATTCATACTTTCAATTCCCGAGAACCTCATCCATTCTTTTTCTCAAGTATTATTTTCTCTCGTATCATCAATGTGATGATCAAAGGATTATCATCAGGTAATTCCTATTCCCTTATACGATCCGTAGTTGCCTCTATTTTATGAAATCTTGGCCCAAAGAAAATTCTCTCAAGCCGTTAAGGGATAATGAGGATAAAATTGCTCATGCAGGATATTGATTGGCACCTGGCATAACAAAAGTTTTGAAACGCCGTAAATAACCTAGGTGTTGATGTTAGTCTTCACGAGCATACTTCCTGGTTAAGGATATGATATCTTGACAGAAGGTTGCTTATTATACCTTTTGCATCGTTTCTTATTTCGTAAATTGCTTGTAAATTGTTAACTTGTTGTTTCAATAGAAGAGGGCTTCCTTGAATTTAAAGAACAACTGTCAAATGAGAATTGAAGAAACAATAACAAATCAAATCAAAATAGATATTCCAAGTCAAGAAACAATTTCTAACATGGAGAATTTTATTCTATCTTCCCCGGCTTCTTGAAAAGGTTCCCTTAGAATCACAACCCGCGGATATTAATCATGAAGAATTATATAACAAAATATATCCCTATTATAGTGTATTTCTTGATTTTCTCCTCTCTAATTCAATCTTCTTTTGGTAGTTCTTCCTTGTAATATAATTGATTAATATTATTGATGTATAATTTTAATCGGGAAGGTGAATAACAATACCATCTTTTCCATTCCCATACTTGCTACAAAAGATTTAGTTGTCATCATGTATTTGTTGGTTATTAATTGTATAGTCGCTGATAAGATCGCAGTATCTTTATGAATGAGAATTCTATCTCTTTTTATCGGTCATGCAAAGGCCCATTGACCTTGCCTTATCATTTGTGTGGTCTTCCGAGTTAGACCTCCCTAATTAGAGGTCCTCCCCGGCCACTGGCTCGCGACCGCAGACGCCTTTACACTTGCATGTAAAGACCCATTGATCTTGTCTTATCATTTTCCAGACAGATAAAAGCCCTACATACAAAATCGAGACGTCCGTATATACTTCATGTACCAGGGTAGGTTCATCCATCCCTGCACTCGCTCACAACTCAATATGCATACACTCGCTCCTGGAAGACCTGGCCGCCCAACTGTATAACCTACATATATAGTTGGGAATCCAAGGTTGGATATTCATGGCCCCAAATTCTCATGGCTCGTTTCGGAGCGGTGTAACCTTTCCCCCGAGCCACGGCGAGAGATACCTCTTATATGGTTTGTGCTCATATCTACTTCATTTTCAATAAAATGTTATTAGCTAACTAGGGTACGCTTGTCCCATTCATTTGCGCATTTATATTTGTAGAATCATTCAATCATTCATGTTTCATTATTTGTCGATATTTGTTTTTGCAATTATTCTATTGCTGTCATTTGTTTGATTTCACCGAGTTACTTGCATCTTGTCAGTATTGATCATTCACTTTTATGCCTTTTGTTCACATTTAAAAAGCATTCACCTCGCTGGGTACGCCTCATCCCTCACTCTCTATAGCATCTACCATTAGTTTTTCCTTTTCTTCTCAGTTCATTTTTCACATGCTGTTTCCAACCTTTCTTTGGGTGTTGACGCTTTAATAAAATTTCACAAGAAATGGCCTCAATCAGCTTGATTGAAGGAGATTCCACATCAACCACACAGTAATAAAATATCAAATATTTGAACCTCTCCTTTGGTTTGTTTGTAGTAGTTTCAATCTGTATGGGGAATTAAATCCTCAAACTCCAAGAAGATATTCTTCCTGTCAAATTTGATCGAACAAGCTTCAATCTTCTCCATCAACTGAACTTTTTCACAACCAACCGATCTTAATCCTCGCAGAAAGAGGTTATATTGTCATGAAAATTCGATAGTGCTGATAAGAGTGGGACGATAGAGTTGCAATTCAAATTCTTAGCTTTTGTTCCTAAAAATTCTTTCCTTTCAAGCAAAAGTAAATTGTTTGATGCCCATACAAAGAACAAAAACTCGACTTCTATCGCCCATGGTTCCATTCCAACATTCCAAGGATTTTCCATCACAAGTATAGTTTCAAATCTTTTTCAATGACCAATATCCAAGTGACTCAAAATTGGGAAGGGATACAAGTAATTATGGTCTATGTTGGCCATCCAGAATACCCTCACATTTAAAAGAGGTAAACCTGGTTTGTTGCAAGTTTACTTAAATTTATTTGTGTTGTTTCTGAAAAAGAGGGGGTACAAAAACCACACCCAATATTTCGATTAGCAATCTGTATGGACAAACTCCAATATACTTTCAAGAGAATCAACTAGACTCAATCTTAATAAAGTATATCAAAGAGTTATATCTCTCTTTCTCGATTCAATTCTTACTCAAGCAAATAGAAATCTGCGAGTCTAATTGAATACAAGAGAAATAACTTGGATGGTACCAAAGACCAATATCCAAGTGTCAATCAATATAAATCAACAAAGGTTGGATATTCTAATTGATTGATCTTAACGCACAACCTGTGATATTTCAATTATATAACAAAATATAATGCGGAATAGAAATAACACGTACACCCGAATTTTGTTAACGAGGAAACCGCAAATGCGAAAAAACCCGGGACCTAGTCCAGATTGAACACACATTGTATTAAGCCGCTACAGACACTAGCCTACTACAAACTAACTTCAATCTGGACTGTAGTTGAACACCAATCAATCTCACACTGATCCAAGGTACAGTTGCGCTCCTTACGTCTCTAATCCCAGCAGGATACTACACACTTGATTCCCTTAGCTGATCTCGCCCACAACTAAGAGTTGCTACGACCCAAAGTCAAAGACTTTAATAAACAAATTTGTATCACACATAAAAGTCTACGATAATAGATAAATCTGTCTCCCACAGAAAAGTCTACGATAATAGATAAATCTGTCTCCCACAGAATACCTACAAGTTTTGTTCTGTCTTTTGATAAATCAAGGTGAACAGGAACCAATTGATAACCCGGACTTATATTCCCAAAGAACATCCTAGTATTATCAATCACCTCACAATAATCTTAATCGACGCGGCGAAAAAAGATATTGTGGAATCACAAACGATGAGACGAAGATGTTTGTGACTACTTTTATATCTTGCCTATCGGAGATATTAATCTCAAACCAATCGTTATAATTGTACTCAACACGATAGAATCAGCAAGATCAGATCACACAACTACAAGAAAGTAGTATCGGTCTGCCTTCACAATCCCAATGAAGTCTTTAAGTCGTTAACCTGGTTTTCAAGAAGAAACCTAAGGTTAAAGTAGAATCGACTCTAGCTAATACAACTAGTATCACACAGAAGGTGTGGGGATTAGGTTTCCTAGTTGCTAGAGTTTTCCCTTATATAGTCTTTCAAATCAGGGTTTGCAATCAATGTTAGCTTAGTAACAAAGCATTCAATATTCACCGTTAGATGAAAACCTGATTAGATTCAAGCTAATATCTTTCAACCGTTGGATCGAAAACTTAGCTTGTTACACACAAATGAAATGTACGATTTTAGGTTTGTGTAACCGTACCCAAACATGTACATTTGTTGGTTCAACAATAGTTAACCAAATGGTTAGCCATATGAGCACTTTCATATCAACCATATTCTTCTTCACCATAACTAGTTCAAATGACTCAAATGAACTAGTTAGAGAGTTGTTCAATTGCAAGGAAATCTTATGTAACTTCACAAGACACAATCGAAGCAAAAACGATTTGATTCACTCGAATCGGTTCATGAACTTTATAGCCACGGTTTGCATTTTGCATTCCTTAGTTAATATAAATATAAGTTCACAAACAATCGTCTTTAGATATAAACAACTTAAGTTCGCAGACTTAGTTCGCGTACTTAAGTTCCCGGAAGGAGTTCACAAACTCCAGCAGAATTTCTCGGGTCGAGAACTTCCGCCAGTTCGCGGACTTGTTCCGGTTCTCTTGATCAACAAAGTTCTCAAACTTCGGTTAAAGGAAAAAAGGACTTATACATATATGTGTTACCACACAATGCTTATATCCACCATTGGTTATATAATCAAAACTCTTAATTTCAATCATTGAAACATTCTTAGAGGACGTTATTATATAGTTGTTATTCACAAACTATTTTTCCTCAAAGTAAGCAATTTTCAAAGTGATTGAAACATATCATGACTTTCATCACTAGGTAAAGATAAACTTGGCCAAAGCAAAAGCTTACCAACACATATTTCGAGAAATAGATAGGCGAGATAAACTCGGCTCGAAATAGCAAATGTGTATAATCAAAGTCTATATAGTAAAACGACTTTTGTCTCAAAGATAGGAGATAGAGTAGATAGACTTTTGAGTGATAGATAAGTTCAAGTCTCCACATACCTTTTAGTCGATGAAGTTCCACCAGTTCCTTAAGTAGTTTTTCTTCTTGTATGATGATTGCCATGGAGTTCTTGAGCTCAACTACACTTTCTATCCTATTCCGAGACTTAGCTATAGTAGACTAGAAATCAAGGCTTATAGTTTTGATCACTAACATTGACAAACATGCTTGAGATAGCAACGCATGCGAGTTCGACCGAGCAATTCTCTAACACTCTTCCCCTTTGTCAATTTTAGTGACAAAACTATCAATACATATGGAATACAAAAATAAATGAATTAACTTTTGTAGCTCCTATTCCACATGCCTAATCTTCAACATTACTCGAAATCTTCGTCACTTCCAAGTACTCCAATGATCCCAAAGGTTGTAAGTTCAGCATCATCGTTGTTGAAAATCCATAGCTATAACAACGAGAAAACAAGAGTTCTGAATCATTGTTATACAGTGTCATAGTATCATTATATAGCATCAAAGTTCAATTGTATCACAACTTCGACAACAATACTATGGTGATATGTATCACTTACCCTTAGTCAATACTCCATCTCACATGGAAACCACTCCCCCTTACATAATGATCCGAAAACCATATGTATTTGTAGTGTGAACTACATATTAATTCTCCCCCTTTTTGTCAATAAAATTGGCAAAGGTACGAAAACGGGATCCTAATGAAATTTCCAAAAGAGACATTTCATGACCAAAAGAAAGCATATATCATCTTATTTAGATGCAATCATATAACCGAAGCTAAATGCATTCATCAAGAATTTTATAAAGATAGATAACCCCTATAATATTCCACAGCCGCACTCCCCACAAAGATTTGGCAATTAAGCACAGGTTCAATTAAGAACTCTCCCCATAATATGTCATTCCCAAAAGAACAACAAGAGCGACCTTAATTTCAAAAGAAAAGAAGGATTTCTTTGGACATAACAAATCACATACAAGTATGAATTTGAATCCAAAATACTCAATTAAATTAACCATAAGAGAACCCATGATTAATTTAATCGGAAATGCTCAACATAAGTGAACTTATGGAGTCTCAAAAATACTCAATTAGATTAATCACAAGAGAACCCATAATTAATCTAATCGGAATACACAACCAAATTAACCACAAAAAACAATCAATTTAATTGGTCATGCTCGACATAAGAGAACTTACGGAGCAACAACTAAATAACCAAACGAGGATGATTAATTTAGTTGATCATGCTCGACATAAAGTACCTCACGGAGAAACAACTAAGATAATCATAAGCAAATGAATAACTCAGTCGATTGTGCTCAAAATAAGACACCTTATGGAACAACACAGTATATGCACAAAAACTATAGACCGGAGGTCGACCAAATACTGTGGAATAAGCAAGGATTCATTCTATTTTCCATCACCATTTGCACAATGACATATAATAGACATAATCCTTGTAAATAAAAGATTTTAACCTATCTTCCATCAATAATTGACATAATAAGCTTAAATTTTGTATTGACATACAAAGGACTTAACTTTCAACACGGTAACACATGCATATTGACATACAAAGGACTTAACTTTCGACACGGTATGGGACAATCACAGTTCACGGACGTAAACACACATATCCCATAACAAGTTGCAATACATAAAACCATAAAGATTAATACTGCAAAAATCATCTTCCAAACAATTTTAGAATTTAAACAAATAAATCTAAAAACATGAAGATGAAAACGTTGGACATAGCTATGTGTAATCACAATAATGGTTATTCCAAACTCTAGTTATTCTTCTAAACAAAACAAGAAAATAGAAGATTTACTAGATAAACTAAAATCAACATGCTAAACCAAAAACAGACTCCTATGCCAAAGTCGAGCACGAACTGAAGTCAAATAGACGGTTCACTATCCTCATGAGTCTTGAGGTCCTTGAGCTTGTGAACGACAGTATCCTCTGCATCTTCAGAGTGGATATCCTTATTGAGAAGTTATTTAACACGGGTTTTCATAAGAACAAGGTCAAAATTAACCTTCTTCAACTTAGTTCTTACCACATCAAGACACTTCATTGTATCAACAAGTTGTTGTTTTGCATCCTCAAAGTTATTGAGGAAGTCAAGGACTAATTCAGCCGAAATCTCTTCAACCTCCTCAATATCCGAGTAGGAATCAGGAGATTGAGGAAAAGATCCTTCAACTTCAACAAAGGTTCCCTTCTTTTCATCGAATTCGAAATATACTGCATTATCAACGAAGTCTTCGGGTAAATCCCAAGAGCAAGAAGAAGAAGCCATTGATAATAGGAAGCCTAGAGTGAGATAATTCAACTCACTAGGAAGGGTATATAAACACGTTCGAAAGGACTTAGGGTTTACAAGATCGGTTCTTGAGAAGGAGTCTCGAAACCGTACGTGTACCCGGAAAAAAAGTCCTCAAAATCCCAAAAGGATTATTTGAAGAAGGTTTACACAACACTTTGTTTTTTGGAAGAGTATACATCTTAGCTTTAGAAGGCATAAGGCACAAACAGAATTACAAAACAAAGAAAGACTAAACAGAAAAATACTCATTTTAAAAGTGTTAATTGTCAATCCATCTAAGAACGATAAGAGATTAGCTAGATGAACAAAGACACTTTGTCAATAAGTATACCTCAACAATCTTCATTCAACCAGGATTTTTGTGAGTGAGATTTCAACCTTGTGATTAATTAGCACAAGTACGAGCCTTTAGCTCGTTAAATGAAAATTGTCTTTGATTTTCTTTGTTCCTTCGAGACTTTGGAGAAAAACCGTTATGATGTGAAAAGTTGTCATAAAGTTGACTGTTATCAAAACATGACTCATAGTGTTGATTTTTACCTGAAGAGTTTTGCCTAGATAAAGTAGACAGCCTGCTGACAGTTTCTTTACAATCTTCAATTAACTTCTTTAGGTTATCACCATCGATGCACTTTTCTTCTGATACCTTGTTCACATCGACTGAATCATTATCTCCTTTACTGAATAAGGAAAATCTCTGATTTTTTCTCAGACGGTTTTTGTTAAGATGTCTGTTCTGCTTCTGAACATTTGAGGAACTCATTGAACTGACTTTCCTGGTAACATACACATGATAAGTATGAAAACCAATTGGTTTAGACATACGAATGTCAGTTACACCTTTGAGGATTAAGTCTAAGGTGTGTTGAAGTTGAACAAGGGATTTTTTATTCAACCTAGAGTTTTCCTTTTGTTTAATAGAACTTTTTGCCTCACAAAAGAGACATACTGACATACTTTCTGATCACAAGAGTGATTAGACAGTTCAGTCTTAACAATCTTGTTAGGAGATTTCTTAATTCCATGTGATGTAGAACATCCTTGATTGGAGGAGACTAAAACATCTTTTCTGAATGGAAGGGATTCCGATTTTGCTTCTGGAGATGGAACATTTCAGTCGTAGCAGAAGTACTTGATATGTTGGACTGCTTAGAGCATCCTTGAATAGAGAGTTTACTCAAGCGATGTTCAATTTCCAAAGCATCCCTTTTGAGGCTTGCCTCAAGAGATATACGTGAAGAATGATCTTCAGTGTTTTCTTTGAACTTGCAGTTCCTTACAACACCAAGGAAAACATCGACATGATGTTTTAACCGATTAAATCTATCAGCTTGGATTCTAACAAGATTTAGAATCAAATCACTCTCTTCAGCTGTTTCCCGTTCATTTAGAGAGATAGACTCTTTTGAAGGGTAATAGGAAAAACACATGTCGGAGCCTGTCTGTCTAGTTTGAACACAGGGTTCGTCTATATTTGATATTGAAGAATCTTTCTCTTTAATAGAAATAGACGAGACAGAACTTTTATTTCTGGTGACGCGTTTATCAGAGATAGTACTCTTGTCCATAGAGTCATATCGCTACAAACACAAACTTGTAAGGTCTTGAACGTGTTTGCCTGCTCTGATACCAATTGAAAAAGCGGGGGTACAACAACCACACCCAATATTTCGATTAGTAATCTGTATGGACAAACTCCAATATAATTTCAAGAGAATCAACTAGACTCAATATTAATAAAGTATATCAAAGAGTTATATCTCTCTTTCTCGATTCAATTCTTACTCAAGCAAATAGAAATCTGCGAGTCTAATTGAATACAAGAGAAATAACTTGGATGGTACCAAAGACCAATATTCAAGTGTCAATCAATGTAAATCAACAACCAAAGGTTGGATATTCTAATTGATTGATCTTAACGCACAACCTGTGATATTTCAATTATATAACAAAATATAATGCGGAATAGAAATAACACAGACACCATAATTTTGTTAACGAGGAAACCGCAAATGCAGAAAAACCCCGGGACCTACTCCAGATTGAAAACACACTGTATTAAGCCGCTACAGATACTATCCTACTACAAACTAGCTTCGGTCTGGACTGTAGTAGAACCCCAATCAATCTCACATTGATCCAAGGTACAGTTACGCCCCTTACGTCTCTGATCCCAGCAGGATACTACGCACTTGATTGCCTTAGCTTATCTCACCCACAACTAAGAGTTGCTACGACCCAAAGTCGAAGACTTTAATAAACAAATCTGTATCACACAGAAAAGTCTACGATAATAGATAAATCTGTCTCCCACAGAAATACCTACAAGTTTTGTTCCGTCTTTTGATAAATCAAGGTGAACAGGAACTAATTGATAACCCGGACTTATATTCCCGGAGAACATCCTAGTATTATCAATCACCTCACAATAATCTTAATCGACGTGGCGAAAGAAGATATTGTGGAATCACAAACGATGAGACGAAGATGTTTGTGACTACTTTTATATCTTTCCTATCGGAGATATTAATCTCAGGCCAATCGTTACGATTGTACTCAACACGATAGAATCAGCAAGATCAGATCACACAACTACAAGAAAGTAGTATCGATCTGGCTTCACAATCCCAATGAAGTCTTTAAGTCGTTAACCTGGTTTTAAAGAAGAAACCTAATGTTAAAGGAGAATCGATTCTAGATAATACAACTAGTATCACACAGAAGGTGTGGGGATTAGGTTTACCAGTTGCTAGAGTTCTCCCTTATATAGTCTTTCAAATCAGGGTTTGCAATCAATGTTAGCTTAGTAACAAAGCATTCAATATTCACCGTTAGATGAAAACCTGATTAGATTCAAGCTAATATTTTTCAACCGTTGGATCGAAAACTTAGCTTGTTATACACAAATCAAATGCACGATTTTAGGTTTGTGTAACCATACCCAAACATGTACATTTGTTGGTTCAACAATAGTTAACCAAATGGTTAGCCATATGAGCACTTTCATATCAACCATATTCTTCTTCACCATAACTAGTTCAAATGACTCAAATGAACTAGTTAGATAGTTGTTCAATTGCAAGGAAATCTTATGTAACTACACAAGACACAATCGAAGCAAAAAATTTGATTCACTCGAATCGGTTCATGAACTTTATAGCCACAGTTTGCATTTTGCATTCCTTAGTTAATATAAATATAAGTTCACAAACAATCGTCTTTAGATATAACCAACTTAAGTTCGCAGACTTAGTTCGCGGACTTAAGTTCCCAGAAGGAGTTCTCAAACTCCAGCAGAATTTCTCGGGTCGAGAACTTCCGCCAGTTCGCGGACGAGTTCACAGCTCTTGTTCCGGTTCTCTTGATCAACAAAGTTCGCAAACTTCGGTTCAAGGAAAAAATGACTGATACATATATGTGTTACCACACAATGCTTATATCCACCATTGGTTATATAATCTAAACTCTCAATTTCAATCATTGAAACATTCTTAGAGGACGTTATTATATAGTTGTTATTCACAAACTATTTTTCGTCAAAGTAAGCAATTTTCAAAGTGATTAAAACATATCATGACTTTTGTCACTAGGTAAAGATGAACTTGGCCAAAGCAAAAGCTTACCAACACATATTTCGAGAAATAGATAGGCGAGATAAACTCGGCTCGAAATAGCAAATGTGTATAATCAAAGTTTATATAGCAAAACGACTTTTGTCTCAAAGATAGGAGATAGACTAGATAGACTTTTGAGTGATAGATAAGTTCAAGTCTCCACATACCTTTTAGTCGATGAAGTTCCACCAGTTCCTTGAGTAGTTCTTCGTCTTGTATGATGATTTCCATGGAGTTCTTGAGCTCAACTACACTTTTTATCCTAGTCCGAGACTTAGCTATAGTAGACTAGAAATCAAGACTTATAGTATTGATCACTAACATTGACAAACATGCTTGAGATAGCAATGCATGCGAGTTCGACCGAGCAATGCTCTAACAGTTTCTATTTAATGGTTTTTGGGGAACTGTGTTTCTTTAAGGTATAGGAGGAGGAGAAACTTTCCTAGCAACCTAAAGATGTTGGGGTGTCAATCTAGTTTGGCTAATAAACGCACTCGGTAATTTGTCATTTCGATTTTAACTTGAAACATTATGATTTTAGTATTATTTTTTACATTATAGTTTCTTGATGTCAAATTCCACATTTCAAGTAATGAAGTCCCTTCTGGTGGATTTAAAACTTAGTTGGTTAAATGCATTGAAATTACATCACACCGTGCATAAATTATGTCATGAACTAGATGCAGATGATCCTTCAACAAATGGAACTCATGATCAGTAGAAATGTTGTTCGGAATCTTTTCCAGAAAATGGCCCATCTTGCAAATTTTTGTTTCTACTGAACCTAATATACAATATGTTGCATTGCGAAACATCAACTTTGCAGTCCAAAGGACCTATAATACTTTCTCATGAAATCAGGTGATTTTGATAAGTATTAATTTCCTTATGTTCTCAAGTTTGAATATGGCTATAATCTGTACAAATACTCTTTTTTAGGTTTTCTTCTACAATTACAATAATCCTGAATATGGAAAGATTAGAGCTCATGATTAAGCTTTAGGTTTTCTTCTGCAAATAAAATAATCCTGAAGATGGAAAGATTAGAGCTCATGATTAAGCTTACATCTTATCGGACGTACAATAGACCAGGTTATGATTTTATTTTTAAAATAATCGTAGTGTCCATTTGAATGTCATTATGCTACCGTGGGTTTGTGATATCTCTCGGTGTCTATACTTTTTTCAGGCTCTACATGAATTTAAGGAATATTCCTCCAAAGTTGGCATAGATTTTATTAGGAAAAAAGTTGTTTGTATTATTGGTTGATGTGGCATAAAGTTATAAAGAGCATCTGAATGTCGAATAAGTGTTTGCTTGAGCTTATAACTATGTTGTTCAGGAGGCTTTCTCTTGTTCATCTAGGCGATATCCTAATGCGTGAGTTACTGTAACCATAAAGTATATTTAATTAGTGGTTCACATTTTAAAATGCTTATAAGATTCGTATTTCCATGCAGCTATAAGTTCATCCTTGCGGCACTTTGTGAGAGCTTAGACTTAGATGAAAGCAAAGCTACTCAAATTTCTGAAGTTAATGTTTGATGTCCGGAGTTGAGTCTCTCAGTTCCTAAAATTTATTATTTAATATATTTTTATGATTTTTTTCTGCAGATAATATCCATGATCTGGGTATTATTTGAAATATGCAGAATGAGTTGACAGTGCTAATGAACTCCTTGATAGGATTCTTGGAGAGTTATAACAGAAGAGCCTGCTCTTGTTCAGTTGTATTTGCTAATAGCCGATGTTAAGTGGTTTCCGGAGAAACCAACAGAAGGCCCACAAAAAATTATCGCTTTGATTCCAACAGGTTATTGCCAGGCTTCAGAAAATCAACATGACAAAACTTATACATGTTAGAGGACGTACAAGTTTAAGCTACTCAAAAACACCATTTAAAAAGATGGTGATTGAAGGATACATTGACACTATTCTAATGGATCGAATTTAGTATGTCATCTTATCTTTGTAAAATAAAAGAATGATCCAACCTTTATCAGTTTGATTCTTAGCTTAATTTAGAAACACATAAGTGACACAATATTTTTGTTTAAAAATGATATTACAAGGAATATAATACATTTTTTTCTTTGATTTGATGTGTCTGATGACTATTAGAAGTGTGGATACGTACGTTAAATATGATTTTTTAGAACTGTATCACTGATAAATCTGTGATTTCAGTAACATCTAAAAGCTCAATTTAGGAACAATAGTATCCTGTTACAAAAAAAAAAACACTGTAATAGTTATTAAATGTTACATATAGTGGAGAAGTGTTACTACTAGCACAAAATAGATCACATGGTGGGGACTACAAACCCGTTACTAATCAAATCCGTAACACTTCTTAACTGTGACAGAAAATCTGCCACACCCTCAACATTAACGTCTAATATGTGTTACTGAGGGTGTTTGTAACATATATAAAACGTTACAATTTGGCCTTTTAGGTGTTGTTACCATTGGTGACGGAGGGGTTTTGGAGACTTGTGGATTATTTTCTAAAGTTTCTATGAAGTTACAAGATTATGTTTTCAAAACTTATTTTTTCTTATTACCAATCAGTGGGTGTGATGGTGTGCTTGGGGTTCAATGGTTGAGCACTCTAGGTACGTTCACTTGGGATTTCAACAAGTTGATTATGCAGTTTAACAAGCTAGGCCAGAAGTTCGTGTTAGTGGGTAATAATTCACCAACCATAATGTGTTTGGAAACTAAGCATATGCAATAAGTCATAGGGCGGGAAAAACAAGGTATTTTTCTTCAGTTTTTAGTTAGACTGGACACATTAGGTCCAAGTAAGTTAGAGGTACCTATTGAAGTTAAAAACTTGGTGTTGCAGTATTCTGATATTTTCCGATCGCCTACATCATTGCCACTGAAACGCTCCTATGATCATCATATTCTATTGGTACCAGGCTCTACTCCAATTAATATGCGTCCATACCGATACCCACATTTTCAAAAGGAAGAAATTGAAAGGGTTGTGTCAGAACTAACACAGGCGGGTTCAACTCGACCAAGTTCAAGTCCATATTCGTCACCAGTTTTGTTAGTCAGAAAAAAGGATGGCTCATGGCGTATGTGTGTAGATTACTGTGCTTTAAACAATATTACTATTAAGGATAGGTCCAATTCCGGTGGTGGATGAGTTATTAGATGAATTGAATGACGCGATTATTTTTTCGAAACCTTGACTTATGATCTAGTCAGCATCAGATTCAACTTTTTGAATCGGATATACTAAAAACTACATTTCGGACACACGATGGTCATTACGAGTTTTTGGTAATGCCTTTCGGCCTTTCTAATGCTCCTGCGACGTTCCAAAGTTTGATGAACGACATTTTTCGTCCTCACCTCCGTAAGTTTGTACTGGTTTTCTTTGACAATATTTTATTTTATAGCAAGACGCTAAGTGACCATATCCATTATCTTTCGATTGTATTTTTCATTTTGCGATATAATCATCTCTCTGTCAAGGAG
This sequence comes from Papaver armeniacum, assembly GCA_023531295.1. NCBI lineage: Eukaryota > Viridiplantae > Streptophyta > Magnoliopsida > Ranunculales > Papaveraceae > Papaver > Papaver armeniacum. The sequence goes on along the minus strand of JAJJWW010009322.1, from coordinate 180,371 downwards.
TCTAAGTGTGTATTTGCGGAGTCGTCAATAGGGTATTTGGGACATAAAATCTCAGGTGAAGGAGTTTCAGTGGAAGACGACAAGATTTTAAGCATAAATAAATTGGCATGTCTCGTAAACAGTTAAGGATCTTCGTGGATTTTTTGGACTAACGGGATATTACGGTAAGTTCGTTAAGTATTACGTAAATATTTGTGCACCATTAACTGCATTATTGAAAAAAATGTTTTTAATTGGTCCGAAGACACTGCAGTTGCATTTAAACAGCTCCAAACTGCGTTAACTACAACCCCAGTTTTCGTTTTCCCTGATTTTCCAAAGGATTTCGTCTTAGAATGCGATGCTTCCAGTAACGGATTAGGGGATGTACTCATGCAAGAGGGTAATCCCATTGCTTATCATAGCAAGTCTTTGTCAAGAAAAAATTTGAGTCTTTCTGTGTATGACAAAGAAATGTTAACTATAATTTTTGTTGTCCAAAAATGGCGTGCATACTTGCTGGATCGACACTTTAAGATATATACGGACCACCGCAGCCTTAAATATTTTTTGGAGCAAAGATTGTCGTCTATCAAAATAGCAAAAGTGGGTAACTAAGTTATTGGGTTTTGACTACGAGATTGTTTATAAGCGCGGCTCCGATAACAATGTTGTTGATGCATTATCGCGTGTAAATGATTTCCAACTTATGGCTATTATATATCCAACATTTTCGGGTGTTGAAGACATAATTTAGGAGTGCCATGATGATACTGACATGGGAAATCATTGATGGCTTACGACAGAACTCAAGTTACAAGCTAAATTATTCCTATGCAAATAACATCCTTCGTTATAAAGGTAGGATTGTAGTTGCTTCCACTTCCCCTTGGCGTGTTAAACTCTTACATGAGTTTCATGGTACTCCCATCGCGGGTCATTATGGTTTTTTAAGAACCTATATAAGCGCCTTAAGGTAAATTTTTATTGGAAGGGTATGAAGAAGGCGATTAAGGATTACATCGTCGAGTGCGATATATGTCAGCGAAACAAGTCAGAAGCAGTGTCTCCTCCAGCCATTGCCCATTCCTGACGACGTATGGTTGGACATATCTATGGATTTTATCGATGGGTTGCCTAACTCGAGTCGTGAAAATTCCATCATGGTGGTAGTTGATCGACTCTCCAAGTATAGCCACTTTTATGTTATTTCTCATCCATATATTGCCATTACTATAACTAACATCTTTGTATGTGATATTGTGCGACTTCACGGCATGCCTAGGACTATTGCCAGTGATCGAGATCCAATATTTCTTAGAAAATTTTGGTAATCTTTCTTTTCCCTCCAAAGTACTCAATTATGTCGAAGTTCTCCTTACCACCCAAAAACGGATGGTAAACCGAGGTAACAAATCATACTTTAGAATGTTACCTCCGTTGATTTACTAGTGATAAACCCAGCGATTAGAAAGAGCTGGTTCCCATGGGAAGAATGGTGGTATAACACCATTTACCATTCAGTCATTAAAATGACACCCTTCGAAGCGCCAACTGTATCGACTTATCTGTCGGGCCCTACTGTCGTTCATGTCGTGGATATGTTACTAAGAGCTAGGGATCGCACCATACATATCCTTAAGACACATCTCCAGGTTGCTAAAGCGTGAATGAAGTCATATCTCAATGCCCATTGAACTTAAAGAAGCTTTAATGTGGATGATTTTTTTTTTCTCCGTCTTCAGTCGTACCGTCAAACTACAACAGCAAATCAGGCTTACTCTCAGCTCTCGCCGCGTTTTTATGGACCTTTTCGTGTTTTCGTGAGAATTGGACAAGTCGCTTATAAGCTATACATGCCTCCTTCGTGTCGCATACACCCGGTCTTTCATGTCTCGGCGTTGAAATTGAAGTTAGGAGTTGATGACGAAATTAAAAATAATTTACCTACAATTGCAGACCAGTGTGAGTGGGAGCCAAAGAAGATTTTAGAATGTGGAATGTTCAAGAAACATAATGTTGAAGTTACTCGTTGATTAATCAAGTGGAAGGATCATCCAACTGCATAGGCAACTTGGGAAGATGTTGAGGACTTTGCTAACCGTTTTCCTACTTTTGAGCCTTGAGGACAAGCCTCACCTGAACAAAAGTGGGATGTTGGGACACCAACACCAATTTGAATCTAGTCAGTAATCCTTACGATTTTGATTATCTTAGGAGTTCTAATTCTGTTAGACTTGGTTTTTATATTCCATAGTTACTTAAGATTTTTTCTTTACGTTCAAGTATTTTCCTTAGACTAGGATTATATATATCGTCATGGCAGAAGCACTGAAGCTGTTGTTGTTGATTCACTGAAGAATACACAAGAGATGGTGGTTCTAAGAGCTTCACTTGAGACCGAGAATACAAGGCAGAAGCACTGAAGCTGTTGTTGTTGATTTGTGATGATACATGGCCCAGATTTATGATGATATAGAATTATTAATGGAATATGAACACTGGGTTTGTGCTGAATGGAACTGGCAGGAGTTGGAAAGCTAGAGAAGAAGAATTTTTGATGCACAACAACATCACTTTATTGTGCTCAGCAGGTGTTTACAGAATTATCATTGGTAATGGATGCTCAATGATGAATAGGGGATAGTCGCTGCTGGTTGTTATGAGAAGAACTCGATCGAGAAAAGAGAGATATTAGGTTTATTGGCAGTGAAGGAGGAGATCGAGATTAGGTGATGCTGTGGTGTCGAACGGGAAGAATGAGCTGAGCTCGTGGACTATTGGCAGTGATAGCCAGAGAAATAGAGTCTTAGAACTTTGGCTCGAGACGGAGGAATGATGGTGATTCACTTTATGGTATATGTTGTGGAGCTGAGTTTGGTTTCACTGGATTATGTAAAGCACCGCAGTGGTGATTGATGGAGAATGATGCTCGTTGTTGACTGATGGCGACTGTATGATGGCATTGATGTTGGAATTGGAGATACAACTGGGTCTGAAGTTGCAGGATCTGATCTATTACTGCTACGGTGAAGCTGGTTTGTTGCTCAAGATGGATTTGTCTGTGGTACTGGTGGTTTATGACTGATTTAGATGAATGCCTAGGTTCAGGTGGAATTCTGGGTAGAGTTAGAGCTGTTGTTCTCAAGCTACAAAACAGGGAATTGAGGCTGTTTACGCAAGGAAGATCATTATGGAGCTGGGTTCGAACATGCGTTAGCTGCTGCTGATGAATTAGAAGATGGATTTGAACTTAAATAAGAAATCAGAGAAGCTCGGGTTCATTTTATGATGCCAAGAAAGTTACACAGAAGACTTGAGCTGATGGGTTTGTGTTGGATCTGGTTTTGAAGATGAATATGGTGGTGATGCACTGAAGTGGAAATGCTAGAGCTTGCAGCTCATGTGGTGTTGAGAACATGGTTCACTAGTGGAGGTTTGCATTGTTGATGAACATCTGGTGGAGTTTTCAAGACTAGTTTGAACCAGGGAAGTTAATAGTGCTACTGTTGATTGAGCTAATAGGTTTGCCTAGATGAAGTTGCAGAATTACAAGAAGCTACAATGGGTGTTTACAAAAGGGGTTACCGATGCTTTGTTCTCGACAGATAAAGACGATGTTGTGAAGCCATGAATTCAGTGAAGCAGATGTTATGGAGGCGATGGATTGCAGCCAGGAATGGACCTAGGGACTTGAACTGAAGTTGGATGCTGCTATAGGTTTTTGAGCTGAACTACAGATGACGCAGTTGGAAGTGCAGGAGTTATGTTGCAGCTGTAGAGAATGGGTATTTCAGGTGCAGTGAGAGTCATGGAAGTAAAGCTGAAATTGTAGGAGGAGTGAAGTTGCAGTCTTGTGGTGTTGTTGCTACTGTGATTCCAGTGGTGGTTAAGAGGAATTTAATGGGGGGTATGTGAAGATATGAAGTTGTTGTTAGTTGCTATTTGGTGCAGCCTGTGAACTGAAATTGCAGCTGTGTTAGCTTGGGTATGAATGGTTGCAGGTACTGGAGTTAAATGGCCTGGGCTGGTGTTGATGGTGCTGAGTCCATGTGTGTGATTGCTTGGCTGCGAAATGAATCAGGTGCAGAGAAGTGGTTGAATTGAATTATCAAGAAGATACAAAATGTTGGTACTGCTGTTTCAAGATGGTTTTTGATCTGTTGCGGCTGAAATAGCTTAGTTAACTATGTAGCATGAATGATAGATGAATGTTTAGGTACAATGGGTTACAGGCATGATTTGCAATGTCCGTGTGCAAGGGAGGCAGTGAAATAGGAGCTGGAACTGAGGCTGTGAAGCGCAATGATGTTGCAATCCTGACTCGGTCTTAACTCGGTTGACTCATTCTAACTCGGCCTGACCGAGTTGAACCGGTTGACAAGTCACTTAAGATATTTTTGCCGGCGCATTTCCCGGTCAAATTCCGGCTATGTCTTGGGACTCTTGGCGACTACCTTTTGAGAGAATCTTCTACATGGGTGTTTCTCTTATGCGGGTTTGGTGGACTCTTATCTTTGGTGGACTTTTATCTATTGGACCTTTGAAGACTTGACCTAAGAAGAAACATAAAAGGGAGGATTTTTACAACTTTGAGATATCACGTATTCTATTTGGAGTTTTGGAGAGAGCCGCATCTAGGGTTTGCTTTCGTTTTTTATATTTTCATCTTCTTTATTTTATTTCAATTATTATTATGATGATGAACTCCATACTTATGAGTAACTAAACTATTTTTGATTAAGGGTGATTTCAAAACCCGAAATATGAACCTATAATTGATATGCAATAGCTCGTTTTCTCACAAGTTTCGTTATTGTTTGATTTCTACCATGCTAATAATGTTTATGGATTATTTGTTGATTGTTTAAGTTCGAAATTAAATAGTTGATTCATAATCCTATTGGTAGTTTAGATTTTCTTCTACCCGTAATTGTCTAGAGAATTAAACACAAGTAGCAATATGTGGGTATTGATGATGGGATTTTGTTAAATGCCAATATGTAGAAATTGACACTAGTAGGTGATTCATGCTTTTGAATTCATCACTAGGAGCAACCTTATCTCACAAAACTTAGAGCACTTATTTAGGTCACACCTAGAAAGCGTACCTCTAGGAAACTTGGCAAGTAGAAACCGGTAGTCGAGCGCTTCCGTATCCGGTGAGCTTAGGAGATAATAACGGGATAGTTGAGCGTACTAATTATCCTAGGGTTGTTAGTAACAAGATAATGCGAAGAACGTGCTATATATCGATTTGGTTTATGTTTCGTGGTCGAGAATGATTCCTTAATCAATTCCATATCATATTTGAATACAACTTTACAATTTTCAGAATTTCCATAACAAAACAATCTTTCTAAGAGTATTTGCATAACAACTTTTGCTTAACACACCTCCCTTGGGACGAATCTGCTTTCATATATTACTTGCTAGTGTAAAGAGAAGTAGAAAATATTATTTGCGAGTTTGACACCTCGTCACCATCTCTAAGACAGACCTCATGAACCTAGCGTGACAACGTCTATCAAGTCCAAAGATCTGGATACTCGTGGGAAGGGGATTGTCTCCCTCTTCTCTATTTCATGAAGAAACGTCAAGATAGCCATCAGTTCCAGTTTATCCCTCTAAAAATGAGACGAGCTCTACCACTATATGAAGACTGCCAAGTTCGTGCCCGTAGCTATCACGCCTCTCCCTGCCAGTCTCTTCTGATCACAGCTGCTGCCAGGAACTGTTGTTGCTCGTCGATTAATACCATCCGAAGATTCACCATATCAACGACCATTACGTACAAAAGACCCATCGAGCATACAAGATAGAGCCACGTAGACCACGCTTGGGGACTGAGGTTCAGCATGAAATTATTTTTCCGTCAGTCAAGAACTTCTTCAACACTCTCTCCAACATAAGCCACTTCAACGCTCTACCCACTAGAAGTTGCTTCAACGCTCTCCGGGACCTGCTTGCTCCAGAAGATGCTTCAACGCTCTCAGCGGGACCCACACCACGTTCGAACATACAAGGTTCAGTTTGGGCAAAGCAAGCATGCCTAGATCCCACGTTCGAGCAAAGGGAAGACCGATGTTGGTTAGCAAGACCGGTGTTCGTCAAGGCAAGAGCGGTGTTGGTCGAAGTAGCAAGGATGACACTCGAGCAAGCACATAAACTGTACGGGCAAAGAAAGCAAGGCCGGTGTTGATCAAGTCACAAGGTCGGTACTGCTCAGGTCACGAGGCTGGTATTGGGCCAGCAAACGTGGCCGGTGTTAGTCAAGTCCGCAAATCCGGTGTTGGTCGAGATCGCAAGGCTAACATCCCATCACGCAAGCAAGACTGATATCACGTCACGCAAGTAGGACGGTATTAGGTCACGTCAGGCCGGTATTGGTCAAGGCCGATCAACGTCACAAGTCTGGTATTGTGCCACGTCAGCGAACAAGGCTGGTATTGGGCCCCGTTAGCAAACAAGACCGGGTGTCGGTCGGGCGGCGATGTCCGTCCGGGGTTCGTCAAATCGGCAAGGCCGGGTGTCGGTCAAGGGGCAAGTCCGGTGTTGGGGTGAGGGAACAAGTTTGGTAATTGGTCGAAGCAGCACAGTAGGCCCCAAGCAAAGCGAGCACGCGACGGCTCCCACTTGATCGAGGCACATCCAACCCCAAATTGGTCGAAGCGAGCACAGTAGTCCCCAAGCAAAGCGAGGCACGCGGTGGGTCCCACGTTCGAGCAAGGCGGGCATAACAAGCCCACGTTCGATCAAGCGGGCGCATGATGAGTCCCACGATCGAGCGAAGCAGCGCAACGGCCCGTTGAGCAGGCACATCATCCCCACGCTCGAGCGGAACAATCACGAAGAAGGCTCTAGACCGAGCGAGGCATAGCAAGGTCGATCGAAGCGAGCAAGACCGACATCATGCTAGGGGAACGCTCGCTCGAACGCCTCTTGAACGTGACATGCTCCAAGGACAGACGACTCGTCTCTCCCGGTAACATCTAACTTTGTCTCATAAGTTTTATCTGTATATGTCACCATCTAATGCCTACCCCACAATAATGTAACCATTATGTGCTAGGCAGGGGACTTAATGCTGATGGTGGATTTTAGTTCAAGGCTAAAATTGTGAAACCAAATATATGCGCTGACATCCTGCAAAGGATAACCACTGATAAAGTGATGAATACTTCTTCACTTTACTAATTCACCTAGAATGGAGCATGTGGAAACAATCCCAACATTCTGTGAATTAAATACACGAAATTCATCCAGGTTGGAGCATGTGGAAACAATCCCATATACCTTGTGAATTTACAGCATTATTTAACTAATGCATGACCAGCCTTGTATTTCATGTACTCATTATCGGTGCGGCATGACGACTCAGTATTGTTCTCAGCAGAGCAACACGAACCTCCAAGTACTAATAATGAAGCATGTACGAAATACCCGTACAGGCTGCAACTCTCGGTGTGTTATACTAGCCCAATTGAGCATATTTGAATATGAACTATCCATATCAGTCTCAGAAACGATCACGACCATCCAACTTCACCGGCATGATTGGATGGCTTAGATTGAATCCATGACCCCAAGCGGTATAGGAATATTCACTACCGACCCAACGCGGGCCCCGCATGGTCGGCCTCCCCAAAAGGGTGGCATAGCTTGCCAAACCGTCCAAGCCAAAGCAGTATGGACGAAAAACCCTAAATTAGGGTTTGCGGCACATTACATGTGTCGCAAAACAGTCTCAACCATCCATCTTCGCGGGCATAGATGGAGGGTGTAGATGTAGATTCAAAGGGCCCAGAGCATGTCAACACAAACACCGTGGGCCCGCCTACATACATGACCGATCGGTCAGGACCAACCATGGCTGGTCGTTCCAGTTCGTGCGCCCAAACAAGGCATGACGCACGGCCGGTGGAACCCTAGTTAGGGTTTGAACATCACGAGCGTCCATTTTCTCCTGCACGAATGAAGGGTCCGGGATTAGACTAAGCAGGTCCGGTGCGTATCAACATGACCACCATGGGCCCATCTATCTCCACACCCGATCGGCCAAGGCATATCATGCCTGGTTGCCTCGATTCACACTCCCAAACTAGGCGTGGCCACACCTCCCAATTGCAAACTAATCTCGACCACTCAACTTTGCCGGACAAATTGAGTGGCTTAGATCACATTTCTATGGGATATTAAGATATGGACGTGTACACCAGCTCGCCGTCTGTATACCACACTAATCGGCAAAGACCGACCAAGCTTGATCGTCTTGAAACGCGCGCCCGAAGTTGGCATGACGCGCGGCTTTTGTGGCACCAGATTTCTGTCGCAAATTGATCTCGACCAATCAAATTCGCCGGACAAATTGAGTGTCCCAGATCAAACTTTCACGAGACAATGAGGTATGGGCGCCTACACCGTCATGCCGTCTACATACATGAACGATCGGCCCTGCCAAAACCGTATCCCAAGCTTGGATTCGACCAAGCTGAAGAGTGATGCTTGCGCACCTCTTCAAAAACCCTAATTCCACTAACGGTCACAGATGAGTGTCTCAAAGATCATCTCGTCCGTCCAACTTCACCGGCTTGGTTATACAACCCTGGTCAGGAGTTAATTGGTCAGTCAGGCGTCATGGTGATCACCACCCATCACTCTACCACACCATGTGGTCGGCCAAGGGAGGACTTGCTTGCGCAACCTCCAAACCATCACATGAAGTAGGCTGGACATGAGGCTATTTTGAGACGCTCAAACAGCGATGCTTCATACATGCTGAATATACTTGATGCAGTACCTGCATAGAATACACATAATACTTCACAAGTATCGACTTCCTAAATAACTTAGTTATTTAATCTAGCATTACATGCTACTTTCTGTGGGTCCCACGATCCACACACTCGAGACATCAATCATGTCACAAACTGAGGGGATACATACTGGGGTATTGGTTTGGCGGTTTACAGCGTGCAGAGCACAACGCGCCATCACAAGAATGTGTCAGGAAGTCATGGACGGTTAGTGATGATTGGAGAAGTGTGCAAGACTGGTCGTGTGACACCAACACACGACTCCACTACTCCATCACTCCACTTTCTCCACTTCCCACGAGATACGAGGGTTAGGCTTAAAGACTTGTATAAATAGGTTCTCCTCCCTATTTTCCAAATAGGAACAAGACAAGACAACAGAGGCAAGTGTTGATACAATCGTATTCAAACACCGGAACTAATAGCTTACATCTTGCAAGCCAGTTCAGCTTTCTGATACAAGTCATACATAGCCAACACCTTCACAATCTCAACACCTTCTTCGCTTCCCTCCCTAAGATCAACCCCATCTCCTTCACTTTGTGACCGAAACAAGTCTAGAACGGCCATTTCTTGGTTTAGGCCGGATTTGCACAGATTGATTTCTCGAATCTACAAGCACTCCCGTGCAGTGCATTTGTTTAGGGTTTAGATTCATTTCTCATCCACACACCCCAAATTACCAAAACCAGCAGAAATAGTTTTCACCCATAAACAATTGCATATCTTAAGAATAATTTGGTTTTGGAAATTCCTTGGTGTCCCAACATCCTTGGTCTATAAATACCCAAGTTTGCATTTCGAGCAAACTATCCTAAGATCCAGAAAAACTTCATCTTCTTGTTTTTAATGGGGTAGCCGTCTATCCAGAGAGGAAGGTACCCTAATTAGGCGAAATCTCTTACGACCGCTCGTTTAAAGACTTTTGTGGGATCAATATGCTCTACGAGTACCGTTGGTGGAAAACTAGATAATTGCATTTTATTTTAGTTTTCGATTGATTTGATTGACTAACGGTTGTTGAACTTTGATTGCACCTAGCAGTTTGTTTATTCTTGAGAATCTTCTCTTCTGATATAAGATTCATTCAAACTAGATCGAAGTATCGACGTGATCTTAAGAACTGTTTGTAGATCTAAAGACGTCTTGTGATAATCCATTGTTAACAGACTTCGTTCAGTGTGTGATTGATCACAAGAGATTCAAGTGGTGTTGTGCAGGTGTTTATTGAAGATTAAAGAAGATTTGAAGACAAAGAAGATTTCTGATTTGGTTTCTATATCTTTGGGTGTGCACAAACCTTGATTGGCTGGGATCCAACTATAATCGGATTTATTCGATTGGTTAGTTGTGTAAGATCGGCATCACCTTATAGTTTCTTGTTTGATTCTATATTGCATTGATTGCAAATCTAAACTCTGTTACTTCGGTAGTTGTTGGATAGATTGATCTGACCAGGCAAAAAAGTTTATTAGTTAAACGGAAGGGCCTTTGCATATGACTTGAGATATATATCTTCATCTGAAAGAATCAAGAGAGTTGTTACCAAACATATTTGTTGTTCCTTTACTGTTTGGAATACGATCCAAAGGAATTGTTCCAGTGCGTGCACTTATTGAATGTCGGAAGCGCATGGATACTGAAGAAACTAAGTGAACTATAGGTTTAGTTGTTTGGTCTCAACTATATGAAGTTGGTTTAGATTTTGTATGGCGGCTTAATTCTAGGAGTATTCAATTCTGGACTAGGTCTCGGGGTTTTTCTGCATTTGCGGTTTCCTCGTTAACAAAATCTTGTTGTGTCTTTTACTTTTCTATTTCCGCAATTATAATTGTTTATTATAATTAAAAGTAAATTACACAAGTGTTAACTCTGTATTACTTGATAGTGATCCTATAGAGTTTGGTTAAGTCTGAACCTATTATCAAGTAATCACACTTTGATTGTTGTATTGTCTCGATCTCGTATCCATAGACGATCACACAAAGTGTGAATACCGATTTGTAGTATTGTCTCGACTTTTTCCATAGACAATCACTTTCGGTAAGAGGACTTATAGGTGGATAAATTAAAGATTGTGGTGTATTTGGGTACCCTCGTCTTTTCGATTGGTATCAGAGCAGGCAAACACGAAAAGATCTAACAATCTGTGTTTGGTGCGATCCAACCTATAAGAAATGAACTCGAGCTCACATGAATCGATTTCAGTTAACGTACCTCCAAGATTTGACGGAACAAACTATCTATGGTGGAAATCTACTATGAGATCTTTTCTTCAATCAAAAGACTTTAATAGTTGATTATTAGTCGTCGATGGTTATTATCGCCCGAAAATAGAAAATTCGGAAACTGAGTTTAAACGCTTAGTGGATTATTCAAACGAAGAAAAGGCTTTTGCAAAGCAGAATTCAGATGGTTTGAATGCTATTATACATGATGTAAGCCGTGATCTACAACATCATGTATCAACATGCCAAACTTCAAAGGAAGCTTGGGATAATCTTCAGATCATATTCGAAGAAAATACATCAGAGAAAGAAGCTAGACTTCAAACTTTTACGTCTGATTGGGAAAACCTTCGAATGGATGACAACGACACTTTTGAAGAGTTTCATATTAAACTCTCTGAGATAGTTAATGCTTCTTTCTCACTTGGAAAGACTAATTCTAAAAAAGATATAGTGTGCAAAATTCTCAGATCGTTGCCATCTAGATACGAATCTAAGAAGCATGCAATCATAGAAGCAAATGATCTTTCAACACTCTCACGAAGTACACTCGTTGGAAAGTTAAAGATCTTTTATCATGAATCACAATCTACTCAAGCTAAAGGAATTGCTTTTAAAGCTGCAAAATTTCCAAAAGCCTCATGGAGAAAGATAGATTGATGGATGATTCTGATGAACTGATTGCAGAAAATTCTGATGATGAAATTGAACAATCATTATCATTGATCACTAGACAGTTTTGAGATCTCTTAAGGAAAAGAAATAAGAGATTCATAAAAGATACTCATCGATCTTCTCGACCCCATGATCGAGTTCCAGTCAAGAACAAGAAAGATCAGGAAGAAGATGATGAATATCAGCCTCAATGCTTTAAGTGTAAAGGTTTTGGTCATATGGCTAAAGACTGTCCTAATCTCAGGAAATACACTGGAAGCAATGCATTGGTTGTACTCTAGACGAGACCTCTGATTCATATGATTCTGAAGAAGAGGAAACAATTAATATTGCATTAGTTGTCAATGTAATTCCCTCATTAGTGATTTAACTATTTTAAAAATGGACTTTTCTTCCGATGTCAATAAATCATCTAATGATAAAGGGAAAAATAACACAAAGTGTAAAACTGTCTCAAAAAGCAGAATTGCTAAAAGTTGCATATGCAACCCCAGTCAATCTCAAGATACTTCGCAAATTCGAGGTAAAAAAAAAAAAAAAAAAAAAAAATTCATACAATACTAGATCAAGGACACTCTGTTTGTTCCAAATCCCATAATGCGAGAAAATATCATACTAATACCACTTAATCGGTATTAGAATTACATCCTCACCATTGTGTGCCTAATCTGTGTGTGAGGAAGTAAAAATCAAAGCACTTTTGTGTAGATTATGGGAATAAAATCTAGTAATTGAAAATATATTCAATATATTCGTATTTATAGGAATATTATATTTTCGGAAATATGAAAATATAAAAGGATCCTTCTCCTACTCTGGTCATTCCTTGTCCGAACTATGAGTCAGGATCCGATGTCTTCTCTTGATAAGGTGCTTGATCTGAAAGATCACTTTAAGAATAAGCATGCACCTTCTTTTGATATTGAGAAATCAAAGAGAAAAATCAAAAAAGAGATTGGCTTAGCAAGAAGGAAAGAAAGAAAATGGTGAAGAAAGATCAGTGTATTGAAGCATTGACACACTTCTGCGTTCAATCAAAGACAGAATTACATGTTCTTGCAGAATCCTTCACGAAAACTTCTCAACTGCAAGAAATTCTGGTCAAGCAACAAGGTTATCTACTTGAATAAATTCACAAGCTGAAGACTGAAAGTAATAATCTGCCTTCCTCTAGCACTGATATGAAGAATTAAGTTGTGAAAAATTGACATCAATTTTTGATTTATGTCAATTATTGCATAAGGTCTATTTCTGAATAAAATATCAATTCACTAATCATGGGTTTACGATTTTACCAAACACAAGGATCGGTTCTACCTTAATATGATTACTGGGACCGGTTACATCAGTTACCAGGATCGGTTACATCAATTACCAGGACCGATTACCATATACCCATGGTATTACTTGTGATCGGTTACACAAGTCACTAGGATCGGTTACACCAATTACCAGGATCGGTTACACCAATTACCAGGACCGGTTACACCAATTACAAGGATCGATTACAACTCTTTTGTGATCGGTCATAGAAATTACCAGGATCGGTTACACCAATTACACATATCGATCATACCATCTAAGGTGATTACTTAGGATCGGTTACACTAATAAAAGTCATACCAATACATAAGTCAGGCATTGTGACTAGTTTTACCAAGATACATAACAAGTTATGATCGGTTCTACTAACTCACACATATTGGTAATCCAAAGATATGCAATGAATAACAATACCAATAAGCCTAGCGATTTCCCTTTCGATTCATACAACAAGTTTATGAATGTACTTCCTTTAAACAAATGTAAACATTGTTTCTAAGGATGAAATCTTCACCTTTACCCATACACATAATCACAATAGAATTCAAACGATTATGTCGATGTCTTATATACGAAGTTCAAAAGATAGGCGTTATACTTCGTATTCTAATTCCTTAACACTATGTCTACTAGAGTATATCATTCACAGCTTTGCAGTTATGTTTTCAATATAGCACGACTTGAAAGATACGACGTTGGGAATGAAACAGTTCAAGTCAAAATATTACTAACCTCAAGAGGAAGGATGATGTCGTCGATGTAGCTTGTTACTTCTTCACATTCTTCGATTCTTCGAGTAATACTTGTATGTCTCATAATCCTAATCTTTTTAGCCTAACCTATACGAAGTTGTCTCTAGTATATAATCAAGCGACTCTTTAATTGAGTTTTGATTTACTAAAATATGACAACCAAACTTGACATACCAACGCTTGGTGGGTTCAACCGAGCTATGCTCTAACATTTTCCCCCTTTGTCAATTTTAGTGACAAAACTCTTAATACATATGGATAAACAAATTACATAAAATTCATTATACATACGCTTTATTCCAAGTTTCAACAGTACAATACCTTGCATATATTCAATCCATAAATGTCGTTGTTGACATTTAAATAACAAAGCTAATACTCCCCCTAAAGGTGAGATAGGTAGATTTTCAATCCGCACATCTTTTTTATTTCTCTTTTGTAGTCCAAATAACTACAATCATCATATGATATGTTTCTCCCCCTTAGTCAATGCTTTACTCTTTCGTTAGATATAACGTTTAAGCACAATTGTCCTTTCCTAAGTGATTACAAATCACTTTGTTTACTCCATATATTTCTCCCCCCTTTTGTCACAAAATGACAAAGGTACGAGCAAATACCAAAAACCGAAAGGATCTTACAAATCTAAAAGAATTGTACAATCTATAACAGTTAAGCACGAAGGTTTCACATACCATTTTAGATAACCAATATCAAAACTAAAACTACAATTAATTTGGTTTTAATATGTTATCAAGGAAACAATTGCCCGAAGCAATTTTCCTAATAGTTTAACAAATTGACTAAGAAACTTAGTTCTCTTGTTAAACCGATTGCATAAAGCAATCGCTTATTTCGATAAGACCAAAATAAAGATCAAAATTAACTTTATTTTTCTCATTAGGCACTAATTATTCATACAATAACTTAGACCTTTCACTTTAGACAAGACAAATACTAGGTTAGTTAACTAATATTTCTTGTCAAGGCATTCGATTAGACTTGAATAACCTAATCCTTTACTTTGATAAGTTTAACTAAGATCAGAATTAACTTAGTTCCTCTTATCCGGAATCGAATTGGACTAAACAAATGATCCGTATTTTGTTAAGTCATAAACAATACATACAAACCAAATAAATTAACTTGCACAATTATGTTTCTTAACCGGAAGCAATTCAAACAAACATAGACATTAAAGCACAATAATTGCACCGAATTTCGTTAAGTCTAAAACAATTGATACCAAACAATAAAGAAAGATATCAAACCAGTTTTTATTAACCGGAAACAATTGAATCACTCACACACACATACATCCATACATACATAATGGAATAAACATCAAATGTACCAAATTTTGTTAAGCAAAAGCAAAATATATGCAATAAACTCAAGCTTTTATTAAACAGGAAAACAATTAACTAGCAAATTCGTTACCTCAGATTCCGCATCCTCTTCTCCCCAGCAAGATATATCTTAAGCGCAAGTTAAAGTTAGAACTCTCCCCCATTATGTTGTCATCCTCTCGCAAGAACAAAAGAACAACAATAAAAACAACCTTTACCAGAGAAAGGTTGAATCGGTTTTAACTAATGCAAATAGCAAAAGTTGAAAACCCGAAACACATATGCTTTTATGTCGAACACAAATCGATTCAACATATTGTGACTTTTTTACATATGAGTTTCAATCGGAACACCTTATGATCCTTTGATAAAGCCTACCAACATGGGCTAGAACTTAATCCCGCTAAATCAAAATGTCACACAAACCATAAGGGTTCACACATCATATGAGATCGAATATTAAGGTTAAGAAAACCGAAATCAAACATCCCATAAACACATAGCAATAATATAAAGAATTCAAGCACAGGCTATGTAATCGAAAAACTATCACAAGAAAATTTATAAAATAATAATTTTATTCATAAATAATAGATAGTTTTATTCAGAAATAGACCTTACACAATAATTGAAATAATCAACAATTAATGTTTATTTTCTTGCAAGAGACAATTAATGGGTAGAACACTCCTTGTCATCAAGTACTTGTTGATAGTCTTCTTCTATTTCCGATTCTTGGTTCCAGAACTCTGATTCAATGTTTTGAATACCTTTAAGAGTTTCTGGATCTTTTCGAGCAGCAAAGGCTAACTGTTTCTGAAAAGTGAAAACAGTCAAGTTGTTTACCAAGAGTTTCAAGATGAACTAGAAGAGACTTGTTGTTAGAATCCGATGAAATACTTTCAACAGTTTTATTACAGGTTTGACCTCCAAGCAATTTGACATATAGTTTTTTTTTAGAGACAACAGTAGTGATTCTCATGTCATCAAAGTCATCTCCCACGATAAATTCACAAATCTTTGTAATATACATGGAAAACCGAGATGTCTCTTGATTCCTGGAGATGAAATAGACTCAAAGATCTTGATCATTTGACTGACAATGATTCCACAGAGATCAATTTGAGAATCTTCTTTTAACAGAAAATAGACGAATTCGGAAAATCCTTGTCCCAAGTCGACTTATCTCTCGGTACTTGCAAATAGAGTTGCCAAAGCAAGTTTACCGAATACTCTTAGATAAAAGGGTATATCTTTTATTGGTAATCTACTATTTTCCCAGACAGTCGATCTTCCAATGAGATGTGTTGAAATGATATCGTGTTCAATTTCTACTCCAGTAATCAGATGATTACATTCCACACTGTATTCGATGATATTAGAAATCGTCTTACGATCGACATAGTAGAGTCCACGACCAACAAGAGTAACAAAGGTAAGTTTTTCATGATTAACATTATGGATATTAGCATAGAAAATTCTTACCATATCAGGTGAATATTTTTCAAGATCAAACAGTTTTCCCCAGTTACGATCCTGGACAAACTTCACATAATCCTTATCTTGGACTTTTGGATCAAATCTCTTTTCAGCAGTAAACTCTATTCTCTTGAGAATATTGTATTTCTCAAAACATGATTTATCAGTAAACGAGGTAAATCATGTTTATCTTCTATTTTGTGAGGGAATCTGATCATTTCCATATCATCATATCTGACACGGTCATCCGAAAATTCATTAGTTCCCGATTTCCTTTTTCTCATACTTCCTGAAATTAGTGGAATATGAAATATCCTAGTTTCGGTTCCGGTAATTTCTCCACGGCTGTTTGTAAAAACACCATGAAATAATATCCTTTTATAGGAAATGGAGATGTCAAATTCCGGAAATAACTAATTCTAGGAAAATTTTCCAAAATCGGAAACCTTGACTTGTGGGGAAACAAATCCGATTTTGTTTCTAGGTCTTTCTTTTGGAAAACCGATTTTTCATGGACCGGATCTGTATTACTGATTAATTCTATATTCATGTCCAAAAATTTGCTTACTCTTTTATTACCAAGCCCTGATAATAATTTTTGAAATTTACTCAAGAATTTTTTGATAGAGTATACAAAAATATATTTGGTCATAATAAGATAGTTGTTAGAAATATCTTTAGAATCATATTTTCAGTAATATTTTGAAAGATCACTTGCTTCATTAAAGCAGTTGTGGGATGTATGAAGCAATCCACTGTTAATAGAATAATTAACTGAAAAATCATTCTTTGTAACATTACAAGGATTCCAAAAACGAAACCTGATCAGCGATACATTGACAGTCTTTGATCTGAAAATGTTTATATATATATATTTGGATAATCAATCCAAAATATATTTAAGATCCCAGATTTTTCAACAGCAAAATATTCATGGTTCATATACAGAAAAATATTATGTGGAATCTCATGCATTTTCAAGATAAAATGTGTCACATATAATATTGTATCATTGTTACTAAGCTTGTTAGTAAATAATACCATGGGATACAATTCTATGATATCAGAGAGATTATGTAGGTCAGCCAAGACATTCTCAACCATAATCTCAATTCCTAACAAATTTAGGAATAAGAGTATTACATACTTCATTCGTGTCTTCCACCACGAGTCTTTGAAGTACTCAAATCCTGCTATTACGTTAACTGAATCATTCATCAGATTCAATTCTTATAGGTTGGATCGCACCAAACACAAATTGTTAGATCTTTTCGTGTTTGCCTACTCTGATACCAATTGAAAAGACGAGGGTACCCAAATATACCACAATCTTAAAATTTTACACTTATAAGTCCTCTTACCGAAAGTAATTGTCTATGGACTGAGTCGAGACAATACAACGAATCGGTATTCACACTTTGTGTGATCGTCTAAGGATACAAGATCGATACAATACAACAATCAAAGTGTGATTACTTGATAATAGGTTCGGACTTAACCAAACTCTATAAGATCACCATCAAGTAATACGGAGTTAACGTTTGTGTAATTTACTTTAAATTATAATAACAACAATTATAATTACGGAAAACAAAAGTAAATGACACAGCAAGATTTTGTTAATGAGGAAACCGCAAATGCAGAAAAACCCCAGGACCTAGTCCAGAATTGAATACTCTCATAATTAAGCCACTATACAAAATCAAACCAACTTCGTATAGTTGAGACCAAGCAACTAAACCTATAGTTCACCTAGTTTCTTCAGTATCCATGCGCTTCCGACATTCAATAAGTGCACGCACTGGACCAATTCCTTGGTTCGTATTCCAAACAGTAAAGGAACAACAAATTTGTTCGGTAACAACTCTATTCAATCTCAGTGATATGAGTTAGACAAAGGCTCTTCTGTTTAATCCAATAAACTCCTTTGTCGGGTTTAGATCTATCTATCCAACAACTACCAAAGTAGTAGAGTTTAGATTTTGCAATCAAAAATAGGATCTATCAAGATACTATATAATGATGTCGATCTACGCAACTAATCAATCAAATCTATCAAAGATAAACCGATTATAGTTGGATCCCAGCCGATCAAGTTTTGTGCACACCAAAGATTATGAACCCAATAAGAAATCTTCTTTGTCTTCAAATCTCCTTTAATCTTCAATAAACACCTGCACACCACAACTTGAATCTCTTGTGATCAATCACGCACAGAACGGAATCTGTTAACATTGGATTATCACAAGACGTCTTTAGATCTTCAAACAGTTCTAAAGATCCCGACGACACTTCGATCTAGTTTGAGTGAATCTTATATCAGAAGAGAAGATTCTCAAGAATAAACAAACTAGGTGCAATCAAAGTTCAACAACCGTTAGTCAATCAAATCAAATCGAAAACTAATAATACTGTAATTATCTAGTTTCCCACCAACGGTACTCGTAGAGCTTCTTGATCCCACAGAAGTATTTAAACGAGAGATCGTAAGAGATTTCGCCTAATTAGGGTACTTTCCTCTCCGAATAGATGGCTCCACCAGTAACAACACGACAAGGTAGTTTTGCTGGATCTTAGGATAGTTTGCACAAAATGCAAACTTGGGTATTTATAGACCAAGGAAGTTTGGACACCAAGGAGTTTCCAAAACTGAAATATTCTTAAGATATGCAATATATTTCCAAATCGGTTTCCATAATTCCTGGAAATGCTCTGTCCAATATTAACCGAAATCTCACTAGAAAATCTCCAATTAGTAAATGCACATTACCAATTTTTATTTTTTTAAGATATGCATTTTAATTGATGGTAATTAAAAGCATATAAAATTAACAACCTTAATTAAAAGATTCTCAACTTATTTCGGTCCGGGATCTCCTTTAGTTATTAAGGAATATCTTAGAACAATAAAAGATAAGAGTTACAGAACATGTTCAGAGTATGTCGACATCTTATTATTTGTAAATCCTTTTTCATATTTACAATCTTGGAACCGATTATACCACACTTCCAAACAAGTTAGAACTGGTTCATCTGATTTCCAAGAACTATGTGATTCATCAAATATCAATACACTAATCATGGGTTTACGGTTCTACCAAACACAAGGATCGGTTCTACCTTAATATGGTTACTGGGACCGGTTACATCAGTTACCAAGATCGGTTACGTCAATTACCAGGACCGGTTACCATATTCTCATGATATTACTTGTGATCGGTTACACTAGTCACTAGGATCGGTTACACCAATTACCAAGATCGGTTACACCAATTACAAGGATCGATTACAACTCTTTTGTGATCGGTCATACCAATTACCAGGATCGGTTACACCAAGTCACCAATTACACATATCGATCATACCATCTAAGGTGATTACTTAGGATCGGTTACACTAATAAAAGTCATACCAATACATAAGTCAGGCATTGTGACTAGTTTTACCAAGATACATAACAAGTTATGATCGGTTCTACTAACTCACACATATTGGTAATCCAAAGATATGCAATGAATAACAATACCAATAAGCCTAGCGATTTCCCTTTCGATTCATATGTATTGGCAAGCTTTCGCTTCGACCAAGTTCATCTTATATCATGTGAAAATTGCCGAGTAACATCTTACATGGTTTGTGTGATACAATCATTTGGTGTAGTCTTGGAATGTTTCGTTATGATTATTTCAATATCTTGAAAATTGCTTTGATGCTAATAGTATGTGAAAACGTGTATTGTCATCCTCTAAGAAAGTTTCAATGATTGAAATAAGAGTTTAGAACACTTAACTATTATTGGATATGTCATGTTGTGCACTCTTGCACATATGTAATCCATATCCGGGAACCATAGTATGCGCACCCGTTCGCGTACCTGTTGGTTTGAGAAATCCGGGAACCTAAGTATGCATTCCCATTTGCGTACTGGCGTACAGGTTCATGTTCGAGAATTTCTGCTGGGATTTGAAAGTTCGCGTACCCGTTTGCGTACCCGTTTGCGTACTGGCGAAACCCAATCTTGGTCCGGGTATTTCAAGTATGCGTACCCATTTGCATACTTGAAGGTTAAAGTTCTAAAATCGGTTATGAACATGAACATAAACATTTATATAATAAGGAATGCAATCTTTGCAAACCGTGGCTATAATGTTCATGATTGATTCGAGTGAATCAAACCGATTTTGCTTCAATTGTGTTGTTGTATACTTCTATGAGAATATAGCAATTGAACGGCTCTTTAACTAGTTTCATTTGAGTCATTTGAACTAGTTATGGTTAAGATGAATAAGGTTGATATGAGAGTAATCATATGGCTAACCTCGGTTAACTATTTGTGAGCCAACATGGTGTACATGTTTGGGTACGGTTACATAAACCTAAATGAGGGTACATTTCATTTGTTTGTAACAAGCTAAGTTCGATCTAACGGTTGAAAGATATTAGCTTGGTTAAATCAGGTTTTTCATCTAACGGTGAATATTGAATGCTTTATTAGGCCTCTTCCTATGCACATGCCAAAAAAATGGTGTTTGGCATGCCACCTGGCATGCCAAACCATTTCGCCACTATGGGGAAACCGCTGAGCGATCGAATCCCTAGCGAGCGATATTGACAATATCGACAGCGATAAAGTGAATATCGCTGGCGATATTCATAATATCGCTAGCGATATTCATAATATCGCTAGCGATATTCACTCTAGCGTTAACGGCTATTTCTTCATCGCTATAAATAGGTAACTTTCAAACTCAACACTTACCCCAAATTTTTTACACAAAAAATTTCTCTTCTTCTCAATATATTATTCTTTTTTCTCAATCTAATTTATTTCTTCTATTTTATCCAAATGGCACAATTAACCCAACTTGATTCGGCAACACAACTTGATTTTTCTGGAGTAGTACTTGAAGGTGCCGTTGAGAAGATATGTGATAGATTTAAAGAAATAAGTAAGAAGCAAAGAAGTCTCCAAGTTTTGGATATCAACCAAGTCAAAACCGCAACTAAGAGAAGGCCAAGAAAGGTTAAAGGCAAGGAAAATCAAGGCAAAACAAATTTGAAGCCAAAAAAGAAGATAAACAAAGGAGACTCCGTTCATGAGCGCATTGATTGGAAGTTTAGTAAAATGAAGAAGATGAACAAGATGAAGAACATTGTTCCAAATTTTTTTTTTTAGAGTCTTTCCAATTATTGTCTAGTTTTATGTCTTGTAAAATGACTATTTTAATTATATTGAAGTTTTTAATTTTGTGAAGTTTAATGAATTTGAAAATTTGACGAATATTGTTGAAAATTAATATTAATTATATTCTTAAACATTAAAAGTATTACAAATATTTAAACTTAAACAAATATTAAAAATATTAATACTTTAAAAAATTTAAACAAATATTAAAACTTTAAAAGTGGACAATTGAGAAATTACAACACAAATGTTGGACAATATTGGGGCAAATATCTTAAAACCTCGAAACAACTTTCAAAATGGAATTTTTGCCCGTAGATGCGACGATATTCCACACGATACCTTTCCTGAAATTCCACCGTGGTTTCACCACTTATCAAGGTTGGACCTTCTCGCTGAAGTAAAGCAAAATACCTAGTAACTTCCTGCTTAATTATACCGAAGCGGCCGAACCAAATCAAACACTACGACCGCGTAGGTTCATTGTTTGTTCTTGAAATTTAAAAAAATCCTTTCCCACAATAGTTGGTGATCAAATATTGGCTCCATTGTCAAATCAATATAATTCCTGCAAATACATTCATCTTCTCGCAGCTTTTGAATTTTAGGTTTCGCCTCACTTGACATCTCCTAATTTGACTTCTCCTAATACAAATGGTTTGCCATGCACTCGGCCCATTCATATTATCACCATGCTCTCTAAGGAATTGGAAGAGTGATGAAAATAATTGGAGATTAAGAAATTCTAGAGAGATTGAGAAATTCTTAAAAGATTAAGAAATTCTGGTGTGAGTTGAAATGAGATTAAAATTAGGTATTTATAGAGGGGGGAAATATTAGCCGTTGGATGAAGATATGATGAGCGATTATCATAGTATCGAGCGATAGATTGACTGTCGATGTCGAGTGAATGACCATCGAACGATTGTTTGACCATCGAGCGACCGAGACTCTATCGCTCGCTGGAAACTCTGTCGTGTATGCCTATATGCCAGGAAAAACATATTGGCATATGAGTTTGGCAGTTTGGCATACCCATAGTGGGTGCATATATGCCAAATACCATGTTTTGGCATGTGCATAGGAAGAGGCCTTACCAAGGTAACTTGGATTGCAAACCCTGATTTGAAAACTATATAAAGGAGAACTCTAACAACTGGGAAACCTAATCCCCACACCTCTTGTGTGTTACTAGTTGCATAAACTATAGTCGATTCTCCTTTAACCTTAGGTTTCTTCGAGACCCTGTAGGTTAAAGACTTCAAAGACTTCATTGGGATTGTGAAGCTAGACCCAACTATTTTCTTTGTAGTTGCGTGTTCTGATCTTGCCCGATTCTATCATATTTTAAATAATTGATTCGAGATTAATTTCTCTGATAGGCAAGATAAAAGTAATCACGAACATCTTCGTCTAATCGTTTGTGATTCCACAATATCTTGTTTCGCTAGTCGATTAAGATTATTGTGAGGTGATTGATAATACTAGGATGTTCTTCAGGAATATAAGTCCGGTTTATCAATTGGTTCCTGTTCACCTTGATTTATCAAAAAATGGAACAAAAAACTCTTGGGTATTTCTGTGGGAGACGGATTTATTCAATCCATAGACTTTTCTGTGTGAGACAGATTTGTTTATCAAGTCTTCGACTTTGGGTCGTAGCAACTCTTGGTTGTGGGTGAAATCAACTAAGGGAATCAAGTGTGTAGTATCCTGCATCGAGAGACGTAAGGAACGCAATCGTACCTTGAATCGGTGTGTGATTAATTAGGATTCAATTACACCGATCAAAGTTAATTGGTAGTAGGCTAGAGTCTCGTAGCGGCTTAATACAGTGTGGTGTTCAAACTGACTAGGTCCCGGGGTTTTTCTCGCATTTGCGGTTTTCCTCGTTAACAAAATTCTGTGTCTGTGTTATTTCTTTTCTGCATTATATTTTGTTATATAATTAAAATATCACGAGTTGTGCGTTAAGATCAATCAATTAGAATATCCAACCTTTGGTTGTTGATTTAAATTGATTGACACTTGAACATTGGTCTTTGGTACCATTCAAGTTACTCCTCTTATATTCAATCGGGCTCGCAGATTTCTATTTGTTGATTGCAGATTGAATTAAGAGTTAGAGATATTAAACTCTTTGATATACTTTACTCCAGATTGAGTCTGACTGTCTAGTTGATTCTCTAGAAAGTATATTGGAGTAAGTCCTCTCAGATTTCCAAACGAATTGTTGGGTGTGTGATCGAATTTTATATAGTGGTAAATAAGGTTGTCGTTCACTCGGACTTTGTTGAAATTAATTTTACGATTTAATAAAGAAAAATAATAAAAATAGAGAAAATATACAATTTATGTCACAAGATGAAGAGAGTTACTGGGACTCGGGATTCCACCAATTCTCACATTCATGCGGTTCATCTATTAATTCCGGACAATTAAAGCTCATAAAATAACAAACATCGACTCTAATTCTTTGCCAAGGTAGATTTTATAAAGAATTATATGTAATTCACAAGCATGACGCATCTAAAGTACCTAAGACTAAGCATGCGACATCTAACGAATTCACAAATAATCAAGAAAAATCATAAATCAATTATAATAGTGCAAATAGTCATAAAGGAATTAAATAGAATTACCACATTCGTGAAATTTGGCTTCCTCCGTCGTCCCGGTGATGGGGTTTAACTCCTCATGTTGGAAACACGCTCAAAAGAATTTTTCATTGCTCAAAAGTGCTTACAAGAGGTGAAAATATAATGAAATAGAAAATTTGCAACGTAAATAAATGTTGCTAATCAACTGTTACAGAGAACGATAATAGTAAACTGCTGCAAACACTGTTTGTCTATCGCCCGAGAAAACTGTTACAAAGATGAGTAATAATGACAGTTATTTAACGACTGTCTTGAAGCGTCTGTTCTTGGTGTTCTTCAGCAGCAGAACTGTTTTCTCTGCAATTTTGATTTTCTTGATTATGTCGTCTCTGTTCTAGCCCTTGTCACTCCATCCCCCTTCTCTGAGTCCCCAGCACACTATATATACTCGACAGGATCAAAATATCTCGCAGCAAATGCAAATAATCCTCACAAATCTTCTCACATCAATATATTAACCCGAGAACATTTTCTTTCTTCTTTTTCTGTCTCCACACGTTTTGCAGTTGTTAAACATCCTTATTTATCTCCTCCACGCTCTAACTGGTGGCTTGATCCCTCCAAACACATGTAGTACACGTTTATAACTCATGTAAACTCGGGATAGTGTGAAGAAAAGCCGAGATGTTCTCGTGCTCTGTTGAATAGAAGTTTCCTTTTTTTCTTCGATTATAACTTGCATACCAATCATGTTTCATCATTACAGCTCATAACCAATCAATTGTCGTGACAAATATCTCCAAAAATCTCGCCAAAATCTCGAACAGAACAGACGCAGCTGGGCTGATTTATTTTCCCGCCAAAACTCAATTTAAACGAAGAAGAAAGGTGTCCCCCTAACCAAACCAGGGGTGCGACTAGCAGGTGGCGCTTTGGGGTGTAAATAGTGAAGAAGATGCCCCTTAGTAATTAAGGTGCCCCTTATACAAAGTAGGGGTCCGTTTAACAAATGTCCTCCGGGGGGTCCCGGGTAATTTTTCGATCCGAATTTTCCAAAAATGTTTATTTCCCAAAAATACCTACAAACACATAAAACACCATAATAAGTACAAAATCGAGTACCAACAATGCAGAAAATTGAGGACAACTTAGACACAAAAATGTGTCTATCAGTGTGGTTGTTAGACCCCCGCATTTTCACTTAACATTATGACCATAAGATCATGTCTCACTACTAAAGTATAATCATTCACAGCTTCGCAGTTATGTTTTCAATATAGCAAGACTTGAAAGATACGTTAGGAATGAAACAGTTCAAGTCAAAATATTACTAACCTCAAGAGGAAGGATGATGTCGTCGTTGTAGCTTGTTCTTCTTCACATTCTTCAAGTCTTCGAGTAATACTTGTATGTCTCATAATCCTAATCTTTCTAGTCTAACCTATACGAAGTTATCTCTAGTTACATAATCAAGCGACTCTTTAATTTGAGTTTTGATTCACTAAAATATGACAACCAAACTTTACATACCAACGCTTGGTGGGTTCAACCGAGCTATGCTCCTTTGTCAATTTTAGTGAAAAAACTCCTAATACATATGGATAAAAAAATTACAAGAATTCATTACACATACGCTTAATTTTAAGTTTCAACAGCACAATACCCTGCATATATTCAATCCATCAATGTCGTTGATGACATTTGAATAACAAAGCTAATACTCCCCCAAAAGGCAAGATAGGTAGATTTTCAATCCGAACATCTTTGTTATTCCCCTTTGGAGTCAAGATAAGTACAATAACAATATGATATGTTTCTCCCCCTTAGTCAATGCTTTACTTTTTCATTAGATATAACGTTTAAGCACAATTGTCCTTTCCTTAGTGATTACAAATCACTTGTTTACTCCATATATTTCTCCCCCTTTTTGTCACAAAATGACAAAGGTTCGACCAAATAAAGGTCAAACCGAAAGGATCTTACAAATCTAAAAGAATTGAACAACCTATAAGAGTTAAGCACGAAGGTTTCACAAACCATTTTAGATAACCAATATCAAAACCGAAACTACAAGTAATTTGGTTTTAATATGTTATCAAGGAAACAATTGCCCGAAGAAATTTTCCCTAATAGTTTAACAAAATGACTAAGAAACTTAGTTCCCTTGCTAAACCGATTGCACAAATACAATCGCTAATTTCGATAAGACTAAAATAAAGATCAGAATTAACTTTATTTTTCTCATCATGATCTAATTATTCAGACAATAACTTAGACCTTACACTTAAGACAAGACAAGTACTAGGTTAGTTAACTAGTATTTCTTTTTAAGGCATTCAATTAGACTTGAATAACCGAATCCTTTACTTTGATAAGTCTAACTAAGATCAGAATTAACTTAGTTTCTCTTATCCGGAATCGAATTGGACTAAACAAATGATCCCGTATTTTGTTAAGCCATAAAAAAATACATACAAACCAAATAAATTGACTTGCACAATTGTTTCTCTTAACCGTAAGCAATTGAAATAAACATAGACATTAAAGCACAACAATTGCACCGAAATTTCGTTAAGCCAAAAACAATTGATACCAAACAATAAAGAAAGATATCAAACCAGTTTTTCTTAACCGGAAACAATTGAATCACACACACACACATCCATACACACATAATGGAATAAACATCAATTGTACCAAATTTTGTTAAGCAAAAGCAAAATATATGCAATTAAATCAGGCTTTTCTTAAACAGGAAAACGATTAACTACCAAATTCGTTACCTCAGATTCCGCATCCTCTTCTCCCCAGAAAGATATATCATTAAGCGCATGTTCAAGTTAGAACTCTCCCCATTATGTTGTCATCCTCTCGCAAGAACAAAAGAACAACAACAAAAGCAACCTTTACCAGAGAAAGGTTGAATCGGTTTTAACTAATGCGTGCCAATAGCAAAAGTTGAAACCCGAAACACATATGTTTATGCTAAACACAACTTATGAAAACACAAATTGATTCAACACATTGTGACTTTTTACATATGAGTCTCAATCGGAACACCTTATGATCCTTTGATAAAGCCCACCAACATGGGCTAGAACTTAATCCCGCTAAATCAAAAAACCACACAAACCATAAGGGTTCACATCATATGAGATCGAATATTAAGGTTAGGAAAACTGAAATCAAACATCCCATAAAGCATTCAAGCACAGGCTATGTAATCGAAAAAACTATCACACGAAAAATTATAAAATAATAATGTTATTCATAAATAATAGATAGTTTTATTCAACAATAGACCTTATACAATAATTGAAATAATCAAAAACTGATGTCTATTTTGTTACAACTTAGTCCTTCATATCAGTGCTAGAGGAAGGCAGATTATTACTTTCAGTCTTCAGTTTGTGAATTTCTTCAAGTAGATAACCTTGTTGCTTGACCAGTATTTCTTGCAGTTGAGAAGTTTTCGTGAAGGATTCTATAAGAACATGTAATTCTGTCTTTGATTGAACACAGAAGTGTGTCAATGCTTCAATACACTGATCTTTCTTCAGCATATTCTCTCTTTCTTTCTTGCCAAGTCAATCTCTCTTTGATTTCTCACTATCAAGAGAAGGTGCAGACTTATTCTTAAAAGTGATCTTTCAGATCCAGCACTATATCAAGAAAAGACATCGGATCCTGACTCATAGTTCAGACAAGGAATGACCAAAGAATGAGAAGGATCTTTTTATATTTTTCATACTTCTGAAAATATAATATTCCTGTAGTTGCAGGAAATCCTACACTACACCCCTCACAAGAATCCACACAACTAAGACATTTGAAGATGGACAATAATGATTTGTATTGATTAATTCCTTGAAGGTTTGCAAGATAAAATGGAAAAGAGCTAAAGAAATTACAATCACTACAAACTTTCTCTCTCTTAGTGACTTGCCTAACACTCGAAAAGATCCCTTCAACAGTCATGTTCGATTCCTTATATAGGGTATTACACATTGGACGACAGCTATGCTGTCCTTTATTTTCGGGAATGACTTGCGAAATACCGCAAGTGTACAATTATATAATCTCGCAACTATCCTAAATATCGCTAGGTCTTCACATCTTTCTCGTGTTTTGGCTATCTTCATTCATTCCGTCATTTATATTACTCATTTGCGACATTTCGCAATGCTATCATTTATTATTCTCGCGAAGTATTGATGTCGCGATATTCTGATCCTACATCTTGCCTCTTCTCATGTCTTCTCTGCGCGAAGAAGAGAATGTCATGAGAACCAGTATTCTAAAATGCCGCAATCGCTTGTTTTTCATCAATTTTTGCCGACAAAATTCTGTGGATTAAGGATGATTGCTTACACGTGTCCAAATCATTTCCTTTTTACCGGCACATTTAATGTTATCCGGTTACTCCTCTCTTGTCTATTTAAAGGGGAATTCCTTAAGAAAGTATTTCTTTTCTTTTACTTCGTCTTCTTCATCGTCTGCAACTTTTTACTGCTGTTTTTTCTTCATCGTCTTCTTCATCATTTTTCTGCTATTATTCTTCTGCTACTGTTTTCATCTTTCTTTTTCTGCTACTGTTTCTATGGAGCCATCAAGGTTTGTTAATTTTGCTGAATTTGATTACTTTGTGATTGATCTCTCTTATTGAAGTTGTTTTGTTTTGATAATGTTCTTCTTTTAATGGTTCCCCTGCTATTTTTGTTTTAGCAAGAACAAATCTAACACCAAGTTCACCATTGTGAACCCTAATATCTCCATGGGTTCGCAACCGAAAAACACTGTCACTAAAAGAAAACCTGCGAATAGCAAGGTATTTAAGAAACATTTACTCTTTTAATAACAATATTGTTGCCTCTGTTTCTTATTTAACTTGTAATTCGCAGGATGACGGAAATGTTGATAGGTCCCCCAAGAAGCCTCGTCGTTCTAAACCTATTGCACCTGTTGTTTCCTTTCCTATATTCAAACTTACAACTCCTCCTGCGAAATCTTCGCAAGATAAACTTGTTGTTTCTTCTTCCAAAAATACTGTTGATGATAGCACTCCTATGCCTGAATTTTTCATAGATCAAATCCCTCATAACAGTCCCGTTGCGAATGAGCCCATTTCTTCTTCTATTGTCAATGCCTCTACCATTTCTCCGGTCATTGATCTTCATGAGACTTCCTCTTCTCATGATATTCCTTTAACAAAAAATGACTCATCTCTTCCTTCTTCTATCGCCTTTACTTCCTTATCTGAGCAAATCCCTCTTACTAAAGAAAATTTGGAAGGAATAGATGTGGCCTTCAAAGTTCTATCGATATTGTGAAACGATGCCAAGAAGACTTCTGTCGATCCTATCAAATCTGATGTCTGCGAGATTTTGAGCAAATACCTTGGCTCCGATAGAATTTCGCAAACATCTTTGGAGCAAGAAGTTAAACTTTGAAGAATGATCTCCAAGCTGTGACTGCAAAGTGTAATATTCTCCAGCTTGAGAATCAAAAACTTCAAAATGTTTCGCTGGATCGTGATAATCTTCGCAAGAAGAACGAAGAATTGAAAGGTACAATCTTTTTTTTATATTTTTTTGATCCTCAAGCCCTTGTTCGCCCTTCAAGCTTTAAATCAGAAGCGAAAAATGGAGATATATCAGTTGGAATCAACTGTTGAAGAAGCTCGAATGGATAGAGATGCTTGGATGGAGCAATATAACCAATTAGATAATCTTCATACATATTCTGTTGATCAAATAGATAATCTTTCTAAAGAAAATGCTGCCTTAGTTCAGAAACAAGGCACATTAAGTAATGAATTATCTCGCCTCTCTTACTCTTTGACTAAAGCTAATTTGGAGTTGGAAACTTTATCAGATGAGAATGGAATTCTTTCTCAAGAGAAGCGAACTATGTTAAACAAGGTGGCGATTTACTCGCAACAGTCTGATGTTTGTCAAAAAATATGTAAAGAACAAGAACAATCTCTTCGTTCACGAGAAATCAACTCGAAGAAGTTATCACGAGAAAGATAAACTTATCCAGGGTAGAATAACCTTAAGTGTAAAGGCAAACCAATTCAAGGATCAATGTTCCAAGTTAGAAAAGTCCAATTCTTCTCTTGCGAAAGAAAATGCCTTACTTGTTTCGAACGAAAAAAGCTTGCGATCTCGACTGAAAGGTTTAATTGGAGATAATTTTGATAATGCCATGGATCACTTGGAAAATAGTTGTTCGGCTTTAATCCAATATCTTACCTCGCAAAAGGAAGGTAGTCATATTATTTGACTACCTTAATCCATTTATTTATTATTTTGTGATATTTTCCTTGCGAATTCCAAAAAATCTGAATAATTTTCTATGTTCTTTTCTTTTGCAGATTCTGAGAAAAATCTTCATTCCTCTATTGCCACTCTAAAATCTGTCTATTCAAAAATTCGCAAAGAAAATGGAATACTCACTGCTTCCCTTGATCGCTCTCGCGATCGTGCAGAAAGAAGATTCGATTATATGTCTGACTGTAAAGATATAGAGAGTAGAAATCATCAGAAAGCACTCCTTCGTCAATTTCATCTTAAGGCCGAAGTTCTTGTGAATGATGTTTTACTATCTAAATCTCTTGATCCTGTATGTATCGAACCTCTGGAAGTAAGCGACGATGAAGTTCCTAATTCTCCTGACAGCGATTATGACTACAATAGTGGCGAAGAGCTCGCAAATGAAGAGACAATCCATCCTAGTAAAACTGTCAATGATGATCTTAGTGAAGGAGGATCTGGTGGAAATATAATAACTGGCGAAAATATGGATAAAGTTCCTGAAGAAAACCCAGTATTTCCTTCTGGTGAAAAAATTGATATTTGAGAATTGACTTTCTCTTGTAATTTTTCTTCTTGTATTGTTACTTCTTTACGTACTTCAATCATCTTTTAGATGTGTTCATCTGCTTATTATTACTCTTTCTTTCAACGAGCATAATTTTTGATATTTAATAATTGCCATTTTGTTTTCCATTATCTTCATTTATGTTGAAATTCATCATTGCGACAAGATCGCATGACGTCTTTACATTTTCATGTAATGACCCATTGATCTTGCCTTATCATTGCTCTTGTGTGGTCTTATTTTGCCTTCCTAGTTAAAGGTCTTATTTTGCCACCCCTCATTTTTGCGTCAATATGACAGGTCTAAATATTCTTACGAACATAAAGTCCCATGACATTGCCGTCTTACGACAAAATCGCAGGACGTCTTTACACTTTCATGTAACGACCCATTGATCTTGTCTTATCGTTTTTTTAGTATTTTTTGCCTCTGCAGGATATTTTTCTTGCGACAATATGACAGGCCTAAATATTCTTGCGAACGTAAAGCCCCATGATATTGCCGTCTTTGCGATGAAATCGCAGGACGTCTTTACATTTTCATGTAAAAACCCATTGATCTCGTCTTACCCTCGCGTTAGTATTATTGCCTCTTCAGGATCATTGCACAAATATGACAAGCCTAAATTTTCTTGCGAAAATAGAGCCTCGTGACATTTGCGTCTTAAGACACTTATCAGCTCCCTAATGGAGGGTGTCGCCCTTATCATCTCCTGGTTGCCCCTTCAAGGAGGCGTACATCGGCCATACAAGACTAGCTCCTCCCATACGGTCTTAACAACAACCAGTTGTTTTCGCAGCCTCTTATCCCTTATACATATAGGGCTTATGGTTACGAGACTGCACCCTAAGTGGAGTTTTCTTCGGGCGAGTGCGGCATGTGCCAAGACTTGCCAAGAATGGCCGAGACACTTCAAATGCCCTGTGCACTCTTGGCTCAACCGTGTACCTCGGCGCCTTGGTCATACAATGACTCCTTGGAAGAGACCCTCGGTCGTCCAACCAGGGTATAACCTTATATATATAGTTGGAAATCCAAGGTATCTCCCCCGGATGGGCTTTATTGACCCCAAATTTTCATGACTCAGGTTCCAGGGGCGGTGTAACCTTTTCCCTAATCCATGTCAAGAGATACCCCCTTATATGACGCACTTTAGGTCTTACATTTGCCTCTTATGAAATATCATTCGCGAACTAGGGTGTACGCCATAAAGGTTCGTCCCATTCACTCATTCTTTCATTTCTGTCAATTCGTTCAATCATTCATTTTTTATTATCTCTTGTTATTTTATTTGCGAGATATTCACACATTCTTTCTTTATTTTATGCAATTTCGCAATCACTCTGTCGCAGGAACATCTTCTATGGGTAATATTTCTTGAGATACAATCTATTCCATGGTCTATCCAATCTTTGGCCCACATCTTTGCCCTCGGGATCCATTAATCTATATGCCCCTGTTCCAACTATCTCCTTGATGATATAAGGTCCATCCCACTTTTTCGCCAACTTGCCACCACTTTCTCGCTGATATATTGGTGTTTCTCTCAATACCATATCACCTGGTTGAAATTCGTGTGTCTTGACACGTTTGTTATATTCTCTGGCTAATCTTCGCTGGTAATTCTCCATATGTTGTAGTGCTCTTTCTCTGTTTTCCTCTAATTCATCTAATTTAACCAAAATGTTACCCGCACTAAGATTTTTCTCCCAAGCTTCTCTCTTTTTTGTTGGAATAATAACTTCAGTCGGAAGTACGGCTTCAACTCCATATGTTAGACAAAATGGCGACATTCCCGTGGCTTCTCGCCTTGTTGTATTGTAAGCCCATACTGCATTATGCACTTGTTCACACCATGCTCTATTATGTCCTTCTAACTTCTTCTTCAAAGATATTTGCGATTGTTTTATTTGTTGCTTCCGCTGTCCATTGGCTGCGGGTATAAAGGAGTTGACTTCCCACATTTTATTTGAAATGCATTAAGCGACAATTCTATATTTTGTCCCTCAAATCTGTTTCCCATTGTCGATACCAACTGTCTTTGGAATTCCAAATCTGCATATTATGTTTTCGAATATGAAGGTAAAAATATCTTTATCGCGAATGTGTTGTACTGCTTTTACTTCTGCCCACTTTGTGAAATAATCTGTAGCGACAATCAGATATCTCCTCTGCCCTGTACCTGGTAAAAATGGTCCTACAATATCTAACCCCCACTTTCCAAAAGGCCGGACACTTGTTGAAGAAGTTAATGGTGTTCCTGGTGCATGTATTTTCTTTCCGTGCCTTTGAAAATCTTCGCAACGTCTTGATATTTGTTTCGCATCTTCATGCATATATGGCCAATAATAGCCTTGCATTTTCGCCTTATGTGCTAAAGACCTTCCGCCACTATGATTGCCAGCATCCCCACTGTGTAACATTTTTAGCACTGCGTCTCCTTCTTTTCGTGTTAAACATCTAAGCGAGGGTCCATTAAAGGATCTTCGGTATAACACCCCGTCTCGTAATTCATAATTTGTTGCACGGCTTTTAAATTTGTGCATCTCTAATCTATTTCTTGGCGTTTCTCCTTTCATTAGATAAGCATGAAGTTCTGTTATCCAATCTTCGCAATAGGGTCTTTGTGTTCCATCTTCTATGAGCATTACTTCCGCTTCTTCTTCTTCTTCCTCTTTGTTGATTGACGGTGATAGAAGTGTCTGTATTTTTATGCATCTCGCATTTGGATCTGTCATCATACTTGATATAAAAGCAAAAGCATCCGCGAGTCTATTGTCTCTTCTTGATATGTGTCTCCATCTTATTTTTGGTATCTTCGCCGATAATTCTTCAACAAGTTTTTTGTATTTTTTCATTGATGGTTCATTTGTAGTATATTCTTCTTTTATCTGGCGAATAGCTAACTGGGAATCACTGGTGACTCTTACATTCTCCAACTTCATTTCTATTGCAAATCGCAAAGCATGTATTATAGCTTCATACTCTGTTTCATTGTTGGTAGATGCAAATTCCAATCTGAAAGAAAAAGCTATTTTATTGCCTTCTGGCGAAATTACAATGATCCCAATTCCGTTACCTTCTCCATTTGACGATCTATCTACCAATATTTCCCATCTGTTTGGCTCAGTTAATAAATCCCTTGGATTTCCATGTTCTTCTTCTATATCCATCATTTCTTCCAATGCTTCATCTTCTTCCAATGGAAATTCTGCTAAAAAGTCTGCAACAACTTGTGATTTGGGTGAGGATAGTATTTCATATTTGAGTTTGCAATGAACTTGAGCATTCCATCTTTCAACCCTTCCTGACCTTTTTGAATTTTTCATTACTGACTCAATTGGTACTTTTGTCATTACCTTAACCATGTGTGCTTCGAAGTAGATGCGAAGTTTAAATGTTGCGTAAACTAATGCTAAGATTAGTTTTTCAATTTTTGAATAAATTTTCTCCGCGGCATTGTATGTTTTGCTGATGTAATAGATTGGCTTTTCCACTCCTGCGTCCATTCGCAATAATACTGCGTTTAGTGCATGCGAGGTTGTCGCAAGGTAAATTAGTAATTCTTCCCCTGGTTCTGCTTTTTGTAAGATTGATATATCCATTAAATGTTCTTTTATTCCTTGTAACGCCTTTTCACATTCATCTGTCCACCTAAATTTCGCTCCCTTTTTAAGTATGTTGAAAAAATGCTTGCACTTATCAGATGATCGCGAGATGAATCTTCCTAGCGAAGCTAATAGTCCATTTAACTTTTGCACATCTTTCACTGTTCTTTGGTGTCGGCATATCGCGAATTGCTTGTACTTTCTCTGGATCGACTTGTATCCCTTCTTTTGACACAATGTATCCTAAAATTTTTCCAGATGCCACCCCAAAGGTACATTTTTCCGGATTTACTTTGATGTTGAAATGCCTCATTTGTTCAAAAATTTCCTTCAAATACCGTACATGATCTTTTGCTTCTTTACTTTTTACTAACATGTCATCTACGTATACCTCTAGTGTTTTATGTATCCATTTTTCGAACACTTTTTCTACCATCCTTTGATATGTTGCACCAGCATTTCGCAGACCAAATGGCATTTTTGTGTAACAATATAATCCTCTTGGAGCGAAAAAGGCAGTATGCTCTTGGTCTTCTTCAGAGAGAGGGATTTGATTGTATCCCTTGTATCCATCAAGAGAAGATATCCTTTCATTTCCTGCTCATTGACTCAACCATTTGCGGAATATCCGCAAAGGAAAACTATCTTTTGGACAAGCTTTGTTTAGATCGGTAAAATCTATGCAAATTCTTATCCCTTTTTTCTTCTTTGGGACTACCACCATATTCGCTATCCATTCGGGGTATTTTGCTTGTCTAATAATTCCAGCATCAAGCATCTTCTGTAACTCTTCTTCTATTTGAGGATGATATGATGTTGCAATTTTTCTAATTCTCTGCTTGAATGGTCTTACATTTTTATCAATCTCTAATTTATGGCACGCTACATATGGATTTATTCCAGGCATCTCATCCATATCCCACGCGAAGATGTCTTTATAATCTCGCAACAAATCAGTAGTCTTCTTTTCCTCATTTACCTCCATTTTAGTCCCGATTTTTAACATCTTGGGTTCTTCTTCAGTTCCGATATTCACTTCCTTTGTTGGCTCTGCCGCAATGTAGTTAGCCTTAGGTTCTCCCATGGGTATTGGTCCTTTTACTTCCTTCGCGAGTTCATTCTCTTCGCCATATATTCCTTTTCCTTCTTCTGCTCTTATCATGTAAGTTCTAAATTCTTCTTCCTTTTTCGCTGCTTTTGCCATCTTCTTGCGATCTTTTCGCCTCTTCACCTGTTCTTCATAATGTTTTACTTCAATTTGATGATATATCCTTCCTTTATCGGTATCTCCTCTGATTTCGCCAATTACACTTAGTATAGGAAATTTGACACATTGATGAAATGTTGATGCTACAGCTTTTATTGCATGTATCCATGGTCTTCCCAACAGCATGTTATATGGTGATTCCATATCCACTACACATAACGTCACATGTGTTTCAATTTCTCCCAACAAAATTCGTATTTTTATTTCCCCTTTAGGTTTTGTTATGGATTTTCCGAAACCATAGATATGATATGTTGCGGAAGTCATTTCTTCAACTTTGTATCCCAATT
Source organism: Papaver armeniacum (assembly GCA_023531295.1). NCBI lineage: Eukaryota > Viridiplantae > Streptophyta > Magnoliopsida > Ranunculales > Papaveraceae > Papaver > Papaver armeniacum. The sequence continues at coordinate 143,938 of JAJJWW010009322.1, read as the reverse complement.
CTTTATAAGCATGATAAAACATTATATTCACTGAAATATGTAGCGCCAATATGTAGTTGCAGGAAATCCTACACTACACCCCTCACAAGAATCCACACAACTAATACATTTGAAGATGAACAATAATGATTTGTATTGATTAATTCCATGAAGGTTTACAAGATAAAATGGAAAAGAGCTAAAGAAATTACAATCACTACAAACTTTCTCTCTCTTAGTGACTTGCCTAACACTCGAAAAGATCCCTTCAACAGTCCTGTTCGATTCCTTATATAGGGTATTACACATTGGACGACAGCTATGTTGTACTTTATTTTCGGGAATGACTTGCGAAATACCGCAAGTGTACAATTATATAATCTCGCAACTATCCTAAATATCGCTAGGTCTTCACATCTTTCTCGTGTTTTGGCTATCGTCATTCATTCCGTCATTTATATTACTCATTTGCGACATTTCGCAATGCTGTCATTTATTATTCTCGCGAAGTATTGATGTCGCGATATTCTGATCCTACAATTCCTATAAATACGAATATCTTAAATATATTTTCAATTTCTAGATTTTATTCCCATAATCTACACATAAGTGCCTTGATTTTTACTTCCTCACACACAGATTAGGCACACAAGGTGAGGATATAATTCTAATACCGATTAAGTGATATTAGTGTGAGATTTCCTCTCATTATGGGATTTAGAACAAATAGTGTGTTCTTAATCTAGTATCGTATGAAAAACTCTTTTCTTGTTGTCTCGAATTAATGAGGTGTCTTGAGATTGACAGGAGTTGCATATGCAACTTTTAGCAAATTTGTTCTTTGAGACAGTTTTGCATTTTGTCTTATTTTTCCCTTTACCATTAGATGATTTATTAACATCGGAAGACATGTGCATTTTAAAAATGGTTAAATCACTAATGGAGGAATAAGGAATATTGACAACTAATGCAATATTAGTTGTTTCCTCTTCTTCAAAATCATATGAATCAGAGGTCTCGTCTAGAGTTACAACCAATGCCTTGCTTCCAGTGTATTTCCTAAGATTATGACATTCTTTAGCCATATGACCAAAACCTTTACATTTAAAGCACCGAGGGTGATATTCATCATCTTCTTCCTGATCTTTCTTGTTCTTGACAGGAACTCGATCATGGGGTCGAGAAGATCGATGAGTATCTTTTATGAATCTCTCATTTCTTTTCTTCAAGAGATCTCGAAACTCTCTAGTGATCAATGATAATGATTGTTCAATTTCATCATCATAATTTTCTGCAATCAGTTCATCAGAATCATCCATTAATCTATTATTTTATAATGGTGCTTTTGGAAATTTTGCAGCTTTAAAAGTAATTCCTTTAGCTTGAATAGACTGTGATTCATGATCAAAGATCTTTAACTTTCCATCGAGTATGCTTCGTGAGAGTGTTGAAAGATTATTTTCTTCTATGATTGCATGCTTCTTAGATTCATATCTAGATGGCAATGATCCGAGAATTTTGCACACTGTATCTTCTTTCAGAAATAGTCTTTCCGAGTGAGAAAGAAGCATTAACTATCTCAGAGAGTTTAATATGAAACTCTTCAAAAGTATCGTTGTCATCCATTCGAAGGTTTTCCCAATCTAGCGTAAGAGTTTGAAGTCTAGCTTCTTTCTCTGATATGTTTCCTTCGAATACGATCTGAAGATTATCCCAAGCTTCCTTTGAAGTTTGGCATGTTGATACATGATGGTGTTGATCACGACTTACAGCATGTATAATAGCATTCAAACCATCTGAATTCTGCTTTGCAAAAGCCTTTTCTTCATTTGAATAATCTACTAAGCGTTTAAACTTAGTTTCCGAATTCTCTATTTTCGGGCGATTATAACCATCAATGACTAATAGCCAAGTATTGAAGTCTCTTGATTGAATAAAAGATATCATAGCAGATTTCCACCATGGATAGTTTGTTCCGACAAATCTTGGTGGTACGTTAACTGAAATCGATTCATGTGAACTCGATTTCATTTCTTATAGGTTGGATCGCACCAAACACAGATTGTTAGATCTTTTCGTTTTTGCCTGCTCTGATACCAATTGAAAAGATGAGGGTACCCAAATACACCACAATCTTTAATTTTGATCACAACCTATACAAGACCCATTGTGTATAAACCTCTAAGAGCAACAATCACTCAAGGAATATTTCAACACAGTGTCCACTTGATATAGGGTTAGTCCGAACTGGCCTAACTCGTGAATTAAATATCAAAGTCAAGTGGAGAAATCCAATACACTTTGTATGATTGTCTATGGATATGAAATCGAGACAATACAACAATAAAGCGATCACTTGATAAAAGGTATGGTAATAACCGAAACCAATAGTATCAATATCGAGTGCCCTGTTAACGTACAAGTGCAATTTACTTTAAATTATAATAACAACAATCATAATTGTGGAAAACAAAAGTAAATGACATAGCAAGATTTTGTTAACGATGAAACCGCAAATGCAGAAAACCCCGGGACCAAGTGTAGAATTGAATACTCTCAGAATTAAGCCGTTATACAAAATCTAACAAACTTCGTATAGTTGAGACCAAGCAACTAAACCTATAGTTCACCTAATTTCTTCAGTATCCCTGCTAGGGCTGGCAATGGATAACCAATATCCGGGATCCGTTTCCGATTATTCGAAATCCTATAGGATTTTATCCGTTATATCGAATACCGGATATCCGAATCCGATAACTTGCCGGATATTTCCTCTTAACCTATCGGAATCGGATTAGGCTCTATCCGATTGGTTAATATCCGATATCCGATAAGGTAGGGGCGTAATAATACATATCGATTGCGTTGAAGCAAAATAGAGCGTTAGTAAAGATGTGCAAGCAAATGCAATTCATAACTTTTTGTTAATGGTTTAATTACCTACCAATGAAATCAATAACTAGGCGACCATCAGAAGCTCGACCCGTAGCTTGATGGAAATAGGTCTCTCCATCAGGTAACTGAGCGGCGGGAGTATACTGCCTGGAGTAGAGTGAATTCCCAGTGTCAGCGAGGGAGTCCCCGAAGCTGAAAATGGACTTGTAGGACCCTAATACTGGATTAGCCGTAGATACAAGGACACAGATTGAGAGGAACAGAGAGAAACAAGAAGCCATAGCAGAGGAGAGAATGGAAAAAAATAAATTAGACACGCAATAACACATCAACCTTGGTTAATTTTATGCTTCAAAAAAAAAAAAAACTTGGTTAATTTTATTTTTTTCATATGTTCTCGTGTTTTGAGCATATTTGTTTCCGTTGGCAAGGAGACATTTTAGTATTAATAATAATTTTTTTTCCTAGTTATTGGATTTTAACGGATAAAAATCCGATATCCGATAGCTTAACCTTAACCTTATCGAATTGGATTTTTTGATATCCGCTGGATGTTCCGATATCCGATAAGCCTTAACCTTAACCTTATCGGAACTTCCAATATCCGCCGGATATCTATCCGTTGCCAGCCCTAATCCCTGCGCTTCCGACATTCAATAAGTGTACGCACTGGAACAATTCCTTTGGATCGTATTCCAAACACTAAAGGAACAACAAATCTGTTTGGTGATTCTTTCAAATGAAGATATCTCAAGTCATAAGCAATAACTCTTCTGTTTAACCAATAAACTCCTTTGCCTGGTCAGATCAATCTATCCAACAACTACCGAAATAGCAGAGTCTAGATTTGCATTCAATCAATATAGAATCAAACAAGAAACTATAAGGTGATGCCGATCTTACACAACTAATCAATCGAATAAATCTGATTCTAGTTGGATCCAAGCCGATCAAGGTTTGTGCACACCCAAAGATATAAAAACCAAATCAGAAATCTTCTTTGTCTTCAAATCTTCTTTAATCTTCAATAAACACCTGCACAACACCACTTGAATCTCTTGGGATCAATCACGCACAGAACGTAGTCTGTTAAAAATGGATTATTACAAGATGTCTTTAGATCTACAAACAGTTCTAAAGATCCCGTCGACACTTCGATCTAGTTTGAGTGAATCTTATATCATAAGAGAAGATTCTCAAGAATAAACAAACTAGGTTCAATCAAAGTTCAACAACCGTTAGTCAATCAAATCAATCGAAAACTAAAATAAACTACAATTATCCAGTTTCCCACCAACGGACTCGTAGATCGCTTCTTGATCCCACAGAAGTCTTTAAACGAGCGGTCGTAAGAGATTTCGCCTAATTAGGGTACTTTCCCCTCCGAATAGACGGCTTCACCAGAAACAACAAAAAGATGAAGTTTGCCTGGCTCTTAGGATAGTTTGCTCGAAATGCAAACTTGGGTATTTATTGACCAAGGATGTTTAGACACCAAGGAATTTCCAAAACCGAATTATTGTTAAGATATGTTATAAATGCCCAAATCGGTTTTCATAATTCCTAGAAATGCCTTGTCCAATATTTCCGAAATCTCACTAGAAAATCTCCAATTAGTAAATGCACATTACCAATTTTTATTTTCAAGAGATATGCATTTAATTGCTGGTAATTAAAAGCATATAAAATTAATAACCTTAATTAAAAGATTCTTACTTTATTTCGGTCCGGGATCTCCTTGAATTATTAAGGAATATCTTTGCACAATAAAAGATAAGAGTTACTGAACATGTTCAAAGTATTTCGACATCTTTTTTTCTTTGTAAATCCTTTTTCATATTTACAATCTTGGAATCGATTATACCACACTTCCAAACAAGTTTAGAATTGGTTCATCTGTATTCCAAGAACAACTATGTGATTGATAAAATATCAAATCACTAATCATGGGTTTACGGTTCTACCAAACACAAGGATCGGTTCTACCTTAATATGGTTACTGGGACCGGTTACATCAGTTACCAGGATCGGTTACATCAATTACCAGGACCGGTTACCATATTCTCATGGTATTACTTGTGATCGGTTACATAAGTCACCGGGATCGGTTACACCAATTACTAGGACCGGTTACGCCAATTACAAGGATCGATTACACAACTCTTTTGTGATCGGTCATACCAATTACTAGGATCGGTTACACCAATTAAAAATATCGATCATACCATCTTAGGTGATTACTTAGGATCAGTTACACTAATAAAAGTCATACCAATACATAAGTCAGGCACTGTGATTAGTTTTACCAAGATACATAACAGGTAATAATCGGTTCTACTAACTGACACATATTGGTAATCCAAAGATATGCAATGAATAACAATACCAATAAGCCTAAAGATTTCCCTTTCAATTCATAAAACAAGTTCATGAATGTACTTCCTTTAAACAAATGTAAACATTGTTTCCTAGGATGAAATCTTCACCTTTACCCATACACATAATCACAATAGCATTCATACGATTATGTCGATGTCTTATATACGAAGTTCAAAAGATAAGCGTTATACTTCGTATTCTAATTCCTTAACACTATGATCATGTGATCATGTCTCACTACTAGAGTATAATCATTCACAGCTTCGCAGTTATGTTTTCAATATAGCACGACTTGAAAGATACGTTAGGAATGAAACAGTTCAAGTCAAAATATTACTAACCTCAAGAGGAAGGATGATGTTGAAAAGACGAGGGTACCCAAATACACTACAATCTTTTATTTTGATCACAACCTATACAAGACCCACTGTGTATATACCTCTTGGAGCAAAAATCACTCAAGGAATATTTCAACACAGTGTCCACTATAGGGTTAGTCCGAACTGGCCTAACTCGTGAATTAAATATCAAAGGCTAGTGGAGAAAACCAATACACTTTGTGTGATCGTCTATGGATATGGAATCAAGACAATACAACAACAAAGTGATCACTTGATAAAAGGTACGGTAATAATCGAAACCAATAGGATCAATATCAAGAATGAAGATATAAAAATGAGCTCTACTTGTTAAGAATGTAGCCGCCGATGTTGTTGAAGTGAAAGGGGATCTCGGGGTCTCATGAGTTTTGGGTTTGTTTTTGAAGAATTGAGGGCACGAAGAGCAAGGAAGATTTAAGATGTTGGTTAAATGTGGAAAACAGGGATGAATTGAGTTAGGGATCGTGCAAATTGAAGGAATAACAACTATGGTCAACTAGCTGTTGAAACAGAGAAGATGAATCGGAGATTAGGGTTTATTCAATCTCACTCATAGAACTGTTTTATGTAGAGAATGGCTCAAAGTTGGTCTTAAATGATGGAGAGAAAAAGGAGTAATGAATCTGAGATTAGAATTTGGGGTTTTATAATTGACTAATGGATGCGTGGGTTCCGAGTGAAGAGGAATCTTTCATATCGAAAGAGAAGAGATGGAAGTTTTGGTAGTTCTGTTAATGGAAGAGAAGGTGATGATCTTGAGTCATATGGAGCATCCGCATATTGAGGATGGAATGGCCTTGTTGTTGCAGCAACTTGGTTTGTAAGACTCGAGCTTGAGTTCGTGAGGTTTGGATTGAGTACTAGGCACGAGAGATGGAATTGTTTACGGTCTTTGTGGTGGTCGATGTCTACGAGATGGAGATGGTTATTCTAGATGCATGTTAGACAGGTCTCGAGTTATAGCAACGAGTTTGCCGAATTCGGATAAGTGGTTCAAATGGGGGTACAGGATCAAGAAGCGGTGTTAGCAATATCATTCGCAAGAAGAGAAAGAAGCAACTCGGGCTTGCTGTGCCATTGAGAATTGCAGGTTACATTGGGGATTTTGGTCTTGGTACAGTGGCCAAGCGAGAAGATTACAAACTATGAATGTTAGGTTGATGTTGTGTCAGATCAAAGTTTGGGTGAAATGGAGAATTTTAATAAGATGAAGCTCGGGAAAGGGGTCTACAAATGCTTGAGCAATTCCAGCTTAGATGTATGTTTAGGAGGTCTTGATTAGTTGATGGAGACGAAAGATAGTTGAAGATTGCATTATAGGAAGAATTGCAAGTACAAGCTCAAGGATATGGTGTCTTGCTGAAGTAGTTTGGCAAGACAGGAGGACTTGAAATTGCCGAGATGCACAATGGAGTTGGTCGAATTGAGAGAGATGAATTAGCCAGGGCACAACCTGGTATTACAGTCTAAGAGAATGGTGGAAGTGAAGCCTGCAGAAATGTGGATGTGCATTTAAGATGTGTGCAGCTATGATATTGGCTGGAAGTGCAGGAGATGGTTGTGGGTATTAGTGGTGAGCCGGGTAATCATCCGGTGTTGATTGGCGGGGTGATCAATGGAAGAATGGGTTGGCCATGATGGTAGATTGAACCACCATCTTGGTATGATGGTTGAGACCCTAACCACTAAACCTATGATGGATTTTCTCCGTGGGTTATGGGATAAAAGTTGATTTCTCAACATGCTTTTGATTCAATGAATTAGTTTTGTCTCATTAATTATTGTTTGTGATTCACAATTAATAGTGTTATAAGATTTGAAAACTTGTTAGGTTGAGTCCTAATCTGGAGCTATATTAGGGTTTTTCAATGCGAAAATTGTTTATCCTCGATTCTAAGTAGCATAATTGTGATTAGTGCTTATAGTGATATATCCTATTAGTCACAAGTGAATCATAACTTTTGTTAAAACGTTTAGTGCTTTTACACATTCGTTATTATCCAAGACACAACGGACGAGAACCAAAAAGAGGTTCCGATCGTAGAGGAACCACACGTGGAAGAAGAGAAATCAATGGGTGATGCAAATCGTTCACTCAAGGACTTAGCTTCTCATAGGCTTGATATACAACATGGGTGTATTCAAACGAACCTACACTTTTGAGATAAAGCCGGGGTTGCTTAGAGAATACCAAAATTCCATGGCATGGTGAATGAAGATCCAAACAAACATCTATTGGACTTCCACACCATTGTCCACGAAAGAAATGTTGAGGCGGATGAAGTTAACGATGTTGAAGGTTTTCCGTTTCTCTTTTAATGGATAGTGCGTAAGGATTGGTTGTTACCAAGTGTCACTACATGGAATGGGTTGAAGAAACTCTTTTGGAGAGATATTTTTCATCAAAGGCTACTCAAATTCGCAAGGAGATTTGTGGGATGAAGCAAAATGTGGAGAATCCTTATATGATTGTTGGGAACGATACAAGAGATTGGTGGCAAGCCGTCCTCACTTGATGCCATGATCATCCAATATTTCTATGAAGGACTCCAATCAAGATTAGAGAATCTTATTGACGCTCACTAGTGAACAAGACGGTGGCACAAGCTAGAGAATTGATTGAAAACATGGCAAAGTCGCTTGGATGTGATTCCGTAGGTGGAGGAACTTCAACAAATGGGTAACATGACAATGTTGCAACAAGTTGCATCCGCGGTTATACCAAGTTCTCCTCAATCTATGAAGACGAGCAAGCTAATGCGATCTTTCCAAATCAACCAGAGATATGATCCCTGCTCAAAACCATAATCCTTGGAGGAGATCACCCCAATTTTAGCTATGCTAAAAGAAGGTGCAATTCAACAACCTACCTTCAACTCTTCAAGTGGATTTCAACCTCATGGAGACATATCAATGCAAAATTAAAGGTTCGGATATTGATTCAAAGCTTCAAACAATGAAAGGAATTTCCACCATGTTTAAAGAGAGTCAACAAGAGACTAAGAGTGCTATACAACCTGCCGGCAAGGTGGACAAAGGAATCAGGAGAAAACCGAGGATTCTTCCCAGTTATGTTCCTCCTCTACCTTTTCCCCGCAGATTTGCAAGTTCTAAAAGGCTAATTAGAAAAGGAGATTTTAGACGATCCATGTGAACATACCACTCATTGTTCAAAGGTGTTGAAGGACTTGTGTACCAACAAACAAAGGCTCAAAATGTAATGAAGTGCTTAAGATAACACAAACTCCCACTTAAGTGTAAGGATCCGGGTAGTTTTGAATCTCAGGTCTGACTGGTATCCTTTAACAAAGGTTGGATTTGGCCATCCATTAATGATGCTCGCGCCAATGTATAATTCCTTGATCTTGGTCCTCTTAAAAAGGCTGAAAAGAATTTATCGAATGTCTACCCAATGGGTATTGTTGAGGATGTTCTTGTGCAAATCAACTTGTATTTCCAAAATGGGACTTTGTGTGTTAGAGATGGATGAAGGTGCACCGGACTGCCTCTCTTCCATTTCTTCTTGGGCGTCCTTTCATGAAAACGGCGAAAACCATAATTGATGTGGATAAGGGAACGCTAACTTGGAGTTTGATGGAGAAATAATGTTTCCATTTTCGAGACGATGAGTGGAGAAAACCAATACACTTTGTGATCGTCTATGGATATGGAATCAAGACAATACAACAACAAAGTGATCACTTGATAAAAGGTACGGTAATAATCGAAACCAATAGGATCAATATCAAGTGCCCTGTTAACGTACAAAGTGAAATTTACTTTAATTATAATAAAATAATTCTAATGCGGAAAGATAAAGTAAATGGCACAGCAAGATTATATTAACGAGGAAACCGCAAATGCAGAAAAACCCCGGAACCTAGTCTTGAATTGAATACTCTCAGAATTAAGCCGCTATACAAAATCAATACTAACTTCGTATAGTTGAGACCAAGAAACTAAACCTATAGTTCACCTAGTTTCTTAAGTATCCATGGACGCAGTGGAACAATTCCTTTGGATCGTATTCCAAACAGTAAATGAACAACAAATCTGTTTGGTAACTACTCTATTGATTCTTTCCAATGAAGATATTTCAAGTCATATGCAAAGGCTCTTCCGTTAATCAATAAACTCCTTTGCCTGGTTAGATCAATCCAACTTCAATTACCGAAATAATAAGATCCGGATTTGTAACAATCAAATAGAACTCAAGAGATCTATTATTGCTACCGATCTCACACAACTAATCAATCGAATAAATCTGATATTAGTTGGATCCCAGCCGATCAAGTTTTGTGCACACCAGATATATAAACCAAATCAGAAATCTTCTTTGTCTTCAAATCTTCTTAGATCTTCAATAAACACATGCACAACACAACTTGAATCTCTAGTGATCAATCACGCATAGAACGGAGTCTTAACAATGGATTATCACAAGACGTCTTTAGATCTACAAACAGTTCTAAAGATCCCGTCAATACTTCGATCTAGTTTGAGTGAATCTTATATCATAAGAGAAGATTCTCAAGAATAAACAAACTAGGTGCAATCAAAGTTCAACAACCTTTAGTCAATCAAATTGATCGAAAACTAAAATAAACTGCAATTATCTAGTTTCCCGCAACGGTTCTCGTAGAGCTTCTTGATCCCACAGAAATCTTTAAACGAGCGGTCGTAATAGATTTCGCCTAATTAGGGTACTTTCCTTTCCGGATAGACGGCTCCACCAGTAACAACACAAAACAGTAGTTTTGCTGGCTCTTAGGATAGTTTGCTCGAAATGCAAACTTGGGTATTTATATACCAAGGAAGTTTGTGCACCAAGGAATTTCCAAAATCGAATATTCAAGTTATGCAATATATTTCCAAATCGGTTTTCATGATTACTGGAAATGCTTTGTCCAATATAACCGAAATCTCACTAGAAAATCTCCAATTAGTAAATGCACATTACCAATTTTAATTCTCCAGAGATATGCATAAAACTAATAACCTTAATTAAAAGATTCTTAATTTATTTTCGGACCGGAATCTCCTTGAGTAATTAAGGAATATCTTTGAATAATAAAAGATAAGAATTACTGAGCATGTTCAAAGTAGGTCGACATCTTTTTTTATGTAAATCCTCTTTCATATTTACAATCTTGGAACCGATTATACCACACTTCCAAACAAGTTTAGAACGGGTTCATCTGTATTCCAAGATAACTATGTGATTGATCAAATATCAATTCACTAATCATGGGTTTACGGTTCTACCAAACACAAGGATCGGTTCTACCTCCATATGGTTACTGGGACCTTACATGATTTACGTGGATCGATTCGTTAATTACCAGGACCGGTTACCATATTCTCATGGTATTACTTGTGATCGGTTACACAAGTCACTAGGATCGGTTACACCAATTACTAGGACCGGTTACGCCAATTACAAGGATCGATTTCAAAATACTTCTGTGATCGGTCACACCAATTACTAGGATCGGTCACACCAATTACAAATATCGATCATACCATCTTAGGTGATTACTTAGGAGCGGTTACACTAATAAAAGTCATACCAAATCATAAGTCAGGCATTGTGACTAGTTTTACCAAGATACATAACAAGTTATGATTGGTTCTACTAACTGACACATATTGGTAATCCAAAGATATGCAATGAATAACAATACCAATAAGCCTAGCGATTACCCTTTCTATTCATAAAACAAGTTCATGAATGTACTTCCTTTAAACAAATGTAAACATTGTTTCCTAGGATGAAATCTTCACCTTTACCGGCCCATACACATAATCACAATAGCATCCATACGATTATGTCGATGTCTTATAAACAGAGTTCAAAAGATAAGCGTTATACTTTGTATCCTATTCCTTAACACTATGATCATGTGATCATGTCCTACTACTAGAGTATAATCATTCACAGATTCGCAGTTATGTTTTCCATATAACACGACTTGAAAGATACGTTAGGAATGAAACAGTTCAAGTCAAAATATTACTAACCTCAAGAGAAAGGATGATGTTGTCGTTGTAGCTTCTTACTTCTTCAAATTATTCAAGTCTTCCAGTAATACTTGTATGTCTCATAATCCTAATCTTTCTAGTCTAACCTATACGAAGTTGTCTCTAGTACATAATCAAGCGACTCTTTAAATGAGTTTTGATTCACTAAAATATGACAACCAAACTTGACATACCAACGCTTGGTGGGTTCAACCGAGCTATGCTCTAACAATATCCCCCTTTGTCAATTTTAGTGACAAAACTCTTAATACATATGAATAAACAAATTACAAGAATTCATTACACATACGCTTGATTCCAAGTTTCAACAGCACGATAACCTGTATACATTCAATCCATTAATGTCGCTGTTGACATTTGAATAACAAAGCTAATACTCCCCCTAAAGGTAAGATAGGTAGATTTTAAATCCTCACATCTTTGTTATTCCCCTTTTTTAGTCAAGATAACTACAAGTATCAATATGATATGTTACTCCCCCTTAATTTATGCTTTACTCTTTCGTTAGATATAACGTTTAAGCATCATCGTCCTTTTCTTAGTGATTGGAAATCACTTGTTTACTCTGTATATTTCTCCCCCTTTTTTGTCACAAAATGACAAAGGTTCGATCAAATAAAGGTCAAACCGAAAGGATCTTACAAATCTAAAAGACTTGTACAATGAAAAGACGAGGGTACCCAAATACACCACAATCTTTTATTTAGATCACAACCTATACAAGACCCACTGTGTATAAACCTCTTGGAGCAACAATCACTCAAGGAATATTTCAACACAGTGTCCACTTGATATAGGGTTAGTCCGAACTGGACTAACTCGTGAATTAAATATCAAAGGCAAGTGGAGAAAACCAATACACTTTGTGTGATCGTCTATGGATATGGAATCGAGACAATACAACAACAAAGTGACCAGTTGATAAAAGGTATGGTAATAACCGAAACCAATAGGATCAATATCAAAGGCCATGTTAAGGTACAAAGTGCAATTTACTTTAATTATAATGCGGAAAGATAAAGTAAATGGTACATCAAGATTTTGTTAACAAGGAAACCGCAAATGCAGAAAAACCCCGGGACCTAGTCCAGAATTGAATACTCTCAGAATTAAGCCGCTATACAAAATCAAACCAACTTCGTATAGTTGAGACCAAGCAACTAAACCTATAGTTCACCTATTTTCTTCAGTGTCCATGCGCTTCCGACATTCGATAAGTGCACGCATTGGAACAATTCCTTTGGATCTAATTCCAAACAGTAAAGGAATAACAAATCTGTTCGGTAACAACTCTATTCAATCTCAGTGATATGATTTAGACAAAGGCTCTTCTGTTTAATCCAATAAACTCCTTTGTCGGGTTTAGATCTATCTATCCAACAACTACCAAAGTAGCAGAGTTTAGATAATGCAATCAAAATTAGGATCTATCAAGATACTATAAAATGATGCCGATCTACGCAACTAATAAATCAAATCTATCAAAGATAAACCGATTATAGTTGGATCCCAGCCGATCAAGTTTTGTGCACACCAAAGATTATGAACCCAATAAGAAATCTTCTTTCTCTTCAAGTCTTCTTTAATCTTCAATAAACACCTGCACACCACAACTTGAATCTCTTGTAATCAATCACGCATAGAACGGAGTCTGTTAAAAATGGATTATCACAAGACGTCTTTAGCTCTACAAACAGTTCTAAAGATCCCGTCGACACTTCGATCTAGTTTGAGTGAATTTTATATCAGAAGAGAAGATTCTCAAGAATAAACAAACTAGGTGAAATCAAAGTTCAAAAACCGTTAGTCAATCAAGTCAAATCGAAAACCATTAATACTGCAATTATCTAGTTTCCCACCAACGGTACTCGTAGAGCTTCTTGATCTCACAGAAGTCTTTAAACGAGCGGTCGTAAGATATTTCGCCTAATTAGGGTACTTTCCTCTCTGAATAGACGGCTCCACCAGTAACAACACAACAAGGTAGTTTTGCTGGCTCTCAGGATAGTTTGCACGAAATGCAAACTTGGGTATTTATAGACCTATGAAGTTTGGACATCAAGGAATTTCCAAAACCGAAATATTCTTAAGATATGCAATATATTTCTAAATCGGTTTCCATAATTCCTGGAAATGCTCTGTCCAATAATAACTGAAATCTCACTAGAAAATATCCAATTAGTAAATGCACATTACCAATTTTTATTTTCGAGAGATATGCATTTTAATTGCTGGTAATTAAAAGCATATAAAATTAACAACCTTGATTAAAAGATTCTCAACTTATTTCAGTCCGGGATCTCCTTTAGTTATTAAGGAATATCTTTGAACAATAAAAGATAAGAGTTACTGAACATGTTCAAAGTATGTCAACATCTTATTCTTTGTAAATCCTTTTTCATATTTACAATCTTGGAACCGATTGTACCACACTTTCAAACAAGTTAGAACTGGTTCATCTGATTTCCAAGAACTATGTGATTTATCAAATATCAATACACTAATCATGGGATTACGGTTCTACCAAACACAAGGATCGGTTCTACCTTAATATGGTTACTAGGACCGGTTACATCAGTTACCAGTATCGGTTACGTCAATTACCAGGACCGGTTACCATATTCTCATGGTATTACTTGTGATCGGTTACACTAGTCACTAGGATCGATTACACCAATTACCGGGACCGGTTACACCAATTCCAAGGATCGATTACAACTCTTTTGTGATCGGTCATACCAATTACCAGGATCGGTTACACCAAGTCACCAATTACACATATCGATCATACCATCTAAGGTGATTACTTAGGATCGGTTACACTAATAAAAGTCATACCAATACAAAATTCAGGCATTGTGACTAGTTTTACCAAGATACATAACAAGTTATGATCGGTTCTACTAACTCACACATATTGGTAATCCAAAGATATGCAATGAATAACAATACCAATAAGCCTAGCGATTTCCCTTTCGATTCATAAAACAAGTTCATGAATGTACTTCCTTTAAGCAAATGTAAACATTGTTTCCTAGGATGAAATCTCCACCTTTACCCATACACATAATCACAATAGCATTCATACGATTATGTCGATGTCTTATATACGAAGTTCAAAAGATAGGCGTTATACTTCGTATTCTAATTCCTTACACTATGTCTACTAAAGTATAAGCATTCACATCTTCGCAGTTATGTTTTCAATATAACACGAATTGAAAGATACGTTGGGAATGAAACAGTTCAAGTCAAAATATTAGTAACCTCAAGATGAAGGATGATGTCGTCGATGTAGCCTCTTACTTTTTCATATTCTTCAAGTCTTCGAGTAATACTGGCATGTCTCATAATCCTAATCTTTCTAGTCTAACCTATACGAAGTTGTCTCTAGTTACATAATCAAGCGACTCTTTAATTGGAGTTTTGATTCACTTAAATATGACAACCAAACTTGACATACCAACGCTTGGTGGGTTCAACCAAGCTATGCTCTAACAATCTCCCCCTTTGTCAATTTTAGTGACAAAACTCTTAATACATATGGTAAACAAATTACAAAAAATTCATTATACATACACTTGATTCCAAGTTTCAACAGCACAACACCCTGCATATATTCAATCCATAAATGCCGCTGTTGACATTTAAATAACAAATCTAATACTCCCCCTAAAGGTGAGATAGGTAGATTTTCAATCCGCACATCTTTGTTATTTCCCTTTGTAGTCCAAATAACTACAATCATCATATGATATGTTTCTCCCCCTTAGTCAATGCTTTACTCTTTCATTAGATATAACATTTAAGCACAATTGTCATTTCCTAAGTGATTACAAATCACTCTGTTTACTCCATATATTTCTCCCCTTTTTGTAACAAAATGACAAAGGTACGAGCAAATACCAAAAACCGAAAGGATCTTACAAATCTAAAAGAATTGTACAACCTATAAGAGTTAAGCACGAAGGTTTCACATACCATTTTAGATAACCAATATCAAAACCAAAACTACAAGTAATTTGGTTTTAATATGTTATCAAGGAAACAATTGCCCGAAGCAATTTTCCCTAATAGTTTAACAAATTGACTAAGAAACTTAGTTCTCTTGCTAAACCGATTACACAAAACAATCGCTTATTTCGATAAGACCAAAATAAAGATCAGAATTAATTTTATTTTTCTCATCAAGCATTAATTATTCAGACAATAACTTAGACCTTTCACTTTAGACAAGACAAATACTAGGTTAGTTAACTAATATTTCTTGTCAAGGCATTCGATTATACTTGAATAACCGAATCCTTTACTTTGATAAGTCTAACTAAAATCAGAATTAACTTAGTTTCTCTTATCCGGAATCTTTGGACTAAACAAATGATCCCATATTTTGTTAAGCCATAAACATTACATACAAAACAAATAAATTGACTTGCACAATTATTTTTCTTCATTGGAAGCAATTGAAACAAACATAGACATTAAAGCACAGCAATTGCACCGAATTTCGTTAAGTCTAAAACAATTGATACCAAACAATAAAGAAAGATATCAAACCAGTTTATCTTAGCCGTAAACAATTGAATCACACACACACATACATCCATCCATACATAATGGAATAAACATCAATTGTGCCGAATTTTGTTAAGCAAAAGCAAAATATATGCAATAAACTCAAGCTTTTCTTAAACAGGAAAACGATTAACTAAAAAATCCGTTACCTCAGATTCCGCATCATCTTCTCCCCATAAAGATATATCATTAAGCGCAAGTTCAAGTTAGAACTCTCCCCATTTTGTTGTCATCATCTCGCAAGAACAAAAGAACAACAACAACAACAACCTTTACCAGAGAAAGGTTGAAGCGGTTTTAACTAATGCAAATAGCAAAAGTTGAAAACCCGAAACACATATGCTTTTATGTTAAACACAAATTGATTCAACATATTATGACTTTTTCACATATGAGTTTCAATCGGAGCACCTTATGATCCTTTGATAAAGCCTACCAACATGGGCTAGAACTTAATCCCGTTAAATCAAAAAGCCACACAAACCATAAGGGGTCACACATCATATGATATCGAATATTAAGGTTAAGAAAACCGAAATCAAACATCCCATAAACTCAAATGCAATACACCATAAATATTCAAAAAAGAATCAAGTATTGAAATTACCTCAATCTTGTAGGAAAATGAATTACAAAAACAACGCAAAAAGATGAGGTCATTCCGAGTTCGGACGAAGAAGTTATGGGCAAAACAGTTTTACACTCCTTCGTATGGACCAATCACACAAATCACCAGGACCAGTTACGGTGATTGCTTATGATGGGTCACACCAATCACCAAGACCGGTTACAAAACTTGTGATGGGTCATACCTATCACCAGGACCGGTTACGGTGATTACTTGTGATGGATCACAACACTAAACTGTTTTAGACATAACTTTTGCATATAATGTCCGAATTCAATGATTTTTGGATCGTTTTAACCGTAAAAACAAGACCTACACATATATTATAAGTATATCAACATCATAAACTCAAAATTACCGTTTCTATCAAAATCTCAAATATAGATAGAGAAGGTATGAGTATAGAAGAAAATAAATCTCCCTAAAGATGTTAAGAAAATAAATCTCCCTAAAGATGTTAATTAGTCATATAATAACCAAGAGATCATGTGCTCTTTGTTTTCAAGTTTTTGTATTAATTAATTTTGTGTGTTTAGGTAATAAATAAAGCATGTGCTTCCTCACCTTTCAAAAGATTGAGCACCAAGGTGAGCATGAACATTCTAACACAACTAGGTTGTGTTGAGTTGAGCCTTGTCTTGTTCCCCATCTCCTCTCCCCCGACCAACCCTCCGCAGAGCCACCTCACGATTGACTAAGGCGCATCGAATCATCATTCTTGACCTCTTGCTTGGTTTGTTTTCTCTTGTTCCATCTCTTGTTTTTATTCTTTGACTTGTGATGAAGAGTCTCATTATCACAACATTCACTAGTACAAGAGATTTCAGACATGATGTCTTTCTTTAGTCTTTCAAGAAAACTCTTGTAATTATTGTCACAAATAATTAACGCCGTGCACTTGCGGTTTATTACAAGTAGGCTTAATTTTATACCCATTCCAAGGTCATTCTTGTGACTAACTTTTGGTCCCTTCTTGGCTATTTTCTCTTGGAGGACTTTTCACTAGACCCATTTAGAGTTGGGTTTTCTTGTGACTAACTTTTGGTCCCTTCTTGGCTATGGAGGACTTTGGGACCCATTTAGAGTTGGGTTTCGCAGGAGCAGCTTTGTCCTTCGTACCATTAGGACGATTATCCTTTTGAATACTTTGCGAAACATCTTTTCTCCAATTTGGAACATCATATCTTGTCTTAGCATTTACAAAGTCATCTCTCTTTCAATATTCAGGTCTTTTATGAGATGGCCTTGTCGATCGATAGGCAAAATTTGAACTATCATTATAATAATTCTTTTGCCTAAACTTAGGACAATAACGATCTGAGTTCTTTCGGGGAGCAAACTTATCCAATTCGTTTGATACAAAAGAAAGTGTATCTTGCATCTTACGAACTTTGCATCCCCATTGCAAGTGCCCTTTTTTACCACAATAATATCAATGCTCAGTAACATAAGGAGTATAAGTTTTAATGTTACCTTTTTGTGGATCCGCTTGCCTTGGAGCTCGACGAGTTTTCTTCTTCTTCTTCTTATCTTTGTTCTATGTTGTTGCTTTCTTGACATTAGCAGAAATGCTCTCTTTGATTGCTGCTGGTTGAACACAATTCTCAGGCTTGACTGGCTTTCCTTCTTTACAAGAAATAGTATCATTTTTGACATCAGTGGAAGCCTCTGGTTGAGAATAATTTGTAGCTTTAACAAATTTTATCTCATTGTTATTGTTGGAAGCACTTGATTCCTTATATCCCAATCCACGTGTATCACCATGATATCTTCATGCTTCTAACAATGAGGATAAATTGTTTGTCC
The DNA here is from genome assembly GCA_023531295.1 of Papaver armeniacum. NCBI lineage: Eukaryota > Viridiplantae > Streptophyta > Magnoliopsida > Ranunculales > Papaveraceae > Papaver > Papaver armeniacum. The sequence goes on along the minus strand of JAJJWW010009322.1, from coordinate 125,254 downwards.
TTTCATTGGACTTTTTCAAGTACAAATTTTCTTCTTCCAACGTCTTGATTTTATCAAGAGCACCAGTTAGATCACCCTCAAGGTGTTTTTCTCGTGAGAGATATTCACCTTCTTTCTCTTCAAAACTCTTTTGTTGAGAATTAACCCTTGCTTCAGATTCAACAAGTTTCTTTTCCGACAAAAAGAGATCTCTTCGAAGATTTTCACATTCTAATTTCTTAGAATTTAGGTCGTTTGTACGATCTTTAAGAAGAAAGTCACTGAGGTGATAACCAATGTAATATCCTTGGAAAACCTTCTTCAGTTTCTTGTTCTCACGACAAAGAGGAGTCATAAAACCAAGAAAATCTGAAGTTCTCAGTTTTTTATTTTTCAAAGGATTCAGTAGTTTAAAGTATTCTGAGACATCCTCTTCTACATCACGTTCAAAATCCGAGTCATCATCATCTGAAATTTCTTCCAACCTTTCTTGTAGACAAAATTTCCAGTCGTCATCAGTTTCTACATCATTAACAGGATTAACTTGTGTAGTAGATTCTCTTGAGATGATTTCATGATGGTCTTCAGATATTGAATCGTAGATGCCATCATTAAGTGTTAATTCAAAACTATTGATGTCTTGCTTTACGTTAACTGAATCATTATCAGGTTCTATAAAAACCATTTTTAGATTCCAGTCTTATAGGTTGGATCTCACCAAACACAGATTGTTAGATCTTTTCGTGTTTGCCTGCTCTGATACCAATTGAAAAGACGAGGGTACCAAAATATACCACAATCTTAAACTTTTCCACCTATAAGTCCTTTTACCGAAAGTGATTGTCTATGGACTAAGTCGAGACAATACAACGAATCGGTATTCACACTTTGTGTGATCGTTTATGGATACGAGATCGAGACAATCCAACAATCAAAGTATGATTACTTGATAATAGGTTCGGAATTAACTAAACGCTATGGGATCACTATCAAGTAATATGGAGTAAACATTTGTGTAATTTACTTTAAATTATAATAACAACAATTATAATTGCGGAAAACAAAAGTAAATGACACATAAAGATTTTGTTAACGAGGAAACCGCAAATGCAGAAAAACCCGGGGACCTAGTACAGAATTGAATACTCTCAGAATTAAGCCGCTATACAAAATCAAACCAACTTCGTAAAGTTTAGACCAAGCAACTAAACCTATAGGTCACCTAGTTTCCTCAGTATCCCTACGCTTCCGACATTCAATAAGTGCACGCACTGGAACAATTCCTTTGGTTCGTATTCCAAACAGTAAAGGAACAACAAATCTGTTCGGTAACAACTCTATTCAATCTCAGTGATATGAGTTAGACAAAGGCTCTTCTGTTTAATCCAATAAAATCCTTTGTCGGGTTTAGATCTATCTATTCAACAACTACCAAAGTAGCAGAGTTTAGATTTTGAAATAAAAAATAGGATCTATCAAGACACTATATAATGATGCCGATATATGAAACTAATCAATCAAATCTATCAAAGATAAACCGATTATAGTTGGATCCCAGCCGATCAAGTTTTGTGCACACCAAAGATTATGAACCCAATAAGAAGTCTTCTTTGTCTTCAAATCTTCTTTAATCTTCAATAAACACCTGCACACCACAACTTGAATCTCTTGTGATCAATCACGCACAGAACGGAGTCTATTAACAATGGATTATCACAAGACGTCTTTAGATCTACAAAAAGGTCTAAAGATCCCGTCGACACTACGATCTAGTTTGATTGAATCTTATATCAGAAGAGAAGATTCTCAAGAATAAACAAACTAGGTGCAATCAAAGTTCAACAACCGTTAGTCAATCAAATCAAATCAAAAACCATTAATACTGCAATTATCTAGTTTCCCACCAACGGTACTCGTAGAGCTTCTTGATCCCACATAAGTCTTTAAACGAGCGGTCGTAAGAGATTTCGCCTAATTAGGGTAGTTTCCTCTCCGAATAGACGGCTCCACCAGTAACACAACAAGGTAGTTTTGGTGGCTCTCAGGATAGTTTGCACGAAATGCAAACTTGGGTATTTATAGACCAAGGAAGTTTGGACACCAAGGAATTTCCAAAACCGATATATTCTTAAGATATGCAATATATTTCCAAATCGGTTTCCATAATTCCTGGAAATCCTCCGTCCAATATTAACCTAAATCTCACTAGAAAATCTCCAATTAGTAAATGTACATTACCAATTTTTATTTTCCAGTGATATGCATTTTACTTGCTGGTAATTAAAAGCATAAAAAATTAACAACCTTAATTAAAAGATTCTCAACTTATTTCGGTCCTGGATCTCCTTCAGTTATTAAGGAATATCTTTGAACAATAAAAGATAAGAGTTACAGAACATGTTCAAAGTATGTCGACATCTTATTCTTTGTAAATCCTTTTTCATATTTACAATCTTGGAACCGATTATACCACACTTCCAAATAAGTTAGAACTGGTTCATCTGATTTCCAAGAACTATGTGATTGATCAAATATCAATACACTAATCATGGGTTTACGGTTCTACCAAACAAAAGGATCGGTTCTACCTTAATATGGTTACTGGGACCGGTTACATCAGTTACCAGGATCGGTTACATCAATTACCAGGACTGGCTACCATATTCTCATGGTATTACTTGTGATCGGTTACACTAGTCACTAGGATCGATTACACCAATTACCAGGACTGGTTACACCAATTACTAGGATCGATTACAACTCTTTTGTGATCGGTCATACCAATTACCAGGATCGGTTACACCAATTACACATATCGATCATACCATCTAAGGTGATTACTTAGGATCGGTTATATTAATAAAAGTCATACCAATTGTAGGATCAGAATATCGCAACACCAACACCCTTGCGAAATCCGTAAACAACACATTGCGAGGATATCGCAGATAGATAATATAAATGACGCAATGGATGAACGACAGCTTGAACACGAGAAAGATGTGAAGACCTAGCGAGATTTAATATTTGTACACTCGCGAGAATGTCGCAAGTCAGATCCGAAAATAAAGGACAATGTCCTATATAAAGAGCCGAATAGGCTTAAGAGAAGGGGGAGATCTTTTTCTAGTGTTAGGCAAGTCATTAAGAGAGAGAAAGTTTAGAGTGGTTGTTAATTCTTTAGCTTATTTCCTTTTCATCTTGTAACATTTGTGAGTTTAATCAATAAAGACTATAATTGTTTATCTTAAAATGATTTGATTGTGTGAATTCTTGTGAGGGGTGTAGTGTGGGATTTCCTGCTACTACATATGGCGCTAGAAACAGGGACTGATTGAAGATTGACATTGTGATTTGAAAGAATTTGGAATAATAGGGAAGGAATTTCATATAATTTTCAACAATTCATTAAGATTGAAAAATGGCTAGAAGAAGACATGCATCAAAACAACCAACAACTGTTAGAAGGAGTAGGAGACTTGCTGGAGAAAGGAGAGACGAGATGGGGGAATCTTCAAGAATGAATACAAGGAACAATAGAGAAAATCAAATTCAACCGCCAATTCAATGTACATCACCAATACAAAATAGAGTTATGGATTATGACAGAGTGAGTGTACATACTTGGCGGTCAGATTCTGTAGATGAAATGGGAGAAGAGCACCAATTAGGAGGCAATGGACAAGAGGAGAGAGACCAAGAAGTGATTGGAGGAATAATTCATGAAAATGAAGAGATTGCAGCATTAGAGGCATTGCGACAAACAATACATGAAGAAAGGCGGTTAGAAGCAGAAGAACGTGCGAATTTGACAAGGCAAAATCATGAATTGAGGATGGAAAATATGAGATTACAAAATAGAAGGTCAAGAAGCACTACAAGATCAAGTTCAAGATCAGTTAGAGAAGAAATAAGACAAAATTTGCCTATAGAAAATGCTAATGAAGAAACTCGAGAGGGAATACAAAAATCCAGCGAAGAACGTCGCGAAGGAAGAGAAATATTGGAAGATCGTTATATTCGGCCACAAAAATTCTTCAAAACGAGCAAAATGATAGAATTCAAGGAAATAGACACCGTCAGGGGAGAAATAATCAAGATGGCGAAGAAAATCAGGAAGAAGGAAGGAGAATATTACATGGGAGAGAAATACAAAGAAATGAACGAGCAATTAAGGATGAAATTGAAAGACACTATACTGAACAAACACATTTAGCTCGCGAGAGAGAAAGACTAAGAGCAGAAGTGGAAGAACAAGAGCTACAAGAGGCAATTCAACAGAATAACCATGATAATCGAGAAAGGAGGCGTGAGCGGAATCGCAATAATGCTAATATCAATGAAGAATATGATAGAGTACAAAGGAGAACTGAAAGGCGTCAAAGAGGAGAAAATGAGAGATATAACGGTGTGCGAATTAATGAAAGAAGTGAAAGAGAAGATCGCAGAGAAAGACGAGAGGAAAATGATGAACAAGAAAGTCAAAACATAGATGAACGCATGAGAAGAGAGGCGGAGTTGAAAAGACCAATGGATCCAAATTCTGGTATAAATGAACAAATTTTGAGAGAGTTAGCGGAAATGAGAGGAATGATAAGTGATAAAAGATGAGGAGGTAAGAGACAATTGGATGAAGCCATAGAGGAAGCTGCGAAAACTCCATTCACACAAGAAGTACAATTAGGAGGAATACCCCCAAAATACAATTTACCTGCGGTAACCAGCATTTTTGATGGAACAACTTGTGTAGTCCAACACACAAAGCTTATGTGAGATGTATGCTACAATGAGAGAACCATGATGCAATATTATGCAAGTATTTCGCATCAGGTTTAACAGGAGAGGCGTTAAAATGGTTTGAAGGTTTGCCAAAGAATACTATAACATCTTTCAACCACTTGCAAGCTATATTTTTAGGAGCATATATAAGTAACAATTCCTCGCGACCTGGTATTGAAGATGTATTTGGGCTGAAGCAAAGGATTGGCGAAAGTTTGAAGCACCTAACTGTGAGATGGAAGACAATGTGTAGTGATATGGCTGGTCGTGTGGACGAAAGATATCTCATTCTATCATTCATCAATGCTATGTTCGCAACCAACCTGTTATACATTCAAATTTTCAGAATCAAAAATACAATCACAATGACTGAGTTGCGAGAACTTCAGGAGGAATATATTGCTCTTGAGGAAAAGCAAAATGAGATGGAATTATACCCCATTGCGAACACTAGTTCAAGAGCAGCGAATGCAAGCTTATTACCCAAGTTAATAAATACAGTGGCGAGCACCTCGCAAGGGCAACAAGAGAGGATAATGGGAGATAGTCAGCAAAATCTAGTAGCTATGGGGAGCCGTGATCAAGAAGAATTCGAAAGAGAGAGAAACTTATATAGTCGTGGTGGAAATAACAAAATCCAAAGACTTGATCAGCCACAAGAAACTTATGGAGGTCATCAGCCACAAGAAACTTATGGAGGTCATCAGCCGCAAGGAACTTATGGAGGTCAGAGGAAAAACTATCACGAGAGGACAGTCAAGTCATAAGATAATATGGGAAGAAATCAAAATGCCACCTTTGAATGCTAGTGTGGAGAAGATATGGGAAGCTATAATCCTAATGGAAAACATACCCGCACCATGGAACATGGGGAGTGAACCACCTCCAAGCCACAGAAGTAATGAATTTTGCTCTTATCATCATTTCCATGGACATACAACAAATGACTGCAGAAATATAAAGAGAATCATTCTCAGGATGATAGATCAGGAAAAATTAAATCACTTTCTAATAGGACAAACGCAAACTCAAGCATTACCACCTCCTCCAGATATTCACAAGCCAAACACAAAGAAAAAGAAAGAGAGACATTTGTGATTGAAGTTGGCGCAAAGGCAAAGAATCTGTTTTGTAACTCTATCGTACACTCATACAAGACGATTGAAGATTTTCACGATAACACTCTCGGCAGGTTTTCGCAAGAGATGCCGATGATAGAGAAATAATGAACATTGCGAAGACATCGCCACTGGAAGAATGGCAAAAGCAGACTATCTCTTTTACCGCAGAAGAAGTACCTGGGGGTGGAGAAATGCACGACAACCCATTGGTGGTAAGATTGGAGATTAACCCAAAACCTAGCGAGGATGAAGATGATGAAGCTGAGAATTCATGGGAAATCAACGAATTTTGATCGATCATTGGAAGTTCCGTGAATATTCTTTTTTATCATACTTATAAAACTATGGGAGGGAAAGATGAAGATCTAATACCTTCAACGTACAAAATCTATGGTTTTAACTGCATCGCAAATAAGCCAAAAGGAGAAGTTCATATGCGAATTCCACTTTGAAAGGATTATCTTCTCAAATTTTATTCTCAGTAGTTGATGTGGAATCACCATACAACGACCGATTGGACGACCTTGGTTACATGAGATCTTAGGTGTGGTATCGACTTTCCATCAATGTATCAAGTTCCCTCATCCCACTGGTGTTGGCATCATAAAGGGAGATTGGGTTGAAGGAAAGAAGTGTCATGAAATTGATATAGAATCTTGCGAAGAAAGAGCTGCGAAGTAGAAGAATTGGAAACACAACATCAAAGAAAAACAAAGAGGTGAAAGATTAATGGTAGATGTAATAGAAAAGAGAGAGGAAGAAATGCTGCGAAACCAATATTTGATGAAGATATGAAGTGGCGAAGGCTTCGCAACAGACAAGAAAATGACAGGAAAATTCAAAAATGCAGAGACAGAAAGTAGCAGAAATAAGAGACTTAAAGAATGAATGTACTTGTTAACTGTCGAAGAAGAAATTGGGAGGAGAAAGAAAAATGTATGATGGGTTTGATCTTAAAAAAAAAAAAAAAAAAAAAAAAAAAATGAATAGCAGAGATGAGGTTGCGAAAGGAAGTTGATATGCAGAAGAAGGGAATATATTTTATGAAATATAAAGATGTGATTGCGAAATTACAAAAGAATTTATATGCAGAAGAATCAACAAATTAATCAGACAGAGGCGAACCAACTATGACGTACACCCTAGTTCGCGAAATCAAAATTTCGTAAGAGGCAAATGTAAGACCTAAAGTGCGTCATAGAAGGGGGTACCCATTGCATGGCTCAGGGAAAAGGTTACACCGCCCTCGGAACCTGAGTCATGGAGAATTGGGGTCAATAAAGCCCATCCAGGGGAGATACCTTGGATCTTCAATCTAAGCTTATGACTTAGATTGGACGACCGAGGGTCTCTTCTAAGGAGTCAGCATATGACCAAGGCGCCGAGGTACACGGTTGAGCCAAGAGTGCCTGGGGCATTTGAAGTGTCTCAGCCATTCTTGGAAAGTCTCGGCATATGCTGCACTCGGCCCGAAGAAAACTCTACTTAGGGTGCAGTCTCGTAACCATAAGCCCTATAGGTAAAAGGGATAAGAGGCTGTGAAAACAACTGGTTTTTGTTAAGACCGGATGGGGGAGCTAGCCTTGTATGGCAGAAGTACGCCTCCTTGAAGGGGCAACCAGGGAGATGATAAGGGCGACACCCTCCATTAGGGAGCTGATAAGTGTCTGAAGACGCAAATGTCATGAGGCTTTATTTCCGCAAGGAAATTTAGGCTTGTCATATTTGTGCGACAATCCTGAAGAGGCAATAATACAAAAGATAAAGATAAGACGAGATCAATGGGTCAGTACATGAAAATGTAAGGACGTCCTGCGATTTCGTCGCAAGACGGCAATGTCATGGGGCTTTATATTCGCAAGAATTTTTAGGCCTATCATATTGTCGCAACAAAAATATCCTGCAGAGGCAACAATACTAAATAAATGATAAGGCAAGATCAATGGGTCATTACATGAAAGTGTAAAGATGTCCTGCGATTTTGTCGCAATGACAAGGGGTGGCACAGTAAGACCTTTAACTAGGAAGGCAAAATAAGACCACATAAGAGAAAAAGAAAAAAGGAAATCTTGGAAGAATCCAAGGTTTCCTTACTTGCGAAAATTCAGCAGTAACAGCTGCGAGATTGAGGCATAAACACATATCACTATTCGAAAGTACTTGCTTAATCTCTCATTTGAAAACAAATAACAGAGGCAAGTATGGGAATGTATAGAATAAAAACATGTTATTTGTCTTCATATGATAGATTTACGCGCTCATAAAATGAAAGGTTGATAATATACTGATTAACTGTATTGCAAAAAAAAGAATGGTTCTTTTAACATGTGCAGAAAGGAACAGCAAAAGTAGAGCTTGTATCTGAAGATCCAAGAAATTACGCAAAGAAAAGATTACAAAAATAGAAGATTAAAAGAATGAATGTACGAGATATTACAAAAGAGAAAGAAGAAAATGAAATTATTTCTTGATTGATTCTTCTTCTTCATTTTCTTCTTCTTCATCGATCCTTCTACTTCTTCATCTTCATCGATTCCTCTTCTTGTTTATCGATATATCCAAAGAAGGCACATTATTAGGGATTTCATCAAGGAGGCAAGGGTATGAAGAATGAGGAATGCTGTTGTCATCGCAGACCATCTTAATAGTCTGATTGCGAAAAAGAGTAACATCATTCTTGAAATTCGCAACTGTAATTTGTAGTTGCCTCTTCAATCTAGAATATTTGTCATTTCGAGAAGAAAGATCCTTTGCGAGCTGCTCCTTCTCAGATTCAAGTTCTTCAATTCTTTTGCGAAATCTCTCTTCAGCCTCTGCGAACATATGACAATGAATCAGCAACTTAATGGCAACTTCATAAAAAACAAACAATTAAATAAAGAAGAATGATCAACAACCTTCTTTGTCAGAAATCATATCCCTAATCAAGGCCGTATGCTCAGCTTGAAGACTAACGTTAACACCTAAATTATTTGACATCATCTAGAACCTTCGCAGCCCAAGCGAATTCATCGTCATTGTTTATGAGAAGAAGGGAGCGAATTTGATTCTCTCTTTCGCTAAGAATAGCATTTTCGCGGATGGATTCATCTCGTTCAATTTGAACTTCAAGGAGAGGTTTTTGGAATTTCGCTAATGCTTGAGCACCTTGACTAGTAATGCGATCTTTTTCATCTATGAGATCACTGATTTTCTTCCTTAAAGTATTATTTTCTCTTTAGAACTAAGATATAGACGTTTAAATTGGTTGGCTAAGCCTAAACTAGATCTATGATCAATTTCTAAGAGGCGAAATTTGGATTGAAGTTCGTTTAGAGGAAGAGATTTAATCTTGTTATTTGAAAAACTATTCAAAGAATCGTTGAGGTGATCAAGGAGGGCATTGTTATCCATAGGATCGGGAATGAGTGAAGAAGAATGGCTTCATCGAGAAAGGTTATAAACGTCTGCGAAAATGGTAAGTCGGATAAGGGAAGATAATGAGAGAACAAAACAAAGGAAAAGAGAAAAGTCTCATACCATAAAGTCATTGGTTGGCACTCAAGACTAGAAATCTTATTCTTCTCGAGTGGAAGAATCAACTTCTAATTGCTTGGTTTTCTCGCGAAGAGTAGCAACTTCGTTCGAATTCTTCATTTCTCTTGCGAAGAACAATGACTTGACCTCCAATTCTTCATTTTTATTGCGAAATTGAAAATTCTTCTTTTCGAGAATACTGCGCCTTTTCTCAAGATCTGAGGCAACAGCAAAGGAAGCTCTCCCGGGCTATAAAGGAAAGCCAAAAAACTATCAAGATATAACTTAAAATTGAAATTATGAAGAAATAAGGGAACAAAGACATACCAAGACACCAAGCGCATTTAGGAAGCTGGGAGTCACTGATCTGGAGACCCCATGCAGAGAATCATCACCCTCTAGTAAAGGAGCATCACAGATACTCGCGAGAGCTTCACACATACTAGAAAGACGATCATCTCCAATTCCTTGCATGGAGTCAGAGAAGATGCTAGATAGTTGCGCCATAGAAGATTCAGTTGGAGGATTCTCCTTTGCGAGAGAAATATCAATATCATCATTATCTTCATCAGAGCTTTCGCTGGATTGAGGGTTTGAAGGAGAAGGGGAATGAATCTTTCGTTTCTTAGAAGGTGGAGCAGTAGACTTCTCCCTGCGAAGAGAACCTTTACCTTTACCTTTGGTCTTCGCAACTTTAGGATTTTCTTCTTCTCCAACAACTTCAGCACCAACCTTCACACACGAATGAAGATAAGAAACATAGGCAACAATATTGTTAAAAATAATAAAGAAAATTATTTCTTACTTCATCCGTGATAAAAAGGAGTGCTGCTAGGGTACTTGCCTTAGCATTTCTTTTGTAACTCTTCCTCAACTTGATAATCTGGAAATTTCGCAAGATTAATAGGTATAAAAAGTAGTGAAGATTACAAATTGAGTGAAATTTAATAAGCATACCTCTTTTGATTTCTCAGGCCAATTAAAAACCCAAGGCTGATAATTGGCGAGATTCGCAGGGAGAACATTTGAACCTAAAATATAAGGTCCATTCAAAAGTAGCGGAAAGACGCACCATTTGTCGTCTTTGGAATGACGAGGAACATTTTTTTTCCAGAATGCCAATCGATATCCTGCATAAGTATTTTATCGCTGGGAACATTTTCTCTTCTCTTCAAATGTGCACCCCAGCGAGTTCTATCGTTCTTCATGTTTATTATTTCATAGTTTTCGAAGAAACTCTCTACTGAATACTTCTCAGTGAATATCTCTAAGTCCTCAAATTTAGGATCTCTAACTTCTTTGGGATAAAGAGATCCCTTACCAGCACCACGGTTGGCGAACTCAAGCATTAAGCGGATACAATCCCCGCTCAATTGGTAGATGGCTCACGAGAATTTCGCATGAGCAAGAATTTCATAAAATAAGGGAAGATCGGGGTCATAGAGAGGAATGGGAAGACCAGCGAGAATCTGACCTAGCGAAATTATGATTTTTGATCATCACAATGATGATCGACAAACAGATTTAGCGAGAGAGAATGGATTTAGATTCTTGATTGGGAATAATGGATAATATGAAACCTTTCTCTTGCAAATCTTTCTGAACATCTTCCAAAATATTTTCATATCTCATTGTTAACTGGAGTCATCTTTCAGAGTATGGGAATGAAGAGAAGATTGAAGATCAAAAGAAGTAAAAAGAAGAAGATTTACAGTAGCAGAAGCGGAAGTTACGGAGAGATGAAGAAGAGAAATTGTGGAGAAAACAAGAAGGAGAGTAAAAAAAGAAGAAGAGAGGAGTAAAAGAGATATATATATAGAGAAAGATTCTCGAAAAGGCAAACACATTTAATGCGAAGAGTAGAATGAACGGTTGAGAAATGACGGTTGAAAAAGACGTGTCAAGAGGTGGATGGAAGAAGAGATACGTGTAATAAATTTTGTGTAAAAGTACGGAATCATGTCAAAACAGATAAGTATGAAAGAATGAACAGTTGCGGCATTTTGAAAATATTAGTTCTCATGACATTCTCTCCTTCGCAGATAAGACATGAGAAGAGACAAGATGTAGGATCAGAATATCGCAACACCAACACCCTTGCGAAATCCGTAAACAACATTCTGCGAGGATATCGCGGATAGATAATATAAATGACGCAATGGATGACGACAAAATTTGAACACGAGAAAGATGTGAAGACCTAGAGAGATTTAGGAGTGTTGCGAGATTTAATATTTGTACACTCGCGAGAATGTCGCAAGTCAGATCCGAAAATAAAGGACATCTTAGCTGTCATCCACTATGTAATGTCCTATATAAAGAGCCGAATAGGCTTAAGAGAAGGGGGAGATCTTTTTCGAGTGTTAGGCAAGTCATTAAGAGAGAGAAAGTTTAGAGTGGTTGTTAATTCTTTAGCTTATTTCCTTTTCATCTTGTAACATTTGTGAGTTTAATCAATAAAGACTATAATTGTTTATCTTAAAATGATTTGATTGTGTGAATTCTTGTGAGGGGTGTAGTGTGGGATTTCCTGCTACTACACCAATACATAAGTCAGGCATTGTAACTAGTTTTACCAAGACACATAACAAATTATGATCGGTTCTACTAACTCACACATATTGGTAATCCAAAGATATGCCATGAATAACAATACCAATAAGCCTAGCAATTTCCCTTTCGATTCATAAGAATGTAACTCCTTTAAACAAATGTAAACATTGTTTCCTAGGATGAAATATCCCCTTTACCCATACACATAATCACAATAGCATTCAAATGATTATGTCTATGTCTTATATACGAAGTTCAAAAGATATGGGTTATAATTCGTATTATAATTCCTTAACACTATGTCTACTAGAGTATATCATTCACAGCTTCGCAGTTATGTTTTCAATATAGCACGACTTGAAAGATACGTTGGGAATGAAACAGTTCAAGTCAAAATATTACTAACCTCAAAAGAACAACAACAACCTTTACCAGAGAAAGGTTGAATCGGTTTATCTAATGCAAATAGCAAAAGTTGAAAACCCGAAACACATATTCTTTTATGTTAAACACAAATCGATTCAACATATTGTGACTTTTTCACATATGAGTTTCAATCGGAACACCCTATGATCCTTTGATAAAGCCTACCAACTTGGGCTAGAAATTAATCCCACTAAATCAAAAAGCCACACAAACCATAAGGGTTCACACATCATATGAGATCGAATATTACGGTTAAGAAAACCGCAATCAAACATCTCATAAACACATAGCAATATTATAAAGCATTCAAGCATAGGCTATGTAATCGAAAAACTATCACAAGAAAAAATTATAAAATAATAATTTTATTCATAAATAATAGATAGTTATATTCAGAAATAGACCTTACACAATAATTAAAACAATAAAAAATTGATGTCTATTTTCTTGCAACCTAGTCCTTCATATCAGTGGTAGAGGAAGGCAGATTATTACTTTCAGTCTTCAGCTTGTGAATTTCTTCAAGTAGATAACCTTGTTGCTTGACCAATATTTCTTGCAGTTGAGAAGTTTTTGTGAAGGATTCTGCAAGAACATGTAATTCTTTATTTGATTGAACACAGAAGTGTGTCAATGCTTCAATACACTGATCTTTCTTCAGCATATTCTCTCTTTCCTTCTTGCTAAGCCAATCTCTCTTTTTGATTTTTCTCTTTGAATTCTCAATATCAAGAGAAGAGCCAAACTTATTCTTAGAGTGATCTTTCAGATCCAGTACTCTATCAAGAGAATGTAGAATCCAGTAGAGGTTTCCTCTAAGATAGAAACACTACCACACGTTCGTCTCGAGTAAGATGTTCTAGCGATTAAACACAATATAGAAAACTAAGAAGAAACAAGAACGATTCGACAAACAAAAGATTTCACTAATTCCTTGAAAAACTCTTACACAGATTTCCTCACAAGAACTAGTCACTCAAAGCTCTCACACAATAAGAACCCTAGCTGCTCTTTTCTTTTCTCACAAACAGGCGTTTGTTTTTCTCTAAGAAGAAGATATCTAAACCCTGACCCTAAGGACCCCTTTTATAGATGACACAAACTTGTTCCAAAAGAACTTCCTAGGTTAGTTTTCAACCTAAAATAGATAACCGACTCAACTAGGAAACCACATAACTTGGGAAACACCCAAGTAATGTTCTGACCCGTTCTGGAATATTCCAGAACTTAATGGAACAAAACCTGACAATCACCACCTTTTGTGACGTGAACAAAACCAGCCGCTTTCTTCTTACTTCTTCACTTTGACATACGAAAATCTTCTTTTGTCTCACCCTTATTCAGGGCCGCCCTCCCATAAGGGCCCTCAATTATCTAGGTTGATAATTAAGCTATGTCAGAAGAGGATATAATCACTGACACCTTCCGTTGAGTTGTCTTGAACTTTCGTCTAGAAGCACCACCTAAGCCTAACTTCCTCCTTGTTGTATCAGCACCACCGGAACAAATATTTCTTAAACTTCTAGCACCACCACAAACAACTCTTCCATGTAATCTATACAAGTTCCTGCACCGTCTTGCCCTCAAGATTACATTGTTGCCATGATATACACTCATTACTCCATCTTTAGTAGAGTATCTCATTCCAAGTGATTCTAATATAGGTAACCTAATTAGATTCCACTTCATCTCCGGACATGTCTAACATTTGTGATTGTTTGAACCGAGCCATCAAACAATTCGAAAGAACTTCACCAACTCCATGAACCAGCAATCTAGAGCCATTCCCCATGTAGACAAACCCGCTACAATCTTCATAATTGTTGTATAATGAACGATTGTTGCAAACATGCACAGCGGCACCAAATTTTAATACCCATCCTCCATGAATTTTAAGATTTGCAGGCGTCAGTAGGACCTCATCACGATCACCATCTTCCGATAACATCACTAAGGCTGAAGTATCTTTAGGAAAGTTAGCCGAAGCTTTCACAAAACCTTCATTCTTCCTAGGACAATCTCTAGAACAATGCCCTGGCTGACCACACTTGTAACAATCACATTTGAAAACAGTTTGTTTTCCTTTGTTGTTACCAACTCTCTTCCCATCAGCTAAAAAAGCATCTTCAGAAATATTACTAACCCGATCTCTCTTTCGCATCATCTCCTCCACAGCTAAAACGTTGCAGACTTCTAATGTAGTAAACGACGATCGACTCATAAAATTCTGTGACAATGTCTTGTACGATTCTGGAAGCGTCCAGATCAGCTGTAGAGCTTTGTATTGATCATTCAAATTGTCACCATTAGCTTTAAGCTTCGATATTAATGAATCAAAGGCAGAAATATGATCCATTACCGGAGTGTTCTCTTCCATCCTCGTATCATGTAAAAGACCCTTAATAAAGATCTTATTAGTCATTGTTTTAGCCATGAACAAACTTTCAAGAGAATCCCACAGCTGTTTAGCTGATTTAGCATCCTTGATTGCAGCATGAACTTGTACCTTTCTTGCAAGATGAAGCCGAATCTCCGACAGACACTTTTTATCCATCTTTGTCCATGCATCAGTAATATCTTATGATGACTCCACCTCTTCCGAATCTTTCTTTTTCTGTTGCCTCATCGTTGGACCTTTTAGGGCATCATCCAAATCTAGCACGACTAGATAATCTTTCATATCATCTGCCATAAACTAAAATCAGAATGCCCATCAAACCTTTCCATACGATAAGACTTCAATTATCCATACTTTTCCATCGCAGCAACTCCTTCTCGACTATCCACCCTCACCGCACCAATTGTAGAATCCAGTAGAGATTTCCTCTAAGATAGAAACACTACCACAGGTTCGTCTCGAGTAAGATGTTCTAGCGATTAAACACAATATAGAAAACTAAGAAGAAACAAGAACGATTCGACAAACAAAAGATTTCACTAATTCCTTGAAAAACTCTTACACAGATTTCCTCACAAGAACTAGTCACTCAAAGCTCTCACACAATAAGAACCCTAGCTGCTCTTTTCTTTTCTCACAAACAGGCGTTTGTTTTTCTCTAAGAAGAAGATATCTAAACCCTGACCCTAAGGACCCCTTTTATAGATGACACAAACTTGTTCCACAAGAACTTCCTAGGTAAGTTTTCAACCTAAAATAGATAACCGACTCAACTAGGAAACCACATAACTTGGGAAACACCTAAGTAATATTTCTGACCCGTTCTGGAATATTCCAGAACTTAACGGAACAAAACCTAACAGAGAAGACATCGGATCCTGACTCATAGTTCAGACAAGGAATGACCAAAGAAGGAGAAGGATTTATATTTTTCATACTTCCGAAAATATAATATTCCTATAAATACGAGTATCTTAAATATATTTTCATATAAATTTTTTTTAGATTTTTATTCGCATAATCTACACATAAGTGCCTTGATTTTTTACTTCCTCACACACAGATTCGGCACACAATGTGAGGATGTAATTCTAATACCGATTAGGTGGTATTAGTATGAGATTTTCTCTCATTATGGGAAATAGAACAAACAGTGTGTTCTTGATCTAATATTGTATGAAAAACCTTTTCCTTGTTACCTCGAAATAACGAAGTATCTTGAGATTGATTGTTGTTGCATATGCAACTTTTAGCTATTTCGCTCTTC
This sequence comes from Papaver armeniacum, assembly GCA_023531295.1. Classification (NCBI taxonomy): domain Eukaryota; kingdom Viridiplantae; phylum Streptophyta; class Magnoliopsida; order Ranunculales; family Papaveraceae; genus Papaver; species Papaver armeniacum. The sequence goes on along the minus strand of JAJJWW010009322.1, from coordinate 109,215 downwards.
AAGGCAGTTCTACAATTAGTCTTATTTTCCTTTTGCCATTAGATGATTTATTGATATCGGAAGACATGTCCATTCTTAAAATGGTTAAATCACTAATGGAGGAAGAAGGAATATTGACAACTAATGCAATATTAGTTGTTTTATATTCTTCAGAATCATATGAATCAGAGGTCTCGTCTAGAGTTACAGCCAATGCCTTGCTGCCAGTGTATTTCCTAAGATCAGGACAGTCTTTAGCCATATGACCAAAACCTTTACACTTAAAGCACTGAGGTTGATATTCATCATCTTCTTCTTGATCTTTCTTGTTCTTGACAGGAACTCGATCATGGGGTCGAGAAGATCGATGAGTATCTTTTATGAATCTCTTATTTCTTTTCTTCAAGAGATCTCGAAATTGTCTGGTGATCAATGATAATGATTGTTCAACTTCATCATTAGAATTTTCTGCAATCCATTCATCAGAATCATCCATTAATCTATCTTTTTTCAATGGTGCTTTTGAAAATTTTGCAGATTTGAAAGCGATTCCTTTAGCTTGAATAGACTGTGATTCATGATCAAAGATCTTCAATTTTCCAACGAGAGTGCTTCGTGAGAGAGTTGAAAGATCATTTGCCTCTATGATTGCATGCTTTTTAGATTCGTATCTAGATGGCAACGATCTGAGAATTTTGCATACTATATCTTTTTCAGAAATAGTCTTTCCTGTTTGGAATTGTTGAAATGGTGTTTCCTTACCTGAACTTTTTAGTGTCGTAGGGTTTATTAGCAGTGATAGGAGTAGTGTAAGAAACTTCCTGATGGGAACTTTTTACCTTTCTTTTATCAGTAGAAAGTACAAAGACGGTGATCGAAGAATACATTGCTTCCCTTGAGGTTCTAATTGTTTGTTAGAGGTAAAATCCTTGGTAGGAGTTTTAAGTACGAAACATACTTATCGGAACTTTTTATCTTGAATGCGTGACTGGAAAATCGTGACCATAGGATGGATGTACTGGTCCAAGTGAGAAAGAAGCATTAACTATTTCAGAGAGTTTAACATGAAACTCTTCAAAAGTATCGTTGTCATCCATTCGAAGGTTCTCCCAATCAGACGTAAGAGTTTGAAGTCTAGCTTCTTTCTATGATGTATTTCCTTCGAATACGATCCGAAGATTATCCCAAGCTTCCTTTAAAGTTTGGCATGTTGATACATGATGTTGTAGATCACGACTTACAACATGTATAATAGCATTCAAACCATCTGAATTCTGATTTGCAAAAGCCTTTTCTTCGTTAGAATAATCTACTAAGCATTTAAACTCAGTTTCCGAATTTTCTATTTTCGGGCGATTATAAACATCGACAACTAATAGCCAAGTATTAAAGTCTCTTGATTGAAGAAAAGATCTCATAGCAGATTTACACCATAGATAGTTTGTTCCGTCAAATCTTGGTGGTACGTTAACTGAAATTGATTCATGTGAACTCGAGTTCATTTCTTATAGGTTGGATCGCACCAAACACGGATTGTTAGATCTTTTCGTGTTTGCCTGCTCTGATACCAATTGAAAAGACGAGGGTACCAAAATATACCACAATCTTAAACTTTTCCACCTATAAGTCCTCTTACCGAAGGTGATTGTCTATGGACTGAGTCGAGACAATACAACGAATCGGTATTCACACTTTGTGTGATCGTCTGTGGATACAAGATCGAGACAATACAACAATCAAAGTGTGATTACTTGATAATAGGTTCAGACTTAACCAAACTCTATAGGATCACTATCAAGTAATACGGAGTTAATATTTGTGTAATTTACTTTAAATTATAATAACAACAATTATAATTGCGGAAAACAAAGTAAATGACACAACAAGATTTTGTTAACGAGGAATGCAGAAAAACCCCGGGACCTAGTCCAGAATTGAATACTCTCAGAATTAAGCCGCTATACGAAATCAACACTAACTTCGTATAGTTGAGACCAAGAAAATAAACCTATAGTTCACCTAGTTTCTTCAGTATCCCTGCGCTTCCGACATTCAATAAGTGCATGCACTAGAACAATTCCTTTGGATCGTATTCCAAACAGTAAAGGAACAACAAATCTGTTTGGTAACAACTCTATTGATTCTTTCCAATGAAGATATCTCAAGTCATATGCAAAGGCTCTTCCGTTTAATCAATAAAATCCTTTGCCTGGTTAGATCAATCCAATCTTCAATTACCGAAGTAATAAGATCCGGATTTGTAACAATCAAATAGAACTCAAGAAATCTATTATTTCTACCGATCTCACACAACTAATCAATCGAATATATCTGATATTAGTTGGATCCCAGCCGATCAAGTTTTGTGCACACCAAAGATATATAAACCAAATCAGAAACCTTCTTTGTCTTCAAATCTTCTTAGATCTTCAATAAACACCTGCACAACACAACTTGAATCTCTTGTGATCAATCACGCACAGAACGGAGTCTGTTAACAATGGATTATCACAAGATGTCTTTAGATCTACAAACAGTTCTAAAGATCCCGTCGATACTTCGATCTAGTTTGAGTGAATCTTATATCATAAGAGAAGATTCTCAAGAATAAACAAACTAGGTGCAATAAAAGTTCAACAACCGTTAGTCAATCAAATCAATCGAAAACTAAAATAAACTGTTATTATCTAGTTTCCCACCAACAGTACTCGTAGACCTTCTTGATCCCACATAAATCTTTAAACGAGCGGTCGTAAGAGATTTCGCCTAATTAGGGTACTTTTCTCTCTGGATAGATGGCTCCACCAGTAACAACACAAAAGAGTAGTTTTGCTGGCTCTTAGGATAGTTTGCTCGAAATGAAAACTTGGGTATTTATAGACCAAGGATGTTTGGACACCAAGGAATTTCCAAAACCGAATATTCTCAAGATACGAAATATATTTTCAAATCGGTTTTTATAATTCTTGGAAATGCTTTGTCCAATATAACCGAAATCTCACAAGAAAATCTCCAATTAGTAAATGCACATTACCAATTTAAATTCTCCAGAGATATGCATAAAACTAATAACCTTAATTAAAAGATTCTTAATTTATTTTCGGTCCGGGATATCCTTGAGTAATTAAGGAATATCTTTGAACAATAAAAGATAAGAATTACTGAGCATGTTCAAAGTAGGTCGACATCTTTTCTTATGTAAATCCTCTTTCATATTTACAATCTTGGAACCGATTATACCACACTTTCAAACAAGTTTAGAATTGGTTCATCTGATTTCTAAGAACTATGTGATTGATCAAATATCAATACACTAATCATGGGTTTACGGTTTTACCAAACACATGGATTGGTTCTACCTTAATATGGTTACTGGTACCGGTTACATCAGTTACTAGGATCGGTTACGTCAATTACCAGGACCGGTTACCATATTCTCATGGTATTACTTGTGATCGGTTACACAAGTCACTAGGATCGGTTACACCAATTACTATGACCGGTTACGATTACAAGGATCGATTTCACAATACTTTTGTGATCGGTCACACCAGTTACTAGGATCGGTCACACCAATTACAAATATCGATCATACCATCTTAGGTGATTACTTAGGATCGGTTACACTAATAAAAGTCATACCAAATCATAAGTCAGGTACTGTGACTAGTTTCACCAAGATAAATAACAAGTTATGATCAGTTCTACTAACTCACACATATTGGTAATCCAAAGATATACAATGAATAACAATACCAATAAGCCTAGCGATTTCCCTTTCTATTCATAAAACAAGTTCATGAATGTACTTCCTTTAAACAAATGTAAACATTGTTTCCTAAGATGAAATATTCACCTTTACCCATACACATAATCACAATAGCATTCATACGATTATGTCGATGTCTTATATATGAACTTCAAAAGATAAGCGTTATACTTCGTATCCTATTCCTTAACACTATGATCATGTGATCATGTCCTACTATTAGAGTATAATCATTCACAGCTTCGCAGAATCGCAGTTATGTTTTCAATATATCACGAATTGAAAGATACGTTAGGAATGAAACAGTTCAAGTCAAAATATTACTAACCTCAAGATGAAGGATGATGTCATCGTTGTAGCCTCTTACTTTTTCATATTCTTTAAGTCTTCGAGTAATACTTTTATGTCTCATAATCCTAATCTTTCTAGTCTAACCTATACGAAGTTGTCTCTAGTACATAATCAAGCGACTCTTTAAATGAGTTTCGATTCACTAAAATATGACAACCAAACTTGACATACCAACGCTTGGTGGGTTCAACCGAGCTATGCTCTAACAGATGTCGTCGTTGTAGCTTGTTCTTCTTCACATTCTTCAAGTCTTAGAGTAATACTTGTATGTCTCATAATCCTAATATTTATAGTCTAACCTATACGAAGTTGTCTCTAGTTACATAATCAAGCGACTCTTTAATTTGAGTTTTGATTCACTAAAATATGACAACCAAACTTGACATACCAACGCTTGGTGGGTTCAACCGAGCTATGCTCTAACACATACGTTCCACGATAAAATGTTGTGGTTGGAGCCTCCATGATTCGTAAGAATAAAATGAATCTGTGAAACAAAAATATAAATGTCTTAACAGGCAAAGCTTCTTGTGAAAGAGATACGAGTCTTGAAGTAGAAGATATTTATCATGCAAGATTTCGGAACCATAAAAGTTCACATGCTAGTATACATAAAACCTAAAATGGAATGATAAAAGTCATTTTTATCCTTCTTTAGATTTCGTAGATCGAAATTGCAATACCATTACTTGAAACATAGATTAAGATGCACACATAAAAGATGGATATCCAAGTAATAATATTCAATTTTGATCCAAAGCCCTGACGTGCATAGTTCTTATCTCTTATAAGGGCACATGAGATAAGATGCACTTTTCAACACAATTAGGTTGTGTTGAGGTGAGCATTAGATTGCTCACCACTAGATTCCTGCACGGAATTAATAATATCCTTCATTAATACAGAACATTTAGCTCGGACTCTTCTCTTCATTTGAGATTTTATCTTATCCTTAGAATCAATCAATCTTTTAGAAGAAGAATAGTTAACTTGATTTACCACAGGATTGGACTTTTAAACAAGTTTAAGCAAATTTGCCAAACGACCAGCCCTCCGTTGCAGTTTGTTGACATACCTTAGTTTATGTTTGTACTTGAAACATTTTGAGAGTCCGTGACCTTCACTGGAACAATAAGGACATGTCGGTTTGGAGATTGATTCAGGAACATCATTAGCAGTTAGACACATGGTACCTGAAACATTAACAAAATTTTCTTTAGTATACGAAAAATCCATTACATTCTCCAATGATTTTGATGAAGAATCATCAATTAAATTATCAAGATTGATATGAGTATTGCTACATTCATCAAAATTGACAATTTCTCCCAAAAGTGCTACACTTGAACCATCTTCTTCTTTAGAATCATAATGATCAGATTTTTCATCAAGTGTTGCAACAAGACTCTTGTTACAAGTGTATTTGTTACGATTCGGGCACTCATTGGCAAATTGACCAAACCCTTTACACTTGAAGCATTGTGGCATATCCTCATTGTCATTATCGTTAGAATATCTGTTTTTAGCATAAATACGATTATTTGGCTTAGCTGACGTTGGAGGTTTTTCTCTGGAGAATCGTTTACTTCTCTTCCTAAGAAGTTCTCTAAACTGTCTTGTGATCAATGATAATGAGTTATCAAAATCTTCATTTGAAAAATCAGGATCAACAAGATCATCTCCAGAGTTGTCAACACTTTCACTTTTAAGAGTTTTAGTGTTTTTCAGTGCCTTGAACGCAATATCTTTTCCGGCTGTGGATTGCAGTTCATGGTCAAAGATCTTTAACTTTCCAACAAGAGTGTTTCTGGAAAGTGTTTCAAGGTTATTCCTTTCCATGATGACATGTTTCTTAGACTCGTATCTTGCTGGTAAAGATCGTAGAATTTTCATCGCAATATCCTTTTGGGGAATGGTCTTCCCTAACGCATAAGATGCATTGATAATTCCAGACACCTTTTGATTAAATTCAACAAATGAATCTTCATCAGACATACACAGATTTTTCCAGTCAGAATTTAGGTTTTGAAGCGTAGCATCTTCTCTGAGTTATCTCCTTCAAATACGATTTCTAAGATATCCCAAGCATCTTTAGACTTAGTGCATAATTTCACATGGTGCTGAAGATCTAGGCTTATGGCGTGGATAATAGCGTTTAACCCGTCAGACTTATGCTTTGCAGCACTTATCTCGGATTCACTATAAGCTATTAATGGCTTCGTAACAATGGCTCCGTCTACAACAACTTTTGGTGCGTTGTATCCAATAACTACAAGTTTCCATGTATCAAAGTCACGGGCTTGTAAAAAGGAACACATAACAATTTTCCACCATAAGTAATTTGTGCCATCAAATGCTGGAGGTACGTTTATCGAAATTTCACTCATGTCCATATAGTCAGACTTCTTCAAACACAAACTTATTAGGTCTTAGCGTGTTTGCCTACGCTGATAACAATTGAAAACGCGGGGTACCAAAATACACCACCACTTTTTTTTAGGCAATTTGTATGGACAAACTCAATACAACTCCGAGAGTTAAACTCAATCAAGGAATAATGCCTAGAGTTATCTCTCTCTCTCTCTCTCTCTCTTGCGATTAGAACGTTTACAGAATTGAATCCGTGAACATAATCACAAAGAGATTACTTGGACAGTACCAAAGACTAATGTCCAAGAATCAATCAAGTCGTATCCAATAATTAGGTTGGATGTCTTTACTATGATTGTCAATGCACAACCTGTGATATTTCAATTATAAAGATAAACAATATAATACGGAAAAAGAAATAACACATACACCAGAAGTTTTGTTGACGAGGAAACCGCGAATGCATAAAAACCCTGGAACCTAGTCCAAATTGAACACCAAACTGTATTAAGCCGCTACAGACACTAGCCTACTACCAATTAACTTAGGACTGGAATGTAGTTGATCCCTAAAAGGTATCCCACCGATTAAGGTACATTCGCGCTCCTTACGCCTCCCTTAACTGACGTCACACCAACTAAGAGTTTCTTCAACTCAATTGAAGACTTTAAACCAAATCTGCCTCCCACAGATTAAGCCCATATATGATTTCCTTTTACAATCAATTAGTATGATCAAAGTTGTGGAAATCGATAGCAATATACAAAGTCTAGCTAACCTCAAAATCCGGACTTGTGCAACCCGATCACGACTATCGATATTTGTCCTGTTGTGGCTCAAAATGGGCATCCAAGAAAATGTTGTCTTCATAAAGATGAGTTGGAAGATTGGGTGGATTATGACGCTATTAATGAGTTATTTCTTGACAAAGATGCTCTAGTCTCTGATTATATTGACACTGGATCCTGGCAACTTCCTTCTGCTTCTTCAGAAAATGCTCAGCATGTGATTTTTGAAATTTCAAATGTGGATTTTAACCTTGCAGAGACTGATGTTGTTATTAGGAGACCTAATTCCCAAGGAGTTTTTTTTTATATTAAGGATACTTATAGAACTATTGATATCCACGGAGATCCAGTAAAATGAAATTCTTTAGTTTGGTTCAAGAATCATATCCTTAGGCAATTTGATCATTACTTGGGTGGCTCTTCATGGCAGACTCAAGACTAGAGCTAAATTGAAGCAATGGGGTATTCTTGAAAATCCTTCTATTGTTTCTTGTGATGGAGGTATTGAAACTTAAGATCATTTGTTCCATGACTGTCATTTTGCTTCTATCATTTGGCATGGTTTACTACTCAAGATGGGTTATGACAGGTGTTAGAGCATAGCTCGGCTGAACTCACCAAGCGTTGGTATGTCAAGTTTGGTTGTCATATTTTAGTGACTCAAAACTCATCTAAAGTTGCTTGATTATATATTAGAGTCAACTTCGTTTAGTTTAGACTAGAAAGTCTAGGAATGTTGAGACATACAAGTATTACTCCGAATACCTGAAGAATGTGAAGAAGAAGCGAACTACAACGACAACATCATCCTTCCTCTTGAGGTTAGTAATATTGACTTGAACTGTTTCATTCCTAACGTATCTTTCAAGTCGTGCTATATTGAAAACATAACTGCGAAGCTGTATATACTATACATATTGTATGATACTTTAGTGATGTGACATGGTCATGATTGTATGATTATAGTATTGGGGAATTAGACTACGAAGTATAACGCTTATCTTTTGAACTTCGTAGATATGACATCGACATAATCTTGTATATACTGTTATGATTATATGAATGGGTTATGGTGAATATTTCATCCCAGGAAACAATGTTTTACATTTGTTTAAAGGAAGTACATTCATGAACTTGTTTTATGAATCAAAAGGGAAATCGCTAGGCTTATTGGTACGGTTATTCATTGCAAATCTTTGGATTACCAATATGTGTGAGATGGTAGAACCGATCGTAACTTTGTTATGTATCTTGGTATAACTAATCACAATGCATGACTTATGATTTGGTATGACTAGTTTTTATTAATTGGTGTAACTGATCCTAAGTAATCACCATGAGATGGTATGATCGATATTTGTAATTGGTGTGACCGATCATAGTAATTGGTGTGACCAATTACAGAGGTTGTGTAATCGATCCTTGTAATTGGTGTAACTGATCCTGGTAATTGGTGTAACCGATCCTGGTAACTGGTGTGACCGATCACAAGCAATACCATGAGTATATGGTAACCGGTACTGGTAACTTGTGTGACCGATCACAAGTATTTCCATATTAAGGTATAACCGATCCTAGTGATTGGTATAACCGATTGAACCCATGTATGTGATTTGATCAATCACATAGCGATCTTGGAATACAGGTGAATCAATTCTAAACTTGTTTGGAAGAGTGGTATAACCGATTCCGAAAATGCAAATCCATGTAAATATGAATAAAGATTTACAGTGAAAAGATGTCAACATACTTTGAACACGTACAATAACTCTTATCGTTTATTGTTCAAAGATATTCCTTAGTACTCAAGGACATCCGGTGCCGAAATAATTGAGAATCTTTTAATATAATTAAGGTTTGTGGTTTTATATGCTTTAATTACCAGCAATTAAATGCATATCTCTAGAGAATAAAAATTAGTAATGTGCATTTACTAATTGGAGATTTTCTATTGAGAGATTTTGGAAATTTTGGACAAGCATTTATTGGAATTAGGAAAACCGAATTTTGCTATTTATTGCATATCTTGAGAATATTTTCGGTTTTAGAAATTCCTTGGTGTCCAAACATCCTTGGTCTATAAATTTGCATTTCTAGCAAACTATCCTAAGAGCCAGGCAAACTTCATCTTTTTGTTGTTTCTGGTGGAGCCGTTTATCCGGAGAGGAAAGTACCCTAATTAGGCGAAATCTCTTACGACCGCTCGTTTAAAGACTTCTGTGGGATCAAGAAGCTCTACGAGTACCGTTGGTGGGAAACTACATAATTGCAGTTTTATTAGTTGTTGAAACTTTGATTTCACCTAGTTTGTTTATTCTTGAGAATCTTCTCTTCTGATATAAGATTCACTCAAACTAGATCGAATCGACGAGATATTTAGAACTGTTTGTAGATCTAAAGATATCTTGTGATGAAGATTTCTTATTTGGTTCTCTTATCTTTGGGTGTGCACAAACCTTGATCGGCTTGGATCCAACTAGAATCGGATTTATTCGATTGATTAGTTGAGTGAGATCAACATTCTCAATATATCTCTTTGAGATTTATTTGGATTAAGTGTGAATCTAAACTTGACTACTTTGGTAGTTATTGGATAGATTGATCCAACCAGGCAAAGGAGTTTATAAGATTAAACGGAAGAGTCTTTGCATATGACTTGAGATATCTTTATCGTGAAAGAATCTAAAGAGTTGTTACCAAACAAATTTGTTCTTCCTTTACTGTTTGGAATACGATCCAAAGGAATTATTCCAGTGCGTGCACTCATCGAAGTCAGAAGCGCAGGGATACTAAGGAAACTAAGTGAACTAGGGGTAGTTGCTTGGTCTCAACTGTACGAAGTTGGTTTAGATTTTGTATAACGACTTAATTCTGAGAGTATTCAATTCTGGACTTGGTCTCGGGGTTTTTCTGCATTTGCAGTTTTCCTCGTTGACAAAATCTTGTTGTGTCTTTTACTTTTCTATTTCCGCAATTATAATTGTTTTATTATAATTAAAAAAAACACAAACGTTAACTCCGTACATACTTGATAGTGATCATATAGAGTTTGGTTAAGTCTGAACATATTATCAAGTATCATACTTCGTTGTTGTATTGTATCGATCTTGTATCCATATTCAATCATACGAGTTATCTTGTTGTTGTATTGTCCCGATCTCGTATCCATAGACGATCATACGAAGTGTGAACCGATTTGTTGTATTGTCTCGACTCAGTCTATAGACAATCACTTTCGGTAGAGGACTTATAGGTGGATAAATAAAAGATTGTGGTGTATTTGGGTACCCTCATCTTTTCAACATGAATGCTTGTAATGGTTGGGAGGAAGAGATTAGATGGTGCATTGAAAGTTTTGCGGGATCAAATTTAATTAGCTCTATCAAAAAGCTAGTCTTCACTGGTTTTATTTATCAACTTTGGAGGGAAAAGAATAATAAGACACTTCTAAAAAGTGCTCCACTCTGCAGGTTAGTCTCCAGTTGTTCAGGATATCCTTTTGAAGCTGAGTGTTCATCCTAGTTCCTTAATTGACAGTCCAGCTCATAGAAGATTCATGCAAAACTGGAATATTGATTGTTGTTTTATTATGAAGATTACGATTCCCTGCATTTGGCTTAAACCAGAAGGAGATGTTATCATGGTGAATACAGATGGATCCAAAAAGGATTTATCTGGTGGGAGTGAAGCTATTCTTAGAGATAAGCTTGGAGATGTCATTGACTGTGCTATTGGGGGTAGCAGTCCTATCTCAGCTCCAGCTCATGAACTTAAGGGGTAGAATTGGGACTTATGATAAATGTCAGGATATCCATGTATGTCTTGATTCCATGACTATTTATTTGCTTATGAAGAGTGAAAATCCAAAACCACCTTGGAATATGATGCAGATTTGGAAGAGAGTTCAGTCTTTACTTTGACAATTCAAGATTGTTGAGTTCAGTCGCTGCTTCAGGGAAACAAATCGAGCTGCTGATTTTCTTGCTAGTAACCATCCTAATCAAAGGTTTGTCAGATGGGGTAGAGGCAATTACCGCTCTGAGTTTCAGGAAATTCTGCATGAGGATAAAACTGGGAAGATCTATTTTCAATTTGTTTGAGCTTGTTGCTCTTTGGTTTTTCTGTTTTTATTTTGACTTTAGGCCTTTGTGCCCATGCGTTTTTCTTTTCTTTTTTTTGTTTTGTCTTTGGGCTTTAGCCCAGTTGATTGTATTAAAAAAAAATCCTAAGCTGATAAAGAATCAAAAATACACTTTCTTCCAATGATGAAATAAACTCATACTGTACTCCTTATCCACCAAGGACCAGCAAAACAAGCAGTTGCTTTATTTACCATTGCAGCTTCAATAAAAAACTAGGAATCTGATACTTCGAATTTGCTTTCTAAAGTTGAAAACAAGAAATGTACATACACACACATAGAGATGTTAATCATATAACATACTCTTTTGCTAAACATGCCCTTAATCTCCATCATGATTCACGATGAAGAATGGGAAAACAATAATTTTTCTTGGATCAGTGCTTGCACCCAAGATGACATAAGAATGTATTTTAAATGCAATTCATCTTTACATTAAAAACAAAACTCACTAGATAATATGATACAACTTCCAAAATTGTTAGGGCATTTTGATACCAGAAGCAGAAGTTATTCTCGCAAGTTAGAAGCAAAACTATCTCGCTCTTTAAAAGTTAAGATTTTCACTTTTAGAACTTTAAGATTTTCACTTCTAGAGTTGGTTTTGAAACAATATCGCCAAACCGACTTTTTGTTTTGTTTTTTTATTTCTATAAGTCAGAAAGCTACTCCCAAGTCCAAACACCCTGTAAATATGATGGATTACACTCGTGGATTCCCCAAGGACTAATCTGTTTTAAGTATGTAGTTGGCCGAGATACTGCCGATAATATCGGTTTCGATGTTTATCCGAGATGTCGGTATTTCACCGATACGGCCGATATTTCATTGATATTTCACCGATATTCACCAAAATATCGTGTTTCGGCCATGACCGATATTCATCGAAATCGGATATTGACTACTTCTAACATCGTGGATGCTCCGAGGACTATTAGTTAAACAATGAACCTAGGCGTAAACCCAAAGTTGGAATTCTTCAAAGCATCCATGATAAATTACGCCAGGTTCGACATACGGAAAACTCGGACTTCCAACATTACGCCCGGAAGTGTAGTGCAAGAACCTGAGGCGAAACCCAAAGTTGGAATTCTTAAAAACATCCAGAAGAATTACGCCTAGGTTCTACATATAGCAAACCTAGACGTCCCTAAATTACGCCCGGAAAATCAACTAAACCTAGGCGTAAAATTGGAATTATGCCCTGGAAATCAACCGAACCTAGGCGTAAAATTGGAATTACGCACGGTAAACAACTAAACCTAGGCGTAAAATTGGAATTACGATTGAAAAAATCTAGTACCGTACCCGTGCGTAACACTAAAGCGTAAAAGTAAATAAAATCCTAATTTTACTTGATTTCATTCGATTTAAGCACAAAACGGTACAAAAAGATGGGTTTGTTTGATTATTACCTTACATACACCATGGGATGTTGTTAAGGAGTTTTTAAACAAACAAACCGTGCCCAGTTATTAGTCAGTAGAAGAAGATAAGGTAAGTTAGGTAACCTCTTCTTGAGCTTCATTTACTCGACCATAGATGAAACCCTAATCTGCTGCCAAAAGAACAAAACATAATGGCCATGGCATCTCTCTTGAGCTGCTCAGTTACTCCAAAAACTTGCTTTAACAGAAGTCATTTACCATCTTCACAGTTTTCATCACAACGATCATTCTTCATTTCTCCAGCAAAACCCACACTTCAAATCAGTAAACCTAAAAAGTTCTTAGTTTCAGCTAATAATTCAAACGGGAATGATTCTGCAGATCTTCCAGATCGTTTAATCTCTGCCATTTGTTACTTCTACCCATTCTTTGATGGTGTTCAGTATGGAAAATATGTTATAACTCAATTCACTCCAATTCAAGTTCTTCTACAACCCTTATTTCCAGCTATCAGGGTATTCAAAAGCTTTCCTTTCAATGGGTTTTTAGTATTTCTTACTCTTTACTTCATTGTTGTTAGAAACCCTAATTTTAGTAGATATGTTAGGTTTAATACAATGCAAGCTATAGTTCTTGATGTTTTGTTAATTTTTCCTGATCTTTTAGAGAGAAGTTTTAATCCAACTGAAGGTGTTGGATTAGATTTGATTCAGAGTTTAGACAGTACTGTTTTTCTATTTTTATTAGTTTCTTTGATTTATGGTTCAGGTTCTTGTTTATTAGGGCAAGTTCCTAGGTTACCCATTGTTGCTGAAGCAGCTGAAAGGCAAATTCCTTAAAATAATTTTTGGGTGTTTTGATTTTGTTGTCACAATCTGTAATCTTATCTTTCAAGCTTTTGTAACCTTATCTTTGTGGTTTGAATAAAGGAAATTTATAGCTATCAATACTGTTTACATCTTTCTTAGTTTTGATTATCCCAAACAAGTGCCTTTCTCATTTGTCTGAGAAAGTGCTTTCAAATTGTTTGATCAAGTTTTTCTTTTCAGTGTCAGTATGTTCATTGAATTCTTGCCTTCCTGCTTGGATTCAGTTTAATGTAATGCGTGAAAGGGTATACTACAAAATGTAGTTAAGTTTGAGACATTGGTTTCTGGGTTTTATCGAAGCTTATAAGTATAAAGAAGAGATGGTAAAGAAGTTTAGCGTGAAACCTAGTGTAATCTGTGTATACTCAGTGATCAAGGGCTTTTGTACAGTTAAAATGCTGGATTTGACTTTCAAGCTCAAGGATAAGATGTTTGATTCGGCAGTTTATAGTACTTCGATTTGTACAAATTTCATGGGGAGTGGCAAGAGAGTATCTTTTGCGATGGTAATGAAGGAAATTGGATGTGAATCCGATTCTGTGACTTATAATGGAGAAAGATTTTTCAGTCGTTATTTGGAGTTCTGGATGCAATAATCGGAGAAAGGTAAAACTAACTGTTATAATTTAAAAGGTAGTAATTGATTGGTATTGAAAGGAGGGAAAATGGAGTGAAGCAATGGATTTATTCTGCTGAGGCGAGATTGTGCTCCTGATGCTGTGATGTACCAGACACTTTTCAATGGGCCAAGTGATAGAAGGAGTCTGTGGAAGCTGGCAAACACATCATTTGTTTTGGGTGGGATGGTTTTCCTGGGGAATGTTCCATGTTTTGCTAGATGGGCTGTTTTGTGAAGGGAACTTAGTGCTGTTACAGTCAGTTTTGAAAATGTTAGCCAAGGAAGTATATTTAATGTAAATACAGGGAGGAATGGAGGATGCTTATGTCAGTGGTACGTAAGAAAACTGAAATGTTGAGTTCTTTCGAGCTTATAGATGCTTCCTGATTCCAAGAATGATCACTCTACCTAATAACAAACAAGAAAACATCACACTAAACATAAAAATGGAGCTTATTCTTTCTGATCAGGGTGACATTTGCTTTTGTAAGCATTCGTTATGAAGCTTCGGGAGGTATCAAGCGTATTTTTTAATTAATGGTTTCCAAAAGCATGTTCCTATATCTTGCAAGTGTCAAGCGCATATGAGATGTAGGTTGTAAGAATAAAGGAGTATCAGGTTTGAACAACATCACACTGCGTAGAAAATAAAGTTGCTGATGACTACCACGTGTAAGCAGTCTAAGATACTGTATTCCATTGAGCTTATAAGATGCTTTGGGAAAGCCTGCTTCAGAGATGTGTTTCTTGATTCCATAGTTTTGTTTGTGTATTGAGATAGAAGGCTTCTGGGCTTCATAGTTAAACAGATGAATCCTAGATCAAAGCTCTTGGATACGCTTTCAGAAAGATTGGGAGCATGATAGGAGGCTAAGCTGTACTAATTTGATCCTGTAAAGTGGACAGTAAAGGTTGGACTGGAAAGCTGAAGCGTCAAAAGGTATGTTTTATTCCTTGCATATGGTTTCTATTATGTCCATTTACTTCGAGATTATAATGTGCACACATGTTGTGTGGGCATTATCATAATCTTATAAATTTATTCTGTATCTAGTCATAAAAAGGATAAAAAGACGATGAGAATGACATTACATAGCGCTTTATATGAGTCTTGAGTCGTCATTCTTTTCTACGAATAATATTAGAAATTGATCTTCCATTATTGTAACACCTTTTACATTTACCAGCTTTGACTGTAAACGTTAATTATAAGAATTGACTAAGTACACGGCAGGACTAATTTCTCTCCAACACAAAGGTTCTTCTGCAAACAACAAAAATAAAATAAAATCTATTTTACAGTACATGATCATGCTTACCTGCATACGGAAAGTAGAAATGAGCGGATGATAAAATCTATTTGACAGTACATGATCATGCTTACCTGCATACGGAAAGTAGAAATGATCGGATAATTGAGAGATTTAGTTAAACAACTTGAAGTAAATGGTTGTATGGGCGAATGGCAGGCAATAATCCCTTGGCAGACAGAAAGATAATAATATGCTAGGTAGAAATAACTGATTGTTCTCTCTGCAAAGGGCGGATCACACGTCATTCATCAGCCCCACATTGCATTTGCACGACGTCCTTCACTATAATCATGCCAATGTAACATGGCTACTTCCACTTCTGTACTAAGTGATTTGTGCGTTGAATTTGGATATACTGTGAAGTAGAGTAGCTTTAAACTACCGGTTGTACGGGCGAATGGCAGGGCAATTCTCCCTTGGCAGACAGAAAAAGATAATAGTAAGTAAGGTATCACTTATTTATTGTTCTCTCTGCCAAGAGAGGATCACGCTGTCATTCATCAACCCCACATTGCATTTGCATGTTGTCCTTCACTATTAACCATGTCAATGTAACATGGTTACTTCCGCTTATTCCAAGTGATTTGTGCTCAGAATTCAGATTTACTGTGAAGTAGAGTAGTTAATCGCCTTAAACTGACGGTTGTACGGTCGAATGGCAGGGCAATTCTCCCTTGGCAGACAGAAAGAGATAATAGTACGTTAGGTAGCACTTACTGATTGTTCTCTCTGCCAAGGGAAGATTGCACTGTCATTCATCAACCCACATTGCATTTGCACGCTGTCCTTCACTATTATTATGCTAATAAACATAGATACACCTGTTTTTACATTAAGCAATTTGGCTGTGCATTCGAATGTGCTGTGAATCAGAATAGTTAAACAACTTAACCTAACTGGTTGTATGGGCGAACGGCAGGGCAATTCTCCCTTGGCGGACAGAAAAAGATGATAGTTCGTTATGCAGCACCTATTGATTGTTCTCTCTGCCAAGGGAGGATTGCACCGTCATTCCTCAACCCCACATTGCATTTGTACACTATCCTTCACTACTGATCATGCCGATGTAACATGGTTTCTTCTGCTTTTATACTAAGTGGTCTGTGGTTTGAATTGGATATACTGTGAAGTAGAGAAGCATATGCCATGAGCAGTTCCTTTTCTTATCTGGAGTTTATTCTGTGTCATATTTGTAGTTGGTCATACATCTGAAATCGAGGTAAAAAAGCGAATAAACCATACGACTAAGCAAAGGCCAAATGACCAAACAAATATGACCCCGAGCTTCAATGTAAAAGGTCGCGCTTTCTTAATTATCTATGAATTGACAGGTGAAATAGATCTATTGTTGAAAGAAAAAGCGAATGAATATTTGGCATATTATAAAATAAAAAAAATGCTCCTGGACTTTCATGTTTTTCAGTACATTTGTACCATAAATTTTGTTTCCTTAAATATTTGAACTGAATAAAAATACCTTAACCAAAAATATCTTTTCCTGAACTTGATTTGGTGGCTTCTGAGAAATTAAAGTATGCATTGTGTAGTTGAATAGTCAGTAGTGAATAAGGTGATGGTTTCTCATTTCACTTACTAATAGAAAAATCTGCTGCAGTAGACAAAACTGATATTAGCTGTGCACTATTTAGAGAGGGGGAGGAGTGGAGTTACCTTGTTTATTAAATAAGGGCTTCATTTGTTGTTCTGTATCAGTCTTTATATTCATCCATAATTTATCTAATATATAGTGATATTTATTTGAATTTGAAAATTATTAGCATCTCTGTCTAGTCTCTGATTTTATAGTACGATTCCTTTGTCTGTGTAATTCTGGATTGTTCTGTCATTGGTGTGTTTGTGTTTCCATAATTTAAGGATTGAAATCTGGAGTCCGGTGAATTTCTTATTGATATATCGGAAATGTTCGGTTGTATACTTAACAGTACTGCAAATCCTATCCCACATTTTACCTTTGGTCGATGTCATAGGACAGCCTGTGGAAATGTCACCTTTTTAGATTGGTGTTATTCTTATGTCATAGTTTTTCCTTATTGGACAAGAGTCCCAAATAAAATACACTTTCATTGTCATTGCATAATGTATTAACCTGTAAACATGGATGGGAGGACCAGTTCTTGTATGAACTGTAAACATGGATGGGATCCAAAGGTTGAGCTTCATTAACATGCTTAAGTTTTCATTTTCTCTTGCACCCAGAGTGCTCAGTATATATATGTGTTTCACTATCTATTGGTGTATTAACCTGCAATGGGGTTTTGAAGGTTGGAATTTCATTTACTCATATCTGGCTAGTTGTTAGAATCTCATGGGGTAATTAGTGAAGTTTTTAACAATATGGTAGTAGGAAGTTGATAAGAACTTAATAATTCTTACCCACGGCCAGCGGAGTAGATTTGAAAGAATACAGAAAATTCAGAACAAACTTATGATTCCCATTGATAGGAGAACTAATAACCAAAAAGCGGAGATTGCTAAGTTGGAAATCGGACACTAGACCTCCATATAGGCCATTGGGGATTTCTTATCCCCAGGGTGCAAAACACATTTCTCTTATTACTATTATCTTGATTACACTGCCTTATTTAGTCTCGTGCTCAATAGTTAATTTGTTTAATTTGGTAGGTTATCTTTTTAGGACACCTCAGAGGCTGAATTGTTTTGGCGTTTTACCTTCGCAAGGGAGTGACTTCAGTGTGGTAGACAGGTTTGCCTTTCACTCAACTTATTACACCCATGGAATCTGAAAAAGTTGGCAGTACTTTTAATATATGTATATGTGCATTATTGTAAATATGAAGATCACTTGTTTTGATATGCATTTGGGAACACAAATAAATTGTTAAATGGTAGAACATGAATTTGGCCAACCTCACAAAGTGAATTAAAACCCGAAGAATGGTCACATCCCTCCCTCCTAACAGATAACTTAGAAATCTTGTACACTTGGATTTGGCAAGTAATCTCCCATGACTTGGGTTTTGTTGTCATTTGTTTAAATAAACTTTCTATCAAACATGGGAGACATGGCAACACCATGTCAGCAGTTATCTATATGTTGCGATTCCAAATATGAATGGCATTGAATAATCAGCAGATATCTATTATTATTATTTTTTTTTTTTCTGATGCAATATTTATCAGCTATATAATGTTGAAATGCAAACATTTATTAAGAAGGCGGGAAGATTGATATCTCCTGGATAAACAGAGATCCTCTACACGTGTTGCAGATGGTAATCATCGTCTTCTATGCGCTTATTTTGTGAGCTTTACCTGCACGTTAATATTTAAAGCATTGTCTTATACTTCCACTGATCTGTATATCTAGTTCATCAACTTAAACTGATTGTATGGGCGAATGGCGGGGCAATTCTCCCTTGGCAACCAGAAAATTATAGTAGTGTACATTCATGAGACACTGTATTAATGTTCTCTCTGCCAAGCGAGGATTGCACCGTCATCGATCAACCCACATCACATATTATCCTATGCAATTGGTCGCACAATTGTAACGTGTACTTCAGCTTTGAGAGTTGGTGCTTACTGCTTGAAGCTTGTCCAACTTCCGAGTTGATCAATAGCTCTAGGTAATCCAACTGATTGTGTGACCAAATGGCGGGGCAATTCTCCCTTGGCAGTCGGAACGTTTCAAAAGTGTATATTCATGAAACACTGTACTGTTGTTCTTTCTGCCAAGGGAGAATCGCACTGTCATTCATCAACCCCACATTGCATGTTATAATATGCGTCTGGTCTTACCATTTTAACATGCATACTCCAGCTTTGGTACTAGTCTGATTTCTGTTTTTATTTGTATCCATCTGACATCGATAATCTGACTGATTGTGTGAGCGAATGGCTGGGCAATTCTCCCTTGGCAGCCAGAAAGTAATAATAGTGTTCATTCAAGGCACACTGTACTATTATTCTCTCTGCCAAGAGAGGATTGCACTGTCATTCATCAACCCCACATTGCATGTTGTCCTCTGCAACTGGACATGCCATTGTAGCTTGTATACTTCAGGTTTTATACTAGGTGATTTCTTCCCTAAGTTTGGATATACTTAGAAGTAGAGTAGCATATGCTGTGAAAATTCCTTTCTTATCTAGCTTATTCTTTTCACTTTTCTGGCTGGTCATATAATCTGTTGATTTAGTTCTATGGTCCTCTACTCTCAGTTATCACTATTATTCACTAGCGAGATATAGTCTGTGGCCAAAATTTCATGAAATTGAGTTATAAAGGTGAAATAGCCGTACAACCATGCAAGGGCCAAATGAACTACCAAATACGACCCCGAGTTTCAGCATAAAGGAATTGCTTTCCTAGGCGTCCATGATTTGACAGGTAGAACATAAGGCAGAGATGAACTTATTTTAGATGGAATACAGAAGATGCTGCTGGATCTTTTGCTGAATAAAATAAATGCATTTGACCGAAAGTTTGCTCACGATTTAGTTTGATCAGTTCTATGGTTGATATTGCGCCTTGAGCGCATGATAGTAGATTTAGTCATACATGTCCTTATGTCTAGAAAACTAAAGTGCCACTAGAAATAAAAAAACAGAATGAAGGTAGGCTGTATTGAGTTTAGTGACTACGGACTCTATGGGGATTGGGGAAGGACATATATGGGGTTTTCTTTCTTCATTGTAGCATTAGCATCTTTTTACGTTTAAAAAAGGGATTCTTATTCACTTAGCTCCCTTGTTAATAGAGCTTCTCTATGTTCATACTTCTTTTGCTTGAAACAAAGTTTTAACCTACCGTCTTTATCCTGTTAATTTTGGGCAACACAGCCGCAAAGGGTACTCCTTTTTTCTTGAAAACATTAACAAGAAAATGTTCTTAAACTTAATCTGACATTTAATTAGCAAATCTGTTTTTTTTTTTCCTAGGTCATTAGAACTGTAGTCATCTTCACTTTCAGTTGGGAATTTGAGCATTGTATGCTCTATGATTGTGAACAAGTTTATTTGTATACGCTTAACTTTTAAAAGCTTGCCTAATTTTTTTGGAAAGTGCAGCAGTAAGGGCCTGTATCTGTAAACTTGGGAAGAAACATGTAAACCTTGTGCCTATATATCTGTGTTTATTTTTATTTTGGGCAGTAAACCTTGTCACCTACTTTGTATGACGCTAAGAAATTAGTAACCTTTTTATGAAGTAGTTAGAATCTTAACTAATTGTGCAATTTAAGTTTATTTTCCATTATAGCTAGTGTTTAAAAGTTTTGTCTAAAAAAATTCAAGATCCTCTGTTGTAGTGCTATATTGTATTGCAATGGTATTCTTTGTGTCCCCTTGAACTGCCATCCCAACTCTTTAAGCCCTACTACGTTTTGTTCTTACTGGTGGATAAAATTGTTCAAAAGCATACTCCTTGGTGTTCACCAATGACATTTTTCTTTTAGAATTTGGTATTAGAGGAAGGATGAGAGCAGTCTAGCCTCTAGAGTTCACATGGAGACAATCCTTGTGTAAATTGCTGTGTTGCAACGATACGGATACGGCATCGGATACAAGATACCAATACGCTACTATGATACATCAACTTGAAAAACTAAAATACGGCGATACGGCGTACTCAATATTGATCAGTAGTTTAACATAAATATATTATATATAAGATAGAAACTTAACAAAATACATACATGTATTTGGATCGAAATATAAAATGTATGATTAACCTCACTGGAGAGAGACAAAGTTTGGACAAGAAGGAAGAAAGTCTAGAGCAAGATCAATGGACAGATTTGGAACTAATTTTTTGTCACTATAGTTAAAACTTCTCATAAAATTTAGTAAAATATCTAAATTTTCTAATATTTAGTCAAAGTTTTCTAACTGAGTTGTATCTTGAAGTATTGGGAGTATTAGTACGCGTATCCGTGTAAATACGTATCGATACGGCTGAATTTTTTTTTTAGGTGTATCGTTGTAACACAGGTAAATTGTATATTGAATTCATAACTCAATCAAATTATGGTCGAAAATACATAGTTAATTCTATACTTTTTAGTTATTAGGGATTGTAAATATGCTTCAAAAAAATAATAATTAGGGATTGTAAACTGTTCCATTTCCGGTGCTGCATTCTTAACGTGTCATCCTGTTCAAGATCTTAGTGTGCTTGACAGAGTAAAACTGATACATCTTACTTTTCACCTTGTGCGATACTTTGCATGAGGGAAGACTGGGTGATAATATTACTGTCATGTTTCTCTATCATTTGGTCACCAGTTCCTTTGTTTGTTTTGATAGGTATTCAATTTTGTTTTACAACCCCGGAGCTGTTACCATCTCAAATAATTTTTCATCTGGAATGGAGGGACTTCCATGTGGTAGTTTTGTAAACAGGTTTGTGTTTTTACCAATCTAATTATACTGAAAGTAAACATCACTTATATAATTATTTAGCTTGGAGCTCAGAACCAGCTTTTGTCACTTAATGTCTTCAACTCCCAATACAGTCGGTCTTAGTCTCTCTAAACATTGACAATCCTATCTTGCTTTCCATACAGTACTAGTGAATGCTAATCAGTCTAACAGTTAGGCAGTCCAATTAGAGGTATTATTTACAAGTATGACAAACTTAGGGTCACCCTATTAGATTTTGAATTACATTACTGAGTAGGACGTGAAATAGAGTCAATTCACCACCAACATACTCATGTAAACTGAGGATGTGATTCTAGTTCAATGTGTGATTCCAATACAGTGGTGGTGCCAGAACTTACTAAGTCGGTAATGGTGTCTCCACGCAACTCACGAAGTCACAGAAGCTAAACTGGGTTACTATGTGCAAGCCAGGAACATCTGGCCTCAAAGGGAAAGGGTAAGTCGACAGTAGACTCGCCACATTTTTAAGCACCTGTTAATCTGTTTTGAATAATTGAATTATGAGCTGAAACAAATAGCACTTATCAAGGAATTATTTCTTAAGCGCCCTGGAATATCATAATGTGAGATCTGATTTCTTGATATTCATATCATACATAAAACAAATAAAAAAGAAGAGAACGAAACCAAATCCTAATTGACTATATAACAGTTAAACAGTCATCATGGAGGTAAGATAGAAATGAAATGAAAAATCCTGCACGCTGCACTAAAAAGTTCGTTTAGGTATACAAACCTTTCTAATTGTTGTCATTGACTAATGATGCAAAGTAACCTGTATGCTAACTATCGAAACGAGTAGTCTAATGGTTGATGCTTTAGTTAGCTTGCCGATTCTTGCATGTATGGGTCAATTGCAGGGCAATTCTCCCTTGGCGGATAGAAAGCTGTAAACTTGTTGTATACCAAAGCATGACGGCTTTCTCTCTGCCAAAGGAGAATTGCACTGTTATTCACAAACCCCACATTGGTTTCTGCACTTCTTCATCAATGCTTGCGACTCTGTTCTCATGAAACTCACATTAACGCATTTATACTTGTAGGGGTGATTCATGTAATTGATTTTGGATATGCTGTGAATAAGCAAGGGGTAGCATATGCTTATGCACAATTCTTATTCTCTCTTTGGTGGTGCTATCTTATTCACTTTTTACTTTTGTGATTAGTCACTACTAGAGATATGGTCCCCGACATCTGTCTCTCTATATCTCATATCAACCCCCATCGAATTCCAACCAGCCAAGCATAATACATCAGATCCCTTTGCTTGTTATCATTAGTTAGTACAAGCTCGGGCTTCAACATACAGGAATCTCTTTATTCATGTCTATTTTGTTTTGACAGGTAGGAAACAAAGACCACTCATGGAGAAACTTACTTTCATTTGAAGAAGAGAATATGGAAAAATCTTTAGGAGAGAAGATGCTGCCGGATCTTCCCTCTTTGGTATGGAATGGAAGTCCATCCACTGAATTCTATTTTGTAATTAAGACACAAGGTATTTTTTACTTTTATGTAATATATGCATCATATCTACTAAAAACTTGTCAGAAGATTATGGGTTGGTTCGTTTATTCATTTCAATGGCCAATATTGCTTGATAAGTACTATATGCATGGCATTGTTCTTAGAAGCACTAGGTTGAGAAAAAAGGAGGAACAAAGAAAAGTGGTATTCTGTAAAAACTAAATTGAGAACAGTGATCTCTATAATGTTATCTCTGGAAAAAAATATTACATTTCATTCCTCTTTTAATAGGTATTTGCCTCTTTTACTCTTTTGTTCTTTATTCTTGTCTAGGAGGCTGTGTTGAGTTGTGTTGGAATAAGCAATGCTTCCAAAGTTCTGGGGTTGCTTGGTGAAACTTTTCTTTTATCTGGTTACAGATTAATCTATAGATACAGTGAGAAAAATAATAATACAAATAAATTTGAAACTCTTGCTAGTAAGAAGAGGCCTGCTACCTACAAGTCCGGGTAGCTAGGCAAAGAAAGAAAGAAAAACCCCATCCTAGTGGGATTGAATCCCAGGCCTCACTGAAAACTTAACACATGATTAGACCTTTGTACGCAATCCATGAGATAAATCAAGCAGGGGGTCTTGGAAAGGGATGCAAGTTCTTTTAATAAATCAGAATTAGGCTAAACCTTATTCATATACTCTAGTAGGAACATATGCCCGATTTACCTTCCGACACAAAAACAGAAAAACCTACTAAAATGTCTATTAAAAGGCACTAACTTCTGGGCTGCAGATGTGGTGTGAGGATTGACAGCAAGAAACGATTGACAAGTTGCAAACAGATACCAAAACAGACTGGGTATGTGCTTAGAATATGCTGTGTAGCTTTAATTATAAATCACGCGCTGATAAACTTCCACGGCAATGTGTGGATTCAGTAGTATCTTAAGTAGTAGTAGGAGGAGGAGGAGGAGGAGGAGGAGCATAGAAGATGTATTACTGGGCAATTCCTTCTTTGGCAGATTTTTGATATTCATCGCCTTAATAATGGCTGAATTATAAAATTACTGCCAAAGGAGACTTGCCCGGCAATGCTTTGTCTATAACCAACACTTCATAGTTAAATCCATCTTGCTTGGTGTCTCGGACTCTCGGGGTATAATTGTTAAGTTTTATGTGATAAAAATGATTTTCATTTCTGGTTTCTTACCTCTTTGTTTGTCTTGTTAGTGTATATAGGTGAAGACATAACCCCAACAAGGGTTTAATAGATTATATACATACATAATTACCAGATCATCTGCTATTATGTACTGCTTATGCTCCCTGCTGCTGCAATATCTAATTTTTTGAATGTGCTTGGTGTTTCCGTTCACAACGTCACCCGGGTTTCTTGAACCAATCCCAAAACACATGACACAATCTAACTTTTATGTTTGAATCATCAAAACAAGATCTATAAGTAATTAATGTAAAACTGTAATTGAATTTCCATGGGATGAATTCTGTTTTACCCTTTTTGTCTTGCTTTCTATTGCAAGATGCACATTCCATCAAATAGACATACATCTCTCTCCCTATACATATCAACTCCCGTTTACTCAAGAAACAAAATTGCGAGCCATTTATGCGTGTCTACTGTGTAAGGCATCACATAGTAAGACACATCTTCTAACATAGTACTAGAACAGGGTTACTTCCTCAACATCTGAAAACATGTTCTGCAATGTTCTCCAGGTTAAATGTTCATAATCCTCTGTAGCATACTCAGCCCACTCGTCAAAGTTAGACAATATATTGAAGACCCTTTGCTTTTCCTGCCACTTTTCCGCTTCAACCTCAGACACAGTGGGTCTCTCGTACCCCACAAATTTCTCCCATCCCCTTAATAAACTATTAACCCCTTGCTGGTCATGAAGGGTTCCATTTTCTTGAGATGACAAAATCTTCCCCTCGTTAGTTGATCGTGTTATACTAGTCGGTGGTGTCGCCAGTCTAGCTGATGATGGTCTTGATGAAATTTCAACAACATTATCATCCGGTTCCCGTTTAACATTCTTTATCATTGAGTTGTGTTGATCTTGATGGACTCCTGGAAGAGTATTTTTAGTTGATTTTGCCGATGACATTGTTGACATGGGGTTAGATTTTGCTTGTGGTACTACTCGTACGACGTTATTGGTAGACTGATACGGTTCTGGTGCTCGTACGCCATTGTTGATGGAAACCATTGATGGTGATGGTGATGGTAGTCCAACTTTGCTATTATTATTATTATTACAAACAGTCACTAAAGGTGTAGTTACTGCTGCATTGCTTGATGGTAATAATGAGTAAGAACCTCTTTTCCTTCTGGGTTTAGCGTTTACGTTCTTGACCTGCATAATTGAATCAATGCACATATTAGTCTATGTCTTGCGCATAGTTCAATAGAAATCAAAGAATGCAAAAAAAAAAAAAAAAAAAAAAAAAAAAAATCAAATTACAAATATCAAACACTGTAAAAACTCTAATTAAATACTGTAATTGAAACTGTACCACCTTCACGTTGCTTCGATAGAGTTCTTGATTAACCCATTGATCACAAATATACCTGTTCTTGATTAGTTCTTATGGTTGTTGTTATATGAAAAGAAAACTGGAATCCATATATGGGTTTTAACCCTAATTAAGATCAACGACGACTCAAAAAGAAAGATAAAAAGCAAAAAAAGAATGAAGCATAAGAACAGTCAACATATATGCACACACATTACTTATATGTGCAAGCCATTTATCATGCTACATGCAGACGTTCATACATACCTGCATGTTGTCCTTATCCTCCTGGTTCAAGCAGCTTTGTGCAATCTGTTACAGCACTTCTTATTCAGTTTAATTTGGGAAAGAAGTATAGAGAATCATCTACATCCTTACAGATACTCCGGTATTTATATGTCGGACTCCATCCTTATTCCGGAAGCTCTTAGTCAATTTTCTCTTTCTTGTTATTAGGGGAAACAAAAAAAGACCGACTTTTGGGGAGGATTTCTAATTAGAGTTTCTTGTTATTGGGGGAAACAAAAAAAATACCGACTTTGGGGAGGATTTCTAATAAGAGAATTGTTTTGGCTACGAGGAAGACAGTCGAAGTAGTGCTCTAGTGAGGGATGTTATTTAAAGACTCCGTTTGACCGGGCGGGGTGGGGGGTGGGGGGTAGGGACTGAAAACAATAATTATGGTAAACTATATTTGTTTGGGAACTTCATTTGGAGAATGTATTTCTCAAAATTTTCGGCGGAATCCACTAGTTATTTCTCAAAACAATAGATATTTATACAAGTGGCATAATTGAGAATATCCTTTTATTAATTTGACATGAATAGAGGATGCTGATAAACCACTTTTACTAGAGCGACTTAGGGTTTCAAAAAAAAAAAAAAAATCCCATCATTTGACAATAGTATAATTGAGGATGGTGGATCAACCTCAAAACTATTCCAGTAACGCTAGCAATGGTGGAGTTTTTTTTTTTTTTTTTTTTTTAATTAGTTGTTATTTGTCATGTTTCGACAAAAGTGGATTTCTAAATTTTGCAGAAAACAAGAAAAGATCAATTTGAAGCTTATCTTAATTTATAACGCAATTATGGATCGATGGAAGTTCAACTTAATTGGTACACTAGATTTTACGGATTCAAAACTGGAGTTTAAGGACACGAAAAATATTCTGATGAAACAAAGGAAATTCTATGGAAACCGCCTACTAATTCCTATGAACAAAGGTTTCTTCACCATCAAGCTTCCGGATGAAGATGATTAAATAAAAAGGGTCTGGGATGAAGGTCTGTAGTTTTTTAATAAACAACCTTTGAGACTTTAAGATTGGGTTCTAAGATTTCATCATGAAAATCACAGATACTCCTCTAACAAAACATAGGTAGTATTTAGATGATAATACCCTAAATCATGAATATGGGTATCTTGCCATCCTTATTCAAACTTTTGAAATCCAAGCTCAAAACAATATGATTTGCAGTCAATTTAAAGAAGAAGCCTATTTGATTTCCATTTTGATGTGTTTTAATCTAGGTTTGGAAATTATTGGGGAAACAAAAAAGCTAGCAATGGTGGATTACTAATCACTTCTCAAGAACATTCCAAACAAATTTAAGAAGAGTTTAGATATCTATCTTGAGGAATCACAAAGTTCTATGAAACCGAGACAAATAGAAGTTTTGATTTCCTTATTGAATCTAAAGTCATCATGAACTTCTTTTGTGGTAAAAGATAGGGGAGAAGAACCTTGGCATTTCACGATTTCTAATTAGAGGGAAATTTCCAAATGATCAACTTGAAAAACAATAGTTAGTGAACAATAAATTGTTCTAACTAAGATTGCTAATGATATATGTCTATCTCAAGCTTGTTGCCAATGTTAGATGATTTGATTTTTAGTCTACTAAGTCAAGTCTCGGACTAGGTTAGAAAAAAATCACCCTTGAAGACCGACTTTGGGGAGGATTTTTGACTCAATCTTAAGAGATTGTTTTAGATCTACAAAGAACAAATTTTGAGTCAAGCTTGCCTTGTTAAAAATCTTGAAATATAATTCTAAGCAAATATGTTCAATGATCCTTAACAATATTAGTTCTAAATAATTTATTATGTGAATTAATTTGTGGATCAATTGAAAAATTACCCACGCAAATGATCATCATGCGGGAATGCTTCAAACATCATAAGAGAGAAATGTGAAACTTTCTGATACGTTTACTCAGGGTAGGTTGGCAAACTGGTTCGCAAATATAGATATATGATTTTCATAAATACAGGAGGGCAGGCGAACCAGTTCGAAAACCGCAACCCCAGTTGGGGACTGTTCATGAACCGTTGTGAACTAAAATTTGAAAATTGGTATCAAAGGCTAGCAGTTGACAAACCTAGTTCACGAACTGTGGTCAACTGAGTTTGGTAGTTGTAGATGGTGAAATTTGGATAAGGGGCAAAATTGTTATTTTAAGACCATTGACCAAATTCAACTCTCACGGGAGAGATTAATCCCTTGGTCCTCAAGGCACTCATAGCCACGAAATCTAGTATACGTCCTCGCGAGACACTGATGGTCGTTATGCCGTGACTCCTAGCGCACATCCTCGACGAGATATTGCTGGTTACGTAGGTTCTGTAGAGCGTAAAACATCCCCGACAGACTTATGAACCAGAACAGCCACGATTCCAGCATGTGTTCGCGAGACGCAACTGATTGTGATGCCATGATTCCTAGTATACATCCTCGACGAGATACTGCGAGTCATGTAGGCTCTGTAGATACGTAAAAACGTCCTCGGCAGACTTATGACTCAGAGCGGAGACATACATGTCTCCTGTAAGAACGATTCATCCTCTTTGAGATCAAGGACTGATTACTAGTACATCATCGCGAGATACATTGGTCATGTATACTCTAGGCTGTGACTCGACTTACCGAGGCTTATGAATAGTTCCTAGTACATCTCCACGAGATACACTGGTTATTCTGCCTCCGGACCCTTTCGACAGACTCTTAAAACATCCTTTCGAGATACACTGGTCTACTTGTCCCCATCATATAGACACAGTTTATTCCTAGCATATCTCTGTGAGATACGCTGGTCAAAGACAAGTGAGCCAAAGTCTCGAAGAGACATTAATCAGGCGCACAAAGCCCTTTCTCTCTCTTTAGGACGAATCCTAGCTGACCACAGAGAGATTCAGATCCGTCAATAAAATCTTCATAGAGATTTGGATCCGTCTGCAAAATCTTGAAGAGATTCACATCTCTTCTCAAAACTTCTCAAAATCCCGGAGAGATTCACATCTCTCTGCAAAATCTCAGAGAGATTCACATCTCTTCTCAAAATCTCGGAGAGATTCACATCTCTCCGCAAAATCTCAAAGAGATTCACATTGAAAAAGCGGGGGTACAACAACCACACCCAATATTTAGCTTAGCAATCTGTATAGACTAACTCCAATATACTTTTAAGAGAATCAACTAGACAGTCAGACTCAATCTTAATAAAAGTATATCAAAGAGTTATATCTCTCTTTCTTGATTCAGTACATACTCACGCAAATAGAAATTTGCGAGTCTAATTGAATACAAGAGAAAACACTTGAACGGTACCAAAGACCAATGTTCAAGGATCAATCAATTTCAATCAACAACCAAAGGTTGGATTTCCCAATTGATCGATTCAACGCACAACCTGTGATATTTCAATTATATAACAAAATATAATGCGGAAAAGAAATAACACAGACACCGGAAGTTTTGTTAACGAGGAAACTGCAAATGCAGAAAAACCCCGGGACCTAGTCCATATTGAACACACATTATATTAAGCCGCTACAGACACTAGCCTACTAGAAATTAACTTCTGTCTGGACTGTAGTTGAATTCCAATCAATCTCACACTGATCCAAGGTACATTTGCGCTCCTTACGTCTCTGATCCCAGCAGGATACTACGCACTTGATTCCCTTAGCTGATCTCACCCACAACTAAGAGTTACTACGACCCAAAGTCGAAGATTTTAATAAACAAATCTGTATCACACAGAAAAGTCTACGGTAATAGATAAATCTGTCTCCCACAGAAATACCTACGAGTTTTTGTTCATTCTTTTGATAAATCAAGGTGAACAGGAACCAATTGATAACCCGGACTTATATTCCCGAAGAACAACCTAGAATTATCAATATCTTAATCGACTAGCGAAAGAAGATATTGTGGAATCACAAACGATGAGACGAAGATGTTTGTGACTTCTTTTATATCTTGCATATCGGAGAAATCAATCTCAAGCCAATCTTACGATTGTACTTAGTACGATAGAAACAGCAAGATCAGATCACACAACTACAAAGAAAATAGTTGGGTCTGGCTTCACAATCCCAATGAAGTCTTCAAGTCGTTAACCTACAAGGTCTCGGTAGAATCCTAAGGTTAAAGGAGAATCGACTCTAGCTTATACAACTAGTATCACACATGAGGTGTGGGGATTATGTTTCCCAGTTGATAGAGTTCTCCTTTATATAGTCTTTCAAATCAGGGTTTGCAATCTAAGTTACCTTGGTAACAAAGCATTCAATATTCACCGTTAGATGAAAACCTGATTAGATTCAAGCTAATATCTTTCAACCGTTAGATCGAAACTTAGCTTGTTACACACAAATGAAATGCACGTTTATTTATGTTTGTGTAGCCGTACCCAAACATGTACACTTAGTTGGTTCAACAGTAGTTAACCAAATGGTTAGCCATATAAGCACTTTCATATCAACCATATTCTTCTTTACCATAACTAGTTCAAATGACTCAAATGAACTAGTTAGAGAGTTGTTCAATTGCTTAGATCTTATAGAAGTATACAAGACACAATCGAAGCAAAAACGATTTGATTCACTCGAATCGATTCATGGAATTTATAGCCACGGTTTGCAAATATGCATTCCTTAGTTTATATAAGTTTAAGTTCACGAATAATCGTTTTTAGAAAATAACCAACCTAAGTACGCATACTGGTACGCGGACTTAAGTACCCGGAATAAGTTTGTTTTCAGTTCACAAACTCCAGCAGATTTTCACGGGACGTGAACTTCCGATGGTGCGCGTATTGGTACGCGGACTTTAGTTCCGGTTTTCCTGAGCAGCAAAGTACGCATACTTTGGTTCAAGGAATAAGGACTTACACACGTATGAGTTATCACACAATGTTTATATCCAACAATGGTTATATATTCTAAACTCTCATTTCAATCATTGAAACATTCTTAGAGGACATTATATAGTTTTTATTCACAAACCATTTTTCGTCAAAGCAATTTTCAAGTAATTGAAACTTAATATGACTTTCGTCACTAGTAAAGATGAACTTGGCGAAAGCTTACCAACACATATTTCGAGAAATAGATAAGCGAGATAAACTCGGCTCGAAATAGCAAATGTGTATAATCAAAGTCTATATAGCAATACGACTTTTGTCTCAAGATAGGAGATAGAGTAGATAGACTTTTGAGTGATAAATAAGTTCAAGTCTCCACATACCTTTTAGTTGATGAAGTTCCACCAGTTCCTTGAGTATTTATTCGTCTTTGTATGATGATCGCCATGGAGTCTAGAGCTCAACTACACTTTCTATCCTAGTCCGAGACTTAGCTATAAGTAGACTAGAAATCAAGACTTATAGTTTTGATCACTAACATTGACAAACATGCTTGAGATAGAAACGCATGCGAGTTCGACCGAGTAGTGCTCTAACAATCTCCCCCTTTGTCAATTTTAGTGACAAAACTATCAATATATATGGAATACAAAAATAAAAATAAACTTTTGTAGCTTCTCTTCCACATGCCTGATCTTCTTGGTTCTTCAACATTACTCGAAATCTTCGTCACTTCCAAGTACTCCAATGATTCCAAAGGTTGTAAGTTTAGTATCATCGTTGTTGAAAATCCGTAGCCATAACATTGAGAAAACAAGAATTCTCAATCATTGTTACACAGTGTCATAGTATTATTACACAACATCAAAGTTCAATTGTATCACAACTTCGACAACAATACTATGGTGATATGTATCACTCCCCTTTAGTCAATACTCCATCTCACATGGAAACCACTCCCCCTTACATAATGATCCGAAAACCATATGTATTTGTAGTGTGAACTACACATTAATTTTCCCCCTTTTTGTCAATAAAATTGGCAAAGGTACGAAAACTAGTGGGATCTTAATGAAATTTCCATAAAGACATTTCATGACCAAAAGCAAGCACATATCAACTTTTTAGATGCAATCATATAGCCAAAGTTAAATGCTTTCATCAAGGAGTTTATAAAGATACAAGATAACCCCTATAATATTCCACAACCGCACTCCCCACAAAGATTTGGCAATTAAGCACAAGTTCAATTAAGAACTCTCCATTCCCGAAAGAACAACAAGAGCGACCTTACTTTCACAAGAAAAGAAGGATTTATTTGGACATAACAAATCACATACGAATCTGAATTTGAATCCAAAAATACTCAACCAAATTAACCACAAGAAAACCCATGATTAATTTAATCGGAAATGCTCAACATAAGAGAACTTACGGAGCCGCACAGTTGTTTATGGGTGAAAACGGTTTCTGCTGTTTTCGGTAATTTCGTGTGAGTGGATGAAAAACGAGTCTAAACCCTAAACAATGTACTGCACGGGAGTACTTCTGATTCGAGAGATAAATTTATACAATACTGGCCTAAACCAAGAAATGGCCGTTCTAGGCTTGCTTCGGTCACAAAGTGAAGGAGAAGGGTTGGTCTTAGGGAGGGAAGCGAAGAAAGTGTTGAGACCAGAATAGTTGATTCTGGAAGTGTGGGTGTTTCGTAACTTGTATCAGAAAGTTGAACTAGCTAGCTGGATGAAAATCTATCAGATGAATTCTAGATGTTGTATTGTTCTCCTGACCAAAACTTGTTGTCTGGTGGAAAATAGGTGAGACCTATTGTTGATGGTGGTTTTTAGCTTAGGGTTAAAATCGTAAAACCTTGCACCTGACGTCACTCTGCAAGAAAACGGTGCCGTGAGTGCTAACCTCTCCACCGACATATTTATTGAGCCATTCAATATATTTACATGAAATTTATCCAGAATGGCGAAATGTAGTAACCATCCCAAACACTCTGTAAATTTCGGCACCTCGCCAATACAAGACTCACTGAGTACTTTCCTGTGCTATGTTCCCCGACAGAACCCTTAATATCGGTATGGCATGACGCATTTATGTTGACTCGCAGCGGAGTAGCATGAACCTCCAAGTACCAAGTTAAGGCCATCGCACGAAATGCTCAGACGGAAGGCACACTGCATTCTGTAGATAAGGATTTTTGTGGAAACATACAAAATCCAGCCAATTATTGTGATAACTCACAAAAAGATCATAAACCCGACTAATTTGCAAAATTAGGGTTTCGCGCCCCGCGCAGTACACTAGACCCCATTGGTCGAAAAACTATGCTTAGCCAAACTAGGAGATTAAATCCGCCACAACGCACTGGAAGTGTGTCCACGCCCTAGCTTGCCGGCCCCACGTCCCATCGACTAATCAGGTCGCTTTAAATCCGCCACACTCACACAAAAGTGTAGCCACGCCCATGCCTGGCCGGCCCTCTTACATTAACCAAACCAGGTTACTTTAAACTCGCCACAGTGTTGAAGAGAAGGAAACCGCACCAGATGGCCGCAAAGCCAATTGACTTCCCAAAAACGGACTAGCATGCCAAGCAGCATGCTAAACATGTCAAACGCACATACCAGGCACACATGCCAGATGCACATTCCAAACGCGCCAAACATGGCCACTCACCCCATGCGAAGTGCCATATAGGCTAATTAGGGTTTCAATAAGCTAAACCCTAATTTAGGCAAGATTTCCACACCAACGTGCCAAAATTTCAGCGGCTATGGTTACGCACGCAACCGCGCCGAAGGCATGCACGAGCCATGCCAGCCATGCTGCAATGCCGCTAGCGCAAGTTAAAGGCGCCACTGCCAATAAAAGGTAGCCATGATCGACGACTACCTTTCCTCCTGAGATGCAATCTCAGCCATCCAAGTTCGCCACCAAACTAACAGGCTTGTGGCAACTTTTTGAGTGACCATGCCGCCAAACCCTAAACTTTGGCCGCGGAATCAAACCCTAAATTGGCCACGGTGCCAAGCCCTGACCTTGGCCATGCCTCCAAGCCCTAGCCTTGGCCACGGCGCCAAGCCCTAACCTTGTCCATGCCGCCAAGCCTTAACTTTAGTCACGGAGCCAAATCTTAAACTTTGGCCATGCTACAACACCACGGCCACTGACATGCCACCATGCCACAACTACTAGCACGTCTCTAGGCCACGGCCACTGGCATGCCACCATGCAACAGCTACTAGCATGCCGCCATGCCACAGCTACTGGCATGCCACCATGCCACGGCCACTGGCATGCCACTAGGCCACGGCCACTGGCATGCCACCATGCCACAGCTACTAGCATGTCGCTATTCCACGACCACTGGCATGCCACCATGCCACAGCTACTAGCATGCATTTATGCCACGGCTACTAGCATGTCGCTATGCCACGGCCACTGGCATGCCACCATGCCACAGCTACTAGCATGTTGTTATGCCACGGCTACTAGCATGTCACTATGCCACAGCCACTGGCATGCCACCATGCCACAGCTACTAGCATGCCGCTATGCCACAACTACTAGCATGTCGCTATGTCGCGGCCACTGGCATGCCACCATGCCACAACTACTAGCATGCCGATATGCCACGGCTACTAGCATGTCACTATGCCACGGCCACTGGCATGCCACCATGCCACAGCTACTAGCATGCCTCCATGCCGCAGCTACGCCATTGGCATGACACTATGCCATGGCTACGCCACTAGCATGACCGTTATGCCATGGCTACACCAGGCGCTTCCATGCCAATGGCGCCACTTTGCTATACAACAAGATGCGACCATAATCAATGGCCACTCTTCCTTATAAGGGTATACTCAAGATGCGGCCATAATCAAAACATGTCACAAACTGGGGGATACTCATCAGGGTATTGGTCTGGCGGTTTACAGCGTGCGGCGTGCAATACGCCCATTACAGAAAGTGTCATAAAGCGGGGCGGTTAGTAATAGCAAGAAGTAATGGTGTAAACGTATCCTTCATTATGGAAACATAAATTCCAGGCGTTACCCGTTACTCCCTTCTTCCACCACTCAATCGTTTCCACTTCCTAAGAGACCAGGGTACGTTTTGTTGCGACTTGTATAAATAAGTCTCACCTATTTTCCACCAAACAACAAGTTTTGGTCAGGAGAGCAACACAACATCCAGAAATCATCTGATAGCTTTCCATTCAGCTAGCCAGTTCAACTTTCTGATACAAGTCACGAAACACCCACACTTCCAGAATCAACTCCTCTGGTCTCAACACTTTCTTCGCTTCCCTCCCTAAGACCAACCCTTCTCCTTCACTTTGTGACCAAAGCAAGCCTGGAATGGCCATTTCTTGGTTTAGGCCAGGATTGTACAGATTGATCTCTCGAATCAAAAGTACTCCCGTGCAGTACATTGTTTAGGGTTTAAATTTGTTTCTCGCCTACACACCCAAAATTACCAATATCGGCAGAAACCGTTTTCACCCACAAACAATTGGCGACCACAGTGGGAGATTAATCTCTCGGTTACAATATCAGTTTCCAATTCCAAATTTCATTCTTCAACTCGGATATCAGGATGGTAGAAGAAAACGATCCGCGCGGGATCAATGGCTTGGTGGTCAGTTATTACACGATGAGGAATAACTGGGGACTTCTCACAGTCACAACGGCGTCGCCCATAAAACTCAGACTTACGCCCGGAAGATCCATTTTTTTGGGAGACCCTAAAAGCGAGTAAGTCTTGTTAGACAAAGTACATAATCTACTACTTCAAGTTTTCACGTTGGTAATAGAAACCGATAGCCATGTTACCCCCAAAATTTCATCCCATACTTTCTACCGTCATACAACATTCACGATTCCATGACTCTCCTGGAATATTCATGCTACTAACAGTCATGATCAAAACGGTATTATTCTAAAATTTATTCCAAAGAATAATCCAAAACCCTCATAGGTGACAATTATCTATCAATCCAAAAATATCAAACCATAAACCAGGCGTTTCGTTTGCCTTTCAAAAAAAAAAACCTAAGCAAAGGAAGTTCAGAAAATAAAAACATTCAAGGAAAATCGCCTAGCAAAGGCTCGTTCTTCTTGGAGAAAGCGTCCTTCATGCTTTGAAGAGCCGCTTGCTTCAGCTTCAACTCCTGGGACAACTTCTCGACTTCTGCCTCCTGTTGATTAATCAAATCCGCGGAAGGGCCATCAACCGCTTCATCTTGCAGCCTTTGGATCTCGGAAAATCCATCATAGACCCAGGAGGCATTAAACTAAAAGTTTACAGACATATCCCGATGGAATTCCCAGCTTTTGACTACATCTCCAGAAACCGTGTGTCCAGTCACGCCACACATGTCATGAATTGAAGATAAAGTTTCCTCCACACGCTTAACCAATGCAAAGCGACTATCAACCTTCCTGGTCGTGGCGATGTGCCCATACCTCTTCCATATCTTGGTATATAGCTTCGCATACTTCACGGGCACACTGAATCCTCCAACCAACACATGACCTTCGAAAGGAACCTCGAATTGAGGATCAAAAACGATACCTGCGGCTGGATGTGCGGCTAGCAAAGATTCTTTGGGAATAATCACGCCCGTCGTTACGACAGCATTTTCCGCCATGGGAGACACAACAACATCTTTATGATGATCAACCTCCATCTCCAGATTACCAGCGGGTACGGTTTCCATGACTGGAGACACTGTTGCATCTTCATTGCCGTGAATCTCCATCTCAGAATTACTTTCAGAAGCGGCCTCCTCCTGTAAATACCACCAATTGAATATTTATTCGGTATAAGTAAATAGTCCAAGAGAAAAACATGTGGGAGACTCACCGACTCATATGTGGGCCCACTGGGATTGGAAGAGGACTCGCTGCCCCGCTCTGAAAAACTTTCTCCATCACCGTTAGACTCCGAGTTTTCTTCTTCTTCATATTCCTCTTCACTGCTGAGAGGCTCAGTATCGCCAGACTTTTCTTCAGAAGGCATCAACTTTTGGCTACTTGCAAGTCTGGTAAAGGAGTTTATCTTGTTGAGACCCTGAATCAAAAGGGAAGAGATGTTCAGTGGCAACAATTTAGAATATTTATGCAAGACGACCAAATCAGGAAGAAAATCATACATACTCGCATATTGGAAGAACAAAAAGTCACAAGAGCCGTCGAATCCGACTGAAAACCACCCGCACGGTTCTTAGACCTTCGCTCCTTATTTTGTGGACTGTCCACATCCGAGCTAGGAGATTTTCGCTTAGTAGTAGAAGGCTCCCTCAACAATGGATGTTCCGCTAAATTCGCAGGGGAAGGCTTGCCACGAGAATTTTCCACCACGTCATTCACAAATCCATGGATGCCAAGAAACTCATCCTGCCAAAACACGTTGTACCTGGAGGTTGTCACTGGACTTCGTTCTGAGAGCAAGAAAGGAAGACTTTTACCTGGCGCGAGAACACGGGCATCAAGGACAGCTGGCAACAATTCTTCTGGAGCAACCGGCTGGCGAGTAAATGGGACCCCTTGGTCAAAACCCATATGCCGAGCCGCCCTGTCAATATTATAAGGGACTGCCTTGAAAGACCCCCGGAAGTGAGATGGCACGTGTCCGGGGATACAACTTCGCATAAATACAACCTCTCCAACGCTTATATTCTCTCCAGCAGAAAGCAAAGTTAAGTTCGGAGCAGCGGCGAAAGTGTTCGGCTGAACTATGGACGTGTGGACTGGAGCCCAAGGACGAAATCTAATGACATAGGCATTGTCAAGAAAGTCGATGAGCTTTGATCCAGATTTTGGACGCTTATTCAACCAGCACAGTATTCTGGAGCCGACGCAAGACTCAGGAAGTGAAGCCGACGATTTGGGAGCATATTTTGCGAAATGCTCCCACAACCATGTTTGGAGAAAAATGACGTGAACATACGAGTCAACTTTCATATAACCATTTGAAGCGTACATGTCCGCGACCAGATGATCCAAATGGGTGTACAAAGAACCAAGAAACAAGCCACCAATAGGAAGAATGACGCCTTTCGCCAATTTGATGGCAAATACAATGAGATCCTGTCTTATCTCCTTCTTACCAGAGCCGTCATCGAAAATATCTTTGGACAGCCACAGAGCTAAAAATGCAGCAACATGGAGTGTATTATCCAGCACTATATCCGACTCCGGCTCATCAGGGAACCACTCAGACACCCACCAGCTATAAAAGCACTTCGTCTCGTAATCCTTCCGAGCGAATCCTTTTGACTTCTCGACAGGAGTAGCACGTATTTCTTCTTCATCGTCGGACAACGTGATATCAAGATTCCCTATTATGGGAAGGTTCGGCAAGATGGCTACACTCTTTAAAGAGATGGTCATTTCACCCCACCTACATGTGGCCGTGTGAGTATCCGGACGCCATCTGGAGATAATAGCGATCAAGCCCGGGATATCTTTCTTAATTTGAAGTGTTGCAGAAGCCATGACAGCATCGATGATTTACGCCTTGGTCAAATTGGCCCTCACACAGTCTTGATTTATCATGAATTGCATCCATTTATCAAAAGAACGCAATGGACTCTGACAGATTTTGAATTCAATGGGAGAAGCAGGATACTCTTTCCTCTGAAGGCAAAACCGCATTACACGCCCCGGTCGAACTGACTGGACCTCTCCTTCATTTTTTGAACCGGTCAGAAGGATCGCCACATACTTGGGATGGGTTTTCCTAGGCGAAGAAGACTTTGTAAAAAATTCATCATATGTGTTCGGCTTGGAGTTGTTAGCACTTCTCGATGCGGCGGCAGAAATGTTTTTAGGTGACATCTTAACAAAATTTCTTATAGTATTCCCACTTTCGAGGTAACTACAACAAAGCAAGACAAGAGTTACTCAAAAACTTGGTAGGCCTGAAGATGGGTATATAAATTATGGCCTACGGTAATACCGCAAGTGCACGGTGTCTGGTTGTAGAACTGGGCACGTACGAGTCGATCCACAGAGACGAGGGTGTGCTCTTATATGATCAAGGCTTGCTAACTGAATTCTAGTGACGTAACAAAATTATGAGGTTTGAGTTGCCGATACGGCTAAATGTGTAGTGAACCTAAACTAAGGTATAGACAATGACAAGAGAATGCTAAGGTATGCAAATCCACCTCTAACTCCTAGTGTATGATTAACTAAGTTAAGGATCTTGTTGTCCTGTGAATGATAAGGGCAGGGTGTCAATTCCACCACCTATCTCTCCCCGTAATGCTTCAAAGAACGGCAAAGTGTCGACCCGAGCACTAGTTGTCTAATTAAGTACAACTAGTCAAGGGAATCGGCATTTGGTCTAAAAATTGAGCTGAACACACTCAAAGTAGTTATAACCTAACTACAATGGATACAGGGCATCCATTGTGAGAGAAAAACCTTGGGCACTATGATTGAAGACAAGTTTATAGTTTAAGCATGCAAGAATACTTCACATATAGTTGAAATCATACACAGAATTAGGGTTTCATTGAAACCCTAACAAACTAAATTAAAACAACAAAAACAGAAATTAAATCTAATTGACAGCACTGGCTAATCCAGGCGTGTCTAAAATCATCATCCCCTGCTTCTATTTATACATGCAGTTCCCCCAAAATTCCCAAACCCTAATTCATTAAAAATTGAAATTAATTGAAAAGTAAATCGAACCCATACTCTCGAATCGTGTTCCCTTCTTGTCACGTCGTCTCTGATAGCTTTGCTTGTGATGTTGGTGGAAACCCTAACTTCTAGTTATCTCTAAATTAGCTTAGAGTTGGTAGAAGCTAAGAAATAGATAACTCGAGGTAGAGAAGGGTAGCGAGGAAGGTGCAACATTGTTGCGGTTGTCGGTTGATGATGATGGAGGCGGTGAGGGCGACTGCGTCGAGGGGGTGGAGATGGTGGTGGACTGGGTTTTGCAGAGGTGAGAGCGACGGGAGAGGAGAAGAAAGAGAAAGAAAGAGAAGAGAATGGGGTAGTCGACTAGGGTATAGGGTATGGAGATTTCGCTGTGAAGCAGGGACAGCAAAACTCGATGAGAAGGCCTCACCGAGCGTAGGATGAATAGGAGCGAAATCTGAACGGCTGCTAGAGGTAAGCGGTTTTGGAGCGATCTGGTGTTGCACGGGAGCAGCAATCTTTGATGTACGTGGAATCAGCGACCGTTGGATGAGGGAGAAAGAAATCTCAACGTCTCAGAAGAGACGGGCTCGGATCCGGGTCACGGGTCGGGTTTAGCTCAGGCCCATGTCTTGTAGATGAGTTGCTACTTGTTGGGTTGCAAAAGCTGTGCGCGTGAGCTTTGGCTTTGCTCCATAGATGCTCGACTCCACTTCTTCGCTCCTTGATTTCTCCGAGCTTTATTTATTACCTAAAAACACAAAATTAATTAATACAAATATTTATTCTTGAAAACAAAGAAAATACAGAATCTGGGATAATATCTGATTCTTGAGCACAAAAGATGAGTAAAATGCCAATAAAAGGTGTATAAATATGCACTATTTGGCACTCATCAAATACCCCCAAACCTGAATTTTACTTGTCCTCAAGTGAAACAGAAAATAAGAAATCCTAACTATACCCCGTCGCAGGTCTCTCGAATGCATTTAGCGTATGCACTAAGCCTTTAAACCCCTAGGTGTCCCTAGTGGACGAGTTGTAGTCTCGTGAGGGTTTACCAGAGGTGTACCCACAAAACCTTCTCCAACTTCAGTGTAAAGAGTCTCAAGCATCCTAGAAGCTATGAGGACATAGAGTTTCACGCATGCTAGTACAAAGTTAGAACTATCGAAGAACGCATTCTCATCCTTAAGTCTTTGAGCGAGAAGTAACCATACCATATGAAAGAATTCGGATTCGATTGTGATCATAAGCCTCGACTTCGCCTCACCATTAGGATTTTATGATAATTGCACTCAAAAAGATCGCTTTTTAGTCTCTCATGTGTGCGAGCGGAGTAAAAGAGAAATCCCGCACACGTTGTAGGTAAGAAGGATAACCTTCCGAAATAAAATCTGGAGACTCCACAGAAGTGTGGACAAAAAGAATCTTTTTCTGATGATCTCTAAGAAAGGAAATCAACCATTAGCAAGGGTGGGAGTACTCACTCACTTCTCACCCGATCGGTAATTAATATCACTCTCTCATAAGAAACCATAGAAACGTCTTCAATCTTCGGTCTTCGGTCTTCAAATGTTGATGACGAACTTCTAAACTTCACAAAACTTGACAATTTTTAACTTTT
Organism: Papaver armeniacum; assembly: GCA_023531295.1. Lineage (NCBI taxonomy): Eukaryota > Viridiplantae > Streptophyta > Magnoliopsida > Ranunculales > Papaveraceae > Papaver > Papaver armeniacum. Next base: position 67,754 of record JAJJWW010009322.1, on the reverse strand, counting down.
CTACTCAAATTCCTTGTTGTTTGGATTTTTCTTTTTAAACTCTTCTTTACCATGGTGGTAGCAAAAATAAGAAAATAAACTACAATATTTTTTTGATTTTTGATTTATTTTTTTTTTTTTTTTTTTTTTTTTTTTATATAATAAGTGAAAATAAAAATACAAATACAAATAGTGAAACAACTAACTCCATGGACAAAGGACTTTATCACTCAATTTTTCCACAACTTGTATTGTCTTGATTTTATAAATTTTATTAATTCTCATCCTATTTTCTTTTCTTTTTCTTTGTTCCACATAAACCTTGGACTATATCAATTTTTCTTTTCAATATTCGATTCTCGCTCCTTCTTTGACGATGATGTGTTTCTATGGGTCTTGCTGATTGAGAGAGAGAGATGCTAACTGCAAATCGGTATTTAGAAGGAGTTTTCATCTTTAGACGTCACCCTCATGATTGACAAAAACTAGCACTCAAGAGATCAAAAGTAGTCTTTGAAATTGGTGCGAAGTTGGGTAGCTCACCATTCCTACCCTAATTTACGTAAGGTGACACACACTCTAACAACTTTTCTAGAAAGTTGCAAAAAATTGAAGGTTGGTGCCTCACTTGATGTAAAATGGGTAGTCTCCACTATGGGTGATCACAATTCTACTACCGAATATCTAAAAAAGACACCTAATTAGCCCTCCGGTATGGTTAAATCCAACTTTAACGCTCTAATCAACTAAGGAACCCGATTGTGTTTTCCTAAGTACTTCCAAGTTCTCGTTATTTCGGTCGGAATCTCTATGTAAACATAGCTAAAAGCATGCTAGTGACTCTAAAATCTCTAAAAGTTGGAGGTTTTTATTTGCAAAAGTTTTTTTTTTTTTTTTTTTTTTTTTTTTTTGAAAATAAAAGACTAAAAACTCTAAATGCAAAATAAAAACTAAAAATTCTAAATGCAAAATAAAAACTAAAAACTCTAAATGCAAATGCACCCCCAAACCTAAATCAAACATTGTCCTCAATGTGTCTTCATATAGAAAAAATTTAAACAATCACATACCATGAGAACTATGCTGGTAAGATAAAAAGGGAAGAGATTACCGGATGTCGGCAGGAGCAAGGTTGAGCTTCATTCGTCAAGGCTAGAATCCAATATTCTCAACGGAGATCATATCGGATTAGCATAAAATATGTGCAAGAAGACTCAACCGAATCAAGAAAAGAAAAATTTAACAAGTCCTAAAAAGTTGAGGGTTAACCCAAAAAAATAATGTACAAACATTAACAAATATAACAGTTGTGATTTGGTTTATTGGGATTCATTTGGTTTTGTTGGGAAAGTACAGCCCAGTGAAACTGTGGGCTCTGTTTGGTTTGTTTGGGATTTGCTGTTTGAAACCCAGAATTTGTAAAACTTTATAGCGCAGTTGTGTAGCTTAGTTGGTCTGGCCCAGCTTGGTTGCACAGCCCAGATTAGGCTGAAAAATGTGTAGCCCAGTAGTTGGGCTTCAGTTAACGTGCGAGAGCCCAGTGGCTCGAATAATGCGGGCTTAAGCTGTTTTGTGTGGGCTCAATTTGGTTTAGAGCCCAGATTGTGTGCAAAGCCTAGGTTTTGTGGGCTCAATTGGTTGCACAGCCCAGTGAGAAAGCTTAGCCCAGCAGTTGGGCTTCAGTTGAAAGTGCACAGCCCAGCAGCTTGGTTTAAGTGGGCTGATTTATTTTACGACCCATGTTTGTGTAACCAGTGTGGCGGGTTTCAGTTGGTTGCAGCCCAGGTTGGGTTCTGTTAGCCCAGCTGGTGTTTAGCCCAACAGTGTGGGTTCTAGTGGGCTTGTTTACTCACAGAGCCCAGGTTGCAGGCCAAGTTATGTGGGCTGGTTTGGGGAGGTGCAACAGGGTCTGTGCATTTGAGCACATCTCAGAGGTATGCTCAGACCACACAAGTATGCTCAGGCCACACACTAAGGTTTTCACAGGGTAAAAACTTGGTGCAACAGTGGTGGCTCACAGGTATGCTCTGAGTTGCGGCTCTAATGGCTCATGCTCGGGGGTTATGCCGAGTCCGCAAGGGAGCTCAAGCTTGCGGCTTGGGGGCTAGCAAGGGAGCTCAAGGCAATGGGTACACGGAGCGGATGCTCAAAGCAAATTCAAAAAAATGGGCTTACACACAACACGGGGCTGACAATGGCTAACTTTGAATGGCGGGGGGTTGCTCGGGTCATTCAACGAGCATACATACTATCATTCATTTAATCATTCAAGGTTTTAGCATGCATTCGGGGTTGTACAAAGCACAAAGGCAGATTCACAATCAACGGTCCTAACACTACAGGGCGATTCAAGGTCTACAAAGCACGGGCGTATTCAAGAGCAGCTCACAAAGCATGCATAAGGGGTTATGCTCACGGGGTAGGCTAAACGGACACTTGTTTGGAGTTCGGTGAGTAATGGTTCACACACAAGTTTCAAGCATTCACAAGGCTCAACTTGGCCAAATAACAAGTTGTGAAAAGGGTTTTGCGGGGTTCAAGCATGCAATTCGGGGTTGATGATTGGCTCACACGCTTATGCTCATACAACTCAGGTGTATTCACTTACTTGGATTGTAGTTTACCCAGAGTTTTGTGATCTGCTCTCTTATCCTTTCTTGGTTTTGCTCAGCTTCTGCAGCACAGGTAGGATGCACCTGAAGTCCAGGAGTTGCTCAGCAGCTTTTCAAAACCCAAGTTTTTCTCCTTCCACTCCTTGGGCTTGCTCAGCCGAGGGTATGAGTACCTGATTACTCAAGGGAGAAGATCAGTTCACGTAAATGTACAGGTGAGCAATTGATTTGAATACTTACACCGGCGCATGCATTTTGGACCGACGGGGAAGCAAGGGAGCAAGAGAGCTTGACAAAGCAAATGTCAAAGCCAAGGTGCTCTTGAACCGAGATGCAAGGAAACAAGAAGCTACAAAAAACCGAGATGAACGAGATGCAAACAATGATGCAAACAATGATGAACGAGATGCAAAACAAGGGAGAACAATTAAATTACACTAATGCAGGGTTAAAAATTAACTATAAAGGTGGTTATATACAGGGAGAGAGGGAAATCAGTTAAGCAAGAACAAAAATCACACAGGGCACACACCAAGTCCCCGGCAACGGCGCCAAAAACTTGGTAGGCCTGAAGATGGGTATATAAATTATGGCCTACGGTAATACCGCAAGTGCACGGTGTCTGGTTGTAGAACTGGGCACGTACGAGTCGATCCACAGAGACGAGGGTGTGCTCTTATATGATCAAGGCTTGCTAACTGAATTCTAGTGACGTAACAAAATTATGAGGTTTGAGTTGCCGATACGGCTAAATGTGTAGTGAACCTAAACTAAGGTATAGACAATGACAAGAGAATGCTAAGGTATGCAAATCCACCTCTAACTCCTAGTGTATGATTAACTAAGTTAAGGATCTTGTTGTCCTGTGAATGATAAGGGCAGGGTGTCAATTCCACCACCTATCTCTCCTGTAATGCTTCAAAGAACAACTTAAAGTGCGACCAGAGCACTAGTTGTCTAATTAAGTACAACTAGTCAAGGGAATCAGCATTTGGTCTAAAAATTGAGCTGCAGCACACTCAAAGTAGTTATAACCTAACTACAATGGATACAGGGCATCCATTGTGAGAGAAAAACCTTGGGCACTATGATTGAAGACAAGTTTATAGTTTAAGCATGCAAGAATACTTCACATATAGTTGAAATCATACACAGAATTAGGGTTTCATTGAAACCCTAACAAACTAAATTAAAACAACAAAAACAGAAATTAAATCTAATTGACAGCACTGGCTAATCCAGGCGTGTCTAAAATCATCATCCCCTGCTTCTATTTATACATGCAGTTCCCCCAAAATTCCCAAACCCTAATTCATTAAAAATTGAAATTAATTGAAAAGTAAATCGAACCCATACTCTCTGAATCGTGTTCCCTTCTTGTCACGTCGTCTCTGATAGCTTTGCTTGTGATGTTGGTGGAAACCCTAACTTCTAGTTATCTCTAAATTAGCTTCTAGAGTTGGTAGAAGCTAAGAAATAGATAACTCGAGGTAGAGAAGGGTAGCAGGAAGGTGCCGCTGTTGCAGTTGTCGATTGATGATGATGGAGGCGGTGAGGGCGACTCTGTCAGGGGTGGAGATGGTGGTGGACTGGGTTTTGCAGAGGTGAGAGCGACGGGAGAGGAGAAGAAAGAGAAAGAAAGAGAAGAGAATGGGGTAGTCGACTAGGGTATAGGGTATGGAGATTTCGCTGTGAAGCAGGGACAGCAAAACTCGATGAGAAGGCCTCACCGAGCGTAGGATGAATAGGAGCGAAATCTGAACGGCTGCTAGAGGTAAGCGGTTTTGGAGCGATCTGGTGTTGCACGGGAGCAGCAATCTTTGATGTACGTGGAATCAGCGACCGTTGGATGAGGGAGAAAGAAATCTCAACGTCTCAGAAGAGACGGGCTCGGATCCGGGTCACGGGTCGGGTTTAGCTCAGGCCCATGTCTTGTAGATGAGTTGCTACTTGTTGGGTTGCAACTGTTGCGCGCGGGCTTTGGCTTTCTGCTCCATAGATGCTCGACTCCACTTCTTCGCTCCTTGATTTCTCCGAGCTTTATTTATTACCTAAAAACACAAAATTAATTAATACAAATATTTATTCTTGAAAACAAAGAAAATACAGAATCTGGGATAATATCTGATTCTTGAGCACAAAAGATGAGTAAAATGCCAATAAAAAGGTGTATAAATATGCACTATTTGGCACTCATCAAGTTACTACTTTGAAGAAAAAACATGCATGGAGATTTTGTCAGGATATGGGTACAATAATCAAGAGCCAACAACGAATTTCCTATGAAGAAGTTTTCCTTGGCCGCATGTCATGGTACTCACGGCCAAAGAATGGGGACTGATGCTTGCTTGACGGGATATGTGTGCTTCCGCGAAGAAAATAAATGCTCTTGGCCGAAACCATTCAACACCACGGGAGCCATGCTCTCGGCCAAATCATGCCTTGCTGCGGGAGTTGCACTCATGAACAAAGGAAACTCTAACAACTAGGTTCTATGGAAGGAGCGAATATAGTTGTCCGCGCTCAAACAATTACCTAGCATGTTAATTGGTTTCGTTGCTATTCACGTTATATCTAACCCTAGTATAATACTGCTGGCGCGAAGAGGAGTTATTCATATCAAAAATATTTTGTGGAAGTCACGCCTATGGCTAGGGTTTACACCAAAACAGAAGAACAAAGAAGGAACGCTGGAATACAAACCTGAAATACGCTCGCCCGCTGTGTTGCTACTGCTTTGCCGCTAGCTCCAAGATGTGAGAACAAAATCAATGCTACGAGATTAAGAGGACGGGTAGCACCTTTTATAGGCACAACACTTTTGGGAGTTTGAATGGAGGAAGGTTTCCTATTTGGGATATACACTGAAAGAGGCATCCGGACCCGCGCCGGCAAAGCTCCATGGCGCCAACATGCCGCGGCCAAGCTAGCGCAATCAGTCCGCGTCCCAAGATGACGCTCCATAGCTCCATCTTCACCGCTCCACATCCAAGCCAGCAGCGCCAACGGCTCCACGGTCAAGCCAAGCCAAGCCAGCAGCGTCACGGCCAAGCCAAGCCAAGCCAGCAGCGCCAACGGCTCCGCGCCCTAGCCAGCACCAATAGCTTGCATCCTCCCAGTGCTAGCCTCTCTGCTCGATAGCCGATACACCTGCGTCCATCTCAGTGCCAACTTTTCCACTCCTGACAAGTGCCATCCGCAGCCCAAGCCAACTCCAACCGCGTCCTAGCCAATGCCCTAGCCAGCAGTGCCATGAACCATTCCTTAACCAGTAGCCAAAGATACCGCACTGGTGCCAACATCCCATGGCCAAGACGAATTTATGCAAAAGCCGCCAACACAAGGATCACGGATTCCTCATGCCTTCCACCAAAGGTTAGTTGAATTTCCTTGGCAATCTCTTCACGTCTTGCTCTTTCGATTTTACTCTTGTCTGTCACCATCTCATGCTTACCCCGCAACAATATCATTGTTACGTGATAAGCAGGGGACTTAATATTGATGGTGGTTTTTAGCTTAGGGTTAAAATCGTAAAACCTTGCACCTGACGTCACTCTGCAAGAAAATGGTGCCGTGAGTTCTAACCTCTCCACCGGCATATTTATTAAGTCATTCGATATATTTACATGAAATGTATCCAGACTAGCGAAATGTAGCAACCATCCCAAACACTCTGTAAATTTCGGCACCTCGCCAATACAAGACTCACTGAGTATTTTCTTGTGCTATGTTCCCCGGCAGAACCCTTAATATCGGTATGGCATGACGGATTTATGTTCACTCGCAGCGGAGTAGCATGAACCTCCAAGTACCAAAGTTAAGGTCATCGCACGAAATGCTCAGACGGAAGGCACACTGCATTACGTAGATAAGGATTTTGTGGCAAAGATACAAAATCCAGCCAATTATTGTGATAACTCACAAAAAGCTCATAAACCCGACTAATTTGCAAAATTAGGGTTTCGCACCCCGCGCAGTACATTAGACCCCATTGGTCGAAAAAATATGCTTAGCCAAGCTAGGCGATTAAATCCGCCACAGCGCACTGGAAGTGTATCCACGCCCTAGCTTGCCGGCCCCACTTCCAATCGACCAATCATGTCGCTTTAAATCCGCCACACTCACACAGAAGTGTAGCCACGCCCATGACTGGCCGGACCTCTTACATTAACCAAACCAGGTTACTTTAAACTCGCCATAGTGTTGAAGAGAAGGAAACCGCGCCAGATGGCCGCAAACCCAATTGGCTTCCCAAAAACGCACTAGCATGCCAAGCAACATGCCAAACATGTCAAATGCACATACCAGGCACACATGCCAGATGCACATGCCAAACGTGCCAAACAAGGCCACTCACCCCATGCGACGTGCCATATAGGCTAATTAGGATTTCGATAAGCTAAACCCTAATTTAGGCAAGATTTCCACACCAACGTGCCAAAAATTCAGTGGCTATGGCTACGCGCGCAACCGCGCCGAAGGCATACACGAGCCATGCCGCAATACCGCTAGCGCAAGTTAAAGGCGCCACTGCCAATTAAAGGTAGCCATGATCGACGACTACCTTTCCTCCTGAGATTCAATCTCAGCCATCCAAGTTCGCCACCAAACTAACAGGCTTGTGGCAACTTTTTGAGCGACCATGCCGCCAAACCCTAAACTTTGGCCGCGGCATCAAACCCTAAATTTGCCACGACGCCAAGCCCTACCTTGGCCATGCCGCCAAGCCCTAGCCTTGGCCACGGCGCCAAGCCCTAGCCTTGGCCACGCCGCCAAGCCCTAACCTTGGCCATGCCGCCAAGCCTTAACTTTAGTCACGGAGCCAAATCTTAAACTTTGGCCATGATACAACACCACGGCCACTGGCATGCCACCACGCCACAGCTACTAGCATGTCGTTATGCCACGGCCACTGGCATGCCACCATGCCACATCTACTAGCATGTCGCTATGCCACGGCCACTGGCATGTCACCCTGCCACAGCTACTAGCATGCCACCATGCCACGGCCACTGGCATGCCACCATGCCACAGCTATTAGCATGTCGTTATGCCATGGCTACTAGCATGTCACTATGCCACGACCACTGGCATGCCACCATGCCACAACTACTAGCATGCCTTTATGCCACGGCTACTAGCATGTCACTATGCCACAGCCAGTGGCGTGCCACCATGCCACAAATACTAGCATGTCGCTATGCCACGGCTACTAGCATGTCGCTATGCCACGGCTACTAGCATGTCGCTATGCCACGATTACTAGCATGTCACTATGCCACGACCACTGGCATGCCACCATGCCACATCTACTAGCATGCCGCTATGCCTCAGCTACGTCATTGGCATGCCAGTTGTTGATGGTGGATTTTCGTTTAAGGTTAAATTTGTAAGTAACCCCGAAAAATCATGCGCTGACATCTTGTAAAAGATAAAGCCGTTTATAAGTGACGGATACTCCTCACTTAATTCACCAAGAATGGAGCATGTAGCAACAATCCCATTCTGTGAATACATGAAATTCCTCCAGGTTGGAGCATGCAGCAACAATCCCTTCCTGTGAATTTCATATCAGCCTTGTATTTCCTGTACCCATTATCAGTGTGGCATGACGACTGAGTGTTACTCTGTAAGAGTAACACTAACCTCCAAGCACTATAATGAATCCATGTACGAAATACCCGTATGTGCCGATTCTCGGTGTGTTATACTAGCCCGAGCCCTCTCGGTGTGTTATACTAGCCCGATTGAGCCCTCTCGGTGTGTTATACTAGCCCGATTGAGCATCCGGACTTGACTGTATCAGTCTCCGGATATGATCTGATCGCAGTCATCCAACTCCACAAGCATGATTGGATGACCACAGATCAATTCCATCACCCCCAAGCAGGTATGGAATACACACGGCCTTAGCTTGCCAAATATGATCTGAGCGCAGTCATCCAACTCCACAAGCATGATTGGATGACCACAGATCAATTCCATCACCCCCAAGCAGGTATGGAATACACACGGCCTTAGCTTGCCAAATATGATCTGATCGCAGTCATCCAACTCCACAAGCATGATTGGATGACCACGTATCAATTCCATCACCCCCAAGCGGGTATGGAATACACACGGCCGACCCGCATGGTCGACCATTGGCCTTCGCTTGCCAAGAAACCGTCCATACCAAGCATTATGGGCGGAAAAACCCTAAATTAGGGTTTGCGGCATATTACATGTGTCGCAAAACGGTCTCAACCGTCCATCTTCGCAGGCATAGATGGAGGGTGTAGATGTAGACTCAAAGGGCCCGGAGCATGTCGACACAATCACCGTGTGACCGCCTACACACTTGACCAATTGGTCAAAGCCAACCATGGTTGGTTACAACAAAACCGTCCGCCCAAAAGAGCATGGTCGCGCGGCTTTGAAAGCCAAAATTAGGGTTCAAACCATCACGCGCGTCCATCTTCTCCCTACACGAATGGAGGGTCACAGATTAGATTAAGCAGGTCCCGGTTATACCAAAGCATGACCACCGTGGACCCATCTACCTCCTCTTGCGGTCGGCCAAGGCATATCATGCCCGGCCAATCCAAAACGCCCGCTCAAACATGCGTGGTTACACTTCCCAAATTGCAAATCGATCTCGACCACTCAACTTCACCGGACGAATTGGGTGTCTTAGATCGCGTTTTCATGAGACGGTGAGACATGGGCGTGAACATCAGCCCGCCACCTTCACGCCAAGCCAACCGGCCAAGACCGACCAAGCTAGGTCGTCTTGGAAAACGCGCCGGAAGAGAGCATGGCGCGCGGCTTCTTTGCGGCATCAAACTCTTATCGCAAATCGATCTCAACCACTCAACTTTACCGGTCAAATTGAGTGGCTTAGATTGCGCCTTCTTGGGAAAGTGAAGTATGGACGTGCACACCGGCGTGTTGTCTACACACATGCCCGGTCGGTCCTCTTCAAAACCTTTCCCATGCTTAGTTTCGACCAAGCTAAAGAGTGATGCTTGCGCACCTCTTTAAAAACCCTAATTTCATCAACGGCCGAGATGAGTGTCTCAAACATCATCTCATCCGTCCGCCTTCACCACTTGGTTATACAACCCTGGTCGAGTTATTTGGTTAGTGAGGAGTCATTACCCATCACTTTACCACACCGCAATGCAAAGACTCACATAAAATACACACGATACTTCACAAGTATCGACTTTCCGAATAACGCAGTTATTCAATTCAGCATTACATGCTATCTTTCGTGGATCCACGATCCACATTCCGAGACATCAATCATGTCACAAACCGGGGATGCATACTTGGGGTATTGGTCCGGCGGTTTACAACAGGCGTGCGGCGTGCAACGCGCCATCACAAGAACGTGTTAGGAAGTCATGGACGGTTAGAGATGAACAGGGAAAAGTGGGCAAGACCGGTCGTGTGTTACCGACACACAACTCCACTACTCCATCATTCCACTACCTCCACTTCCCACGAGAAACGTGAATGAGGCTCAATGACTTGTATAAATAGGGTCTCCACCCTATTTCCAACAACAACAGGGAATATACGGAGACGAACAACACAAGTTCGGTCGACGAAACCAAGCGTTGATACCGTCATATTCAACCATCTTCTCGTCAAAGTCATAGCAAGCCAACACCTTCACAATCTCAACACCTTCTTCGCTTCCTCCCTAAGATCAACCCCATCTCCTTCACTTTGTGACCGAAACAAGTCCGGAACGGCCATTTCTTGGTTTAGGCCGGACTTGCACAGATTGATCTCTCGAATCTACAAGCACTCACCGCGCAGTGCATTTGTTGAAGGTTTAAATTCATTCCTCATCACACCCCAAATTACCAAATTCTGCAGAGTAGTTTTCACCCATCAACAATTGGCGACCACAAAGGGAGATTAATCTCTCGGTTGTAAAGTCAATTTCTTCGAAATTCAATTCAATTTCATCAATCTCAAAAGGGTAGATCTTAGAATCGATTCAATCAAAAAATCATTATGGTGGAATTAAGGTCCTGGGTCAAAGAATCAATTCGATGGAGCCGTTGTGGATAACAATCCCGGTGTTGAAGTACCCGTCGTGGAGCTACCGTGGTCAACACATCTCGTGGAGCCGTCACTTCTACCACCAAGCACCGGTGTAGCAAATGGATATCCCAAAGGGAATAACTCCTCCCATCACTGAGCCGAGCAGCCACGCAAATCCCGGCATCTCTTCGAGCGTAACGCCTCCAAAGTGGTTACAGAGCAACAACTTTCACTCCTCCACCAGACGAGGAGCCGGAGACACAAGAGGAAGGCCGCCGTCTAGTACCATTGCAGACTTGATGGAGAAACAGAAATTCTTGCTAAAACTCAAACAGATATGGCATGCAACTCGAGAAAGAGGTACTCACTTTCCTTAAAACTTTGATCGAACGATTGCCGCAAGATTCACTGGTAACCCTTGGAGTCGGCGAGAGATGCATTCAATACACCCGGAGCGGTGTGTTTCCACTCGGACTCACATGAATGAAGAAACTCGTGTTGCTCCCGAGCGCCAAGGGGAGAGAGGCCAGGTCTTCCAACTTCATCACGCGTGAAGATCTAGAGCGACTTCTCCAAAATCGAGGAAAAGGGGACCGAACGGACGTACACCAACATCACCCGCCGTACCCTCAAGACGTGCAACGGATTCCTCTACCAAGAGGTTACACCTCTCCCCGCTTCTCCCTCTACGACGGTACGGTAATGCTCGTGAACACATTTCTCGATTCTTGAAGCCTTGGGGAACATGAATACAATCATGTTTTACGCCTAAAAGAATTCTCAAAATCACTCACGGGGAGGGCATACACCCGGTACAACAACATTGCGCCCTAACAAAGATATCCAATTGGAGCGAGATGGTCGGTGCTTTCTACAGAAGTATTTCTTCGTGTCCGAACAAATCACGTTTTCGGACTGGGAGAATTCTCCAATGGAACAATGAACATCCCAACGACTTCGTTAAAAGATTCAACCCAAGCACTTTGGACTGTCACGACCCGAATGTTACCGAACGACAATTGGTGGAATCGTGCATCAATGGGATGATACCCATATACCGCGCTCCGTTAGAGAATCCGGGCTTTCAAACATTCTCTCGAACTCCACGAAGCTGCAAAACGTTCAAAGAACAACTGCACCAAAGATTACTAGAAAGAACCGAGTTGTTCGAAGTGAAGATTTGCGTGAAAGTCGAGGAAGCAAAGCGTCTCACAAACAAACAATACAACACCGGCCCTTCCGTGAGTGTGGTAAGCGAGGGGAAAAGAGGAAAGCTTCGATAACTAACAACAAACCAAGCGAACATCCTCGGCACACAAGACTTCGTCTCGAAAAGGAACAGACAAAACTCCCGCACAAAACGCCAAAGACACGGGTTTTCCTTTTCCCATGAATGAAGTGATAGAGCTCTTGGAAGCGTGGATCCAAGATGATGCCGTAAAACTACCCCCCTATCAAAGGCGCCCTCCGACCGAGGAAGAAATAGCAGATCCCAGATATCGTTGCTACCACAGTTCGTCCATCATCCAACCAAAGATTGCAACAGTTGAAACAAATATTCAGGGAAAAGGTAGAGACAGGGAACTCCGGCTTGGAAACGAAGGTGTTCATAGAGATCCTCTACCTATCGTGAACCGCATGATTTCGGGGACTCGTTCGCAAGACCGTGCAATCTATGATGGAGCACATGTGTGAAATCTTATATTTCTCAAGGGACAGCGTCAAGACATATTTGCGGCCCTCAACCACGTTGTGTCGGGTAGACGTTTGCATCCGAAGCTTGTCCAGAGCCCCGCCTTTCCTAAAAGACATGAGCAATGGAAACCGGGGACTCCTAACCGTCACTCGTTTGAGAAACGTTGAGTTCGATAACGCGTTGATCGATACGGCTTCGAGTTTAACATCATTACAAATCAAGACCTTGAGAGCGGCAAAGATCTCGAAGCAAGAAGCTACCCGTCATCCAACTGTGGTCAGGGATTCAGCAGGAGAGCTTAGAGATGCATATGGATACATTGATCTTGAAGTCAAATGGGGTGATGCCTCGACGCAAGCAAAGTTCTACATAGTCAAAGATCATCCCAACTACGACATGATCCTAGGGCGCTCTTGGACGCATGACAACAAAGCCATACTGGAAGTCTCGTCCTCTACTGGTTTCGATACTCGAAAGAGTCTCCAACACGCCCATTGGACTACTCGATGACTATCATTCACGCCCCAACAACTTGCCAATATGACACAACTTCTCGGAAGGCTCAGCCGGCATACATTGAAAGGTTCCGGTCTCAAGAGATGTGAATGGGAAGCCGCCCCTTTCAAACGTTTTATCAGGAGCATAGAAGCTGTCTTGGTCAAAGACAACAAGGCCAAGGTCCAAGTGTCTGCACGCTCAAACCCATTCGGAATTGGAGACCTAGTGACGAAGGCGACTACATTCAATGTTGGAAACATGATGGTGAAGATGACCACTCTACCCGACTCACCCACCAAAAGAGAAGATGAACCGTACTGCAGCGAGATGTTATCCTAGGTGGCTACCGCAAGCTCATCAACGCCGATAACCCGGAGGGCATAACAGTTCACTCACGATGGCTCAAACCTTACCGAACTTAAGATACTTTGTGCTACCACTTTCCAAAGATCCTACACACCTTAAAACGCCGTGCTATATTTTTCCAAATGTGTTTCCTTTTATAATTTCATGTCATATTTGTAATCCCTCCAAAATGATTGCAACACTTGCATTCATAGCTAGGGTTTCAATTTTCAATTTTCAATTGAAGCATTATTTTCATCTGAGAACCTCTTTACTCCTAAAACACCAACCCATGAGTCATCTTAAATCAGTCCCACCGGAGCAAGAAAAGAAACCCTAAGCAAACATCTCACGGGATGAAGGGAATAGAACGTGTACGGAAAATGATTTGAGCCATCTCGCCCAAAGAAAGCCAGAAAATATTGCATCACAGTCCGTGGATATTCCATTACAAAGTATAACTTCTTTTATCACTAAGAATTATGTATGAAGGCGCACCTTGCGCCCGAGAAGGTTCGATTCTGATCTTGGGAAAGGATTGTAAAGGAAAGCTTTATTCAAATAATCAAAAGAAAAAACCTTGAACTCGGCCCACTGAGTACAAGGAAGATGTTCGAGCACGCAGAATATACTTGGAAAGAAAAACAAAACAAAAGAAATTTCAATCATCAAGAGGGTCGGTCTCGCCCACATCACCGTCAGCTCCACACACCGCCGATGCACCTCCCTCCGGATCTTCCTCAACTTCGCACGGGCATCCCCGGGCCGCAGCAGCGAGCGCACTCCATCCCAACATCTTCAAACAGAGCATCAAAGGGCATAGCAACACCGGGGCCACGCAAATTGCCTTCGAATGTTCGGGTTCGTGCGTATCGAGAATCAAGGATTATCACGCCGTCCCGAACCGGGTAATCACACTTGCCTTCATTCGGGGTCGTTCATGCTCAACTCTCCGCCTCTTCAACCGCGCCGCAAATCTCTCTCGCCCTTGCGCTTACTAGTGTCTCGTAGCGTTTCCTCGCGCCTCCGCCGCTCCTCCATGTCAATTGCAGTGAAAGTGCACTGAGATACGTCCTCCGACAATACGAAGGTGGGAGATAGACATCCCACAGTATAGCACGAGACGACTTCACGAAGAGGAAGATCGATCTTAGCCATCACTTCTCCATGCGCATGGTTTTCGTGCTTGTCAACCTCAAAACTTCTTTCTGGGGAAGCAACAGAATGAGCGTCTACCGCTTCCATGATAATCTGCAGAGAAGAAGAGGTTATGAGCACACACAAAAAAAAAAAAAAAAAAAAAAAAAAAAAAAAGAGGATCATCAAATCCATTGATCGCTTAATCGAAAATCGAAGCAAGACTCGAGATACCCGGGATATAGAATAAACGACCACGTTGAGATGATTCTTTATAATCTCACAAGTCGACATTTAATCCCGAAGGAAGAGAAGTCTCTACTTACCACCTATGAAGGCTACTAATTCGGGATAACAATCAACAAGGCTTATCAAATTTACCCGAGGAAGGCCGTGTATAACTAAGGAAGTACACCCGAAGGAGCGGCAAGCTCATACATGTACAAGAGGAACCAAAGCGACTCACCGGGATCAAGTCCGCTTCCTTCGCATCCTTAATCAAGACCGACCGGTTCCCAGAAAACGCCCGACAATGTGAAACTATCCCAAATATGTATTCACTCTAGCTTGGTCATTTCGTATGTCACCATCTCATGCCTACCACACAATAGTGTAACCATTATGTGCTAGACAGGGACTTAGTGTTGATGGTGGATTTTCGTTTAAGGTTAAATTTGTAAGTAACCGGAAAATCATGCGCGACATCTTGTAAAAGATAAAGCCGTTTATAAGTGACGGATACTCCTCACTTAATTCACCAAGAATGGAGCATGTAGCAACAATCCCATTCTCGTGAATACATGAAATTCCTCCAGGTTGGAGCATGCGGCAACAATCCCTTCCCCGTGAATTTCATATCGCCTTGTATTTCTGTACCCATTATCGGTGTGGCATGACGACCGAGTGTTACTCTTACGAGTAACACGAACCTCCAAGCACTATAATGAATCCATGTACGAAATACCCGTACAGCCGATTCTCGGTGTGTTATACTAGCCCGAGCCCTCTCGGTGTGTTATACTAGCCCGATTGAGCCCTCTCGGTGTGTTATACTAGCCCGATTGAGCATCCGGACTTGACCGTATCGCCTCCGGATATGATCGATCGCAGTCATCCAACTCCACAAGCATGATTGGATGACCACGAGATCAATTCCATCACCCCCAGCGGTATGGAATACACACGTCCTTAGCTTGCCAAATATGATCGAGCGCAGTCATCCAACTCCACAAGCATGATTGGATGACCACGATCAATTCCATCACCCCCCAAGCGTGTATGGAATACACACGGCCTTAGCTTGCCAAATATGATTCGATCGCAGTCATCCAACTCCACAAGCATGATTGGATGACCACGGATCAATTCCATCACCCCCAGCGGTATGGAATACACACTGCCGACCCGCATGGTCGACCATTGGCCTTCGCTTGCCAAGAAACCGTCCAGACCAAGCATTATGGGCGGAAAACCCTAAATTAGGGTTTGCGGCATATTACATGTGTCGCAAAACGGTCTCAACCGTCCATCTTCGCAGCATAGATGGAGGGTGTAGATGTAGACTCAAAGGGCCCCGGAGCATGTCGACACAATCACCGTGTGACCGCCTACACACTTGACCAATCGGTCAAAGCCAACCATGGTTGGTTACAACAAAACCGTCCGCCCAAAAGAGCATGGTCGCGCGGCTTTGAAAGCCAAAATTAGGGTTCAAACCATCACGCGCGTCCATCTTCTCCGGCACGAATGGAGGGTCACAGATTAGATTAAGCAGGTCCGGTTATACCAAAGATGACCACCGTGGACCCATCTACCTCCTCTTGCGGTCGGCCAAGGCATATCATGCCTGGCCAATCCAAAACGCCCGCTCAAACATGCGTGGTTACACTTCCCAAATTGCAAATCGATCTCGACCACTCAACTTCATCGGACGAATTGGGTGGCTTAGATCGCGTTTTCATGAGACGGTGAGACATGGGCGTGAACATCAGCCCGCCACCTTCACGCCAAGCCAACCGGCCAAGACCGACCAAGCTAGGTCGTCTTGGAAAACGCGCCGGAAGAGAGCATGGCGCGCGGCTTCTTTGCGGCATCAAACTCTTATCGCAAATCGATCTCAACCACTCAACTTTACCGGTCAAATTGAGTGGCTTAGATTGCGCCTTCTTGGGAAAGTGAAGTATGGACGTGCACACCGGCGTGTTGTCTACACACATGCCCGGTCGGTCCTCTTCAAAACCTTTCCCATGCTTAGTTTCGACCAAGCTAAAGAGTGATGCTTGCGCACCTCTTTAAAAACCCAAATTTCATCAACGGTCGCCGAGATGAGTGTCTCAAACATCATCTCATCCGTCCGCCTTCACCAGACTTGGTTATACAACCCCGGTCGGGAGTTATTTGTTTAGTGAGGAGTCATTACCCATCACTTTACCACACCGCAATGCGATACACTGCATAAAATACACACGATACTTCACAAGTATCGACTTTCGGAATAACGCAGATTATTCAATTCAAAGATTACATGCTATCTTTCGTGGATCCACGATCCACATTCCAGGACATCAATCATGTCACAAATCGGGGGATGCATACTTTGGGGTATTGGTCGGCGGTTTACGGCGTGCGGCGTGCGTGCAACGCGCCATCACAAGAACGTGTTAGGAAGTCATGGACGGTTAGAGATGAACAGGAAAAGTGGGCAAGACTGGTAGTGTGTTACCGACACATAACTCCACTACTCCATCATTCCACTACCTCCACTTCCCACGAGAAACGTGAATGAGGCTCAATGACTTGTATAAATAGGGTCTCCACCCTATTTCAAACAACAACAGGGAATATACGGAGACAGAACAACACAAGTTCAGTCGACAGAAACCAAGCGTTGATACCGTCATATTCAACCATCTTCTCATCACAAGTCATAGCAAGCCAACACCTTCACAATCTCAACACCTTCTTCGCTTCCCTCCCTAAGATCAACCCCATCTCCTTCACTTTGTGACCGAAACAAGTCCAGGAACGGCCATTTCTTGGTTTAGGCCGGACTTGCACAGATTGATCTCTCGAATCTACAAGCACTCACCGCGCAGTGCATTTGTTGAAGGTTTAAATTCATTCCTCATCACACCCCAAATTACCAAATTCTGCAGGAGTAGTTTTCACCCATCAACACCAGTACGCCATGGCTACGCCACTGGCATGCCACTAGCATGACCATTATGCCACGGCTCCACCAGGCGCTACTATGCCAATGGCGCCACTTCGCTATAAAACAATATGCGGCCATAATCAATAGCCACTCTTCCTCATGAGATGTAATCTCATCCATCGAAATTCTCCACCGAGACGTTCAGCTCGTGACAAGTTTTAGGCGACTAGCCAAAACGAGCCTAGCATCACATATGCTATTTACCTACGGTAAGCCTCTCAATTTTAAACTTGCCACACGTAGCAAAGGCTACATGTTTTCCACGAAAACACTCGAGACATCAAAACATGTCACAAACTGGGGGATACTCATCAGGGTATTGGTCTGGCGGTTTACAGCGTGCGACGTGCAATACGCCCATTACAGAAAGTGTCATAAAGCTGGGAGGTTAGTAATGG
Source organism: Papaver armeniacum (assembly GCA_023531295.1). NCBI lineage: Eukaryota > Viridiplantae > Streptophyta > Magnoliopsida > Ranunculales > Papaveraceae > Papaver > Papaver armeniacum. Next base: position 49,835 of record JAJJWW010009322.1, on the reverse strand, counting down.
CAAGAAGTAATGGTGTAAACATATCCTTTATTATGGAAACATAAATTCCAGGCGTTACCCGTTACTCCATTCTTTCGCCACTCAATCGTTTCCACTTCCTAAGAAACCAGGGTACGTTTTGTTGCGACTTGTATAAATAGGTCTCACCTATTTTCCACCAAACAACAAGTTTTGGTCAGGAGAACAATACAACATCCAGAAATCATCTGATAGCTTTCCATTCAGCTAGCCAGTTCAACTTTCTGATACAAGTCATGAAACACCCACACTTCCAGAATCAACTATTCTGGTCTCAACACTTTCTTCGCTTCCCTCCATAAGACCAACCCTTCTCCTTCACTTTGTGACCGAAGCAAGCCTGGAATGGCCATTTCTTGGTTTAGGCCAGGATTTTACAGATTGATCTCTCGAATCAAAAGTACTCCCGTGAAGTACATTGTTTGGGGTTTAAATTTGTTTCTCACCCACACACCCAAAATTACCAAAATCGGCAGAAACCGATTTCACCCACAAACACCTATTTATAAAAGTCACAACAAAGCATACCCTGGTCTCGTCGGAAGTGGAAACGATTGAGTGGTGAAATAAGGGAGTAACGGGTAACGCCTGGAATTTATGTTTCCGTAATGAAGGATACGTTTACACCATTACTTCTTTCCATTACTAACCACCCCGCTTTATGACACTTTCCTGTAACGGGCGTATTGAACGCCGCACGCTGTAAACCGCCAGACCAATACCCTGATGAGTATCCCCCAGTTTATGACATGTTTTGATATCTCGAGTGTTTTCGTGGAAAACATGTAGCACTTTGTTACGTGTGGCAAGTTAAAATTGAGAGGCTTTATGTAGGTAAATAGCATATGTGATGCTAGGCTCGTTTTGGCCAGTCGCCTAAAACTTGTCACGAGCTGAACGTCTCGGTGACGAATTTCGATAGCTCAGATCGCATCTTTTGAATAAGGGTAGCCGTTGATTGTGGCTACCTTGGGTTGGCGCCTGATAATGGCGCAGTGGCATTTTTTCGTACGCTAATGGCAATGTGACATGTCTGGCATGGCTCATTCATGCCAATGGCACGTTGATGCAAGTGGCGCCTGGCGTAGCCATGGCCACTAGATTTAGGCAGCTGGTCGCTTGAAACTTGCCACAAGTCTGTTAGTTTGGTGGCGAACTTGGATGGCTGAGATCGCATCTCATGAGGAAAGATGGCCATTGATTATGGCCGCATCTTGTTGTATAACGGAGCGGCGTCATTGGCATAGTGGCGCCTGGTGGAGCCATGACATAGCGGCATGCTAGTTTCATGCCAGTGGCGTAGCCGTGGCATAGCAGCATGCCAATTCCGTATCCGTGGCGTGGCGGTGTGCTAGTAGCCGTGGCATATCAGCATGTCATTAACGTTGTGGCATGGCCACGCCTGTAGTGTTGTAGCATGGCCAAAGTTAAGATTTGGCTCCATGACTAAAGTTAAGGCTTGGCGGCATGGCCAAGGTTAGGGCTTGGCGCCGTGGCCAAGGCTAGGGCTTGGCGGCATGGCCAAGTTCAGGGCTTGGCGCCGTGTCCAAGGCTAGGGCTTGGCGGCATGGCCAAGGCTAGGGATTGGCGTCGTGGCCAAGGCTAGGTCTTGGCGTCATGGCCAAGGCTAGAGCTTGGAGGCATGGCCAAGGTTAGGGCTTGGTGCCGTGGCCAATTTAGGGTTTGGCACTGTGGCCGAAATTAGGCGTCGTGGCCAAACTGGGATTTGATGCCGTGGCCAAAGTTTAGGGTTTGGCGGCATGGTCGCTCAAAAGTTGCCACAAGCCTGTTAGTTTGGTGGCGAACTTGGATGGCTGAGATTGCATCTCAGGAGGAAAGGTAGCCGTCGATCATGGCTACCTTTAGTTGGCAGTGGCGCCTTTAACTCGCGCTAGCGGCATTGCGGCATGGCTCGTGCATGCCTTTGGCACGGTTGCGCGCGTGGCCATAGTCACTGAAATTTCGGCACGTTGGTGTGGAAATCTTGCCTAAATTAGGGTTTGGCTTGTCGAAACCCTAATTAGCCTATATGGCACGTCGCATGGGGTGAGTGGCCATGTTTGGCGCGTTTGGCATGCGTATCTGGCATGTGTGCCTGGTATGTGCGTTTGGCATGCTGCTTGGCATGCTGGCGCGTTTTTTGGAAGCCAATTGGCTTTGCGGCCATCTGGCGCGGTTTCCTTCTTTTCAACACTGTGGAGAGTTTAAAGCAACCTGATTGGTTAATGTAAGAGGGACGACTAGGCATGGGCGTGGCTACACTTCTTTGTGAGTGTGGCGGTTTTAGAGCGACCTGATTGGTCGATGGGAAGTGGGGCCGGCAAGCTAGGGCGTGGCCACACTTCCAGTGCGCTGTGGAGGATTTAAAGTGACCTGATTGGTCGATGGGAAGTGGGGCCGACAAGCTAGGGCGTGGCCACAGTTCCAGTGCGCTGTGGCGGATTTAGACGCCTAGTTTGGCTAAGCATAGTTTTTCGACCAATGGGGTCTAGTGTACTGCGTGGGGCGCGAAACCCTAAATTTGCAAATTAGTCGGGTTTATGAGTTTTTGGTGAGTTATCACAATAATTGGCTGGATTTTGTATGCTGCCACAAAAATCCTTATCTACAGAATGTATTGTGCTTTCCGTCTGAGCATTTCGTGTGATGGCCTTAACCTTGGTACTTGGAGGTTCATGCTACTCCGCTGCGAGTGAACATAAATCCGCCATGCCATACCGATATTAAGTGTTCTTCCGGGGATCATAGCACAAGAAAGTATTCAGTGAGTCTTGTATTGGCGAGGTGCCGAAATTTACAGAGTGTTTGGGATGGTTGCTACATTCGCCAGTCTGGGTAAATTTCATGTAAATATATTGAATGGCTCAATAAATATGCCGGTGGAGAGGTTAGCACTCACGTCACCGTTTCCTTGCAGAGTGACGTCACATCAGATGCAAGGTTTTACGAAATTAACCCTAAGGTAAAAACCACCATCAACATTAAGTCCCCTACTTAGCACGTAACAGTGGCATTATTGCGGGGTAAGCATGAGATGGTGACAGACGAGAGTAAAATCGAAAGAGCAAAAACGTGAAGAGATTGCCAAGGAAATTCAACTAACCTTTGGTGGAAGGCATGAGGAATCTGTGATCCTTGTGTTAGTGGCTTTTGCATAAATCCTTCTTGGCCATGGGATGTTGTCACCGGTGCAGCATCTTTGGCTACTGGTTAAGGAATGTTTCATGGCGTTGCTGGCTAGGGAATTGTCTAGGACGCGGTTGGAGTTGGCTTGGGCTGCGGATGGCACTTTTCAGGAGTGGAAAAGTTGGCGCTGAGATGGACGCAAGTGCATCGGATATCGATCAGAGAAGCTAGCGCTGGGAGGATGCAAGCTGTTGGTGCTGGCTAGGAGCGGGCACTTGGCGTCGGCTTGGACATGGATCCGTTGGCTTGGCTTGGGCGTGGAGCCATTGGCTTGGCTTGAGGCATGGAGCCATTGGCTTGGCTTGAGGCGTGGAGCCATTGGCTTGGCTTGGGGCGTGGTGGCTTGGCTTGAAGCGGCGTGCGCTAATCTGGCTGGGACGCGGAGAGGATGGCGCTGGTTAGGGCTTGACTGCGATGCAGAGATGGCGCTGGATAGGAGTGGGATCTTGGCGTTAGCTTGGCCATGGCCTGTTGGCGCCATGGAGCCTTGCTAGCGCGGGTCCGGTTGCCTCTTTTCATGTGTAACCAAAAATAGGAAACCTTCCTCCTTTCAAACTCCCAAACAGTCGTGCCTATAAAAGGCGTTGCCCATCTTCTTTATCCCGTATCATCAGTTTTATTCTCACATCTTGGAGTTAGCGGCAAAGCAGTAGCGACACATCAGGCGAGCATATTCCAGGTATGTATCTCTGTGCTTCTTCTTTTTGTTTACTCTTCTGTGTTTGGTGTAAACCCTAGCCATAGGTATGTCCGCCATAAATTCTTGAAATAATTCAATGTGAGTAATTTGCCTTTGTCAGTAGTATCGCCATAACATCAACCACCCTGTTTAACGGTAATGAAGCCAATTGTTTATGCGAAGTAAATATGCATAATCGGGTAGCCGCCGTTCAAACCTTCTCCACAAAAACCTAATTTTAGGGTTCCTCTTTTTTTTTTCGAATGTGATTATTCCCGTGGCACCCTCTTGGCCGAGGGTATATCTCTCGTGGCATAAAGTTGGGGTGGATGCCAGTCCCCACTCCTTCGGCTACCACTCCTCTGGTTGTGCGCCACTTTTGGCCGTGCATGCTGCAGCTTGCGACCCAATAAATTGGCATGTGACCCAGATGATTACTTTTGCTGTCGACAAAATGACTTTCATGCATCCTTTTCTTATTAGTAACTTTTATTGTTTTTTCTCCATTGTAGTTACTTCAATAGTGAAAGCAGCGTAAGGAAATTCCGTTAGAATGTCACCTGAGAAAAATCTCACCACCACATTGAAGAACGTTGGCAACTCCAAGCCAAACACGGATGATGAATTTTTTACAAAGTCTTCTTCACCTAGGAAAACCCATCCTAAGTATGTGGCGATCCTTCTGAACGGTTCAGAAAATGAAAGAGAGGTCCAGCCGGCTCGGCCGGGGCGTGTAATGCGGTTTTTCCTTCAGAGGAAAGAGTATCTTGCTTCTCCCATCGAATTTAAAATATTTCAGAGTCCATTGTGCTCTTTTGATAAACAGATGCAATTTATGATAAGTCAAGACTGTGTGAGGGCCAATTTGACCAAGGCGCAAATCATTGATGCTGTCGTGGCTTCTGCAACACTTCAAATTACGAAAAACATCCCGGGCTTGATCACCTTTATCCAGATGGTGTCCAGATACTCATACGGCCATTTGTAGGTGGGGTGAAATGACCATCTCTTTAGAGAGTGTAACCGTCTTGTTGAACCTTCCCATAATAGGAAATCTTGATATCACGTTGTCTGACGATGAAGAAGAAATGCGTGCCACTCTTGTCGCGAAGTCAAAAGGATTCGTTCGGAAGGATTACAAGACGAAGTGATTCTATAGCTGGTGGGTGTCTCAATGGTTCCCGGATGAGTCAGAACCAAATCAAGTGAATAGTACACTTCATGTTGCGGCATTCTTGGTTCTTTGGCTATCCAGAGATATTTTTGATGATGGCTCTGGTAAGAAGGAGATAAGAAAGGAGCTCATTAAATTCGCCATCAAATTGGCGAAAGGTGTCGTTCTTCCCATTGGTGGCTTGTTTCTTTGCTCTTTGTACACCCATTTGGATCATCTGGTCGCGGACATGCACGCTTCAAATGGTTATATGAAAGTGGACTCGTATGTCCACGTTGTTTTTCTCCAAACATGGTTGTGGGAGAATTTCGTAAAATATGCTCCCAAACCGTCGGCTTTACTTCTCGAGTCTTGTGGCGGCTCCAGAATACTGCGTTGGTTGAATAAGCGCCCGAAATCTGGATCAAAGCTCATCGACTTCCTTGACAATGCCTATGATGTTAGCTTTCGTCCTTGGGCTCCAGTCCATGCGTCCATAGTTCAGCCGAACACTTTCGCCGCTGCTCCGAACTTGACTTTGCTTTCTGCTGGAGAGAATATGAGCGTTGGAGAGGTTGTATTTATGCGAAGCTGTATCCCTGGACACGTGCCATATTTCTTCCGGGGTCTTTCAAGGCAGTCCCTTATAATATTGACAAGGCGGCTCGGCATATGGGATTTGACCAAGGGGTCCCATTTACTCGTCAGTCGGTTGCTTCGGAAGAATTGTTGCCAGTTGTTCTTGATGCCCGTGTTCTTGCGCCAGGTAAAAGCCTTCCTTTCTTGCTCTCAGAACGAAGTTCAGTGACAACCTCCAGGTACAACACGTTCTGGCAGGATGAGTTTCTTGCCATCCACGGATTTGTGAATGACGTGGTGGAAAATTCTCGTGGCAAGCCTTCCCCTGCGACTTTAGCGGAACATCCATTGTTGAGGGAGCCTTCTACTGCTAAGAGAAAATCTCTTAGCACGGATGTGGACAGTCCCCAGAAAAAGGAGTGATGGTCTAAAAACCGTGTGGGCGGTTTTCAGTCAGATTCGACGGCTCTTGTGACTTTTAGTTCTTCCAATGTGCGAGTACGTATGATTTTCTTCCTGATTTGGTCGTCTTGCATAAATATTCTGAATTGTTGCCACTGAACATCTCTTCCCTTTTGATTCATGGTCTCAATAAGATAAACGCCTTTACCAGACTTGCAAGTGGCCAAAAGGGGATGCCTTCTGAAGAAAAGTCTGGCGATACTGAGCCTCTCAGCAGTGAAGAGGAAGATGAAGAAAAAGAGAACTCAGAGTCTGACGGTGATGGGGAAAGTTCTTCAGAGCGGGGCAGCGAGTCCTCTTCCAATACCAGTGGGCCCACAGATGAGTCGGTGAGTCTCCCACACGTTTTCCTCTTGGACTATTTACTTATCCCGAATAAATATTCAATTGGAGGTATTTACAGGAGGAGGCCGCTTCTGAAAATAATTCTGAGATGGAAATTCATGGCAATGAAGATGTTACAGTGTCTCCAATCATGGAAACCGTACCCGCTGGTAATCTGGAGATGGAGGTTGATCATCATAAAGATGCTGATGTGTCTCCCATGAAGGAAAATGTTGTCGTGACGACAGGCGTGATTGTTCCCAAAGAATCTTTGCTAGTCGCACATCTAGCCGCAGATGTCTTTTTTGATCCTCCATTCGAGGCTCCTTTCGAAGGTCATGTGTTGGTTGGAGGATTCCGTGTGCCCGTGAAGTATGCGGATCTATATACCAAGATATGGAAGAGGTATGGGCACATCGCCATGACCAAAAAGGTTGATAGTCGCTTTGCATTGGTTAGGCGCGTGGAGGAAACTTTATCTTCAATTCATGACATGTGTGGCGTGACTGGTCACACTTTTTCTGGACATGTAATCAAAAGCTGGAAATTCCATCGGGATATGTGTGTAAACTTTGAGTTTAATGCCTCCTGGTTCTGTGATGGATTTTCCGAGATCCAAACGCTGTAGGCTGGAGCGGTTGATGGCCCTTCCGCGGATTTGTTTAATCAACAGGAGGCAGAAGTCGAGAAGTTGTCCCAGGAGTTGAAGTTGAAGCATGCGGCTCTTCAAAGCATGAAGGACGTTTTCTCCAAGAAGAACGAGCCTTTGCTAGGCAATTTTCCTTGAATGTTTTTATTTTCTGAACTTCCTTTACTTAGGGTTTTTTTTTTTTTGAAAGGCAAACGAAACGCCTAGTTTATGGTTTTGATTTTTTTGGATTGATAGATAATTGTTACCTATGAGGGTTTTGGATTATTCTTTGGAATGAATTTTAAAATAATGCCATTTTGATCATGACTGTTAGTAGCATGAATATCCCAGGAGAGTCATGGAACCGTGAATGTTATATTACGGTATAAAGTATGGGATGAAATTTTGGGGGTAACATGGCTATTGGTTTATATTATCAACTTGAAAACTTGAAGTAGTAGATTATGTACTTTGTCTAACAAGACTTACTCGCTTTTAGGGTCTCCCAACAAAATGGATCTTCCGGGCATAAGTCTGAGTTTTATGGGCGACGCCGTTGTGACTGTGAGAAGTCCTCAATCATTCCTCATCGTGTTATAACTGACCACCGAGACATTGAACCCCGCGCGGATCAGTTGCTTCCACCATCATGATGTCCGGGTTGAAGAATGAAATTTGGAATTGGAAACTGATATTGTAACCGAGAGATTAATCTCCCACTGTGGTCGCCAATTGTTTATGGGTGAAAATGGTTTCTACTGTTTTTGGTAATTTCGTGTGTGTGGATGAGAAACGAGTCTAAACCCTAAACAATGTACTGCACGGGAGTACTTTTGATTCGAGATATCAATATGTACAATCCCGGCCTAAACCAAGAAATGGTCGTTCCAGGCTTGCTTAGGTCACAAAGTGAAGGAGAAGGGTTGGTCTTAGGGAAGGAAGCGAAGAAAGTGTTGAGACCAGAATAGTTGACTCTGGAAGTGTGGGTGTTTCGTGACTTGTATCAAAAAGTTAAACTGGCTAGCTGGATGAAAAGCTATCATATGATTTCTGGATGTTGTATTGTTTTCCTGACCAAAACTTGTTGTCTGGTGGAAAATAGGTGAGACCTATTTATACAAGTCGCAACAAAATGTACCCTGGTCTCGTCGGAAGTGGAAACGATTGAGTGGTGGAAGAAGGGAGTAACGGGTAACGCCTGGAATTTATATTTCCATAATGAAGGATACGGTTACACCATTACTTCTTGCTATTACTAATCGCCCCGCTTTATGACACTTTCCTGTAACGGGCGTATTGCACGCTGCACGCTATAAACCGCCAGACCAATACCCTGATGAGTATCCCCCAGTTTGTGACATGTTTTGATGTCTCGAGTGTTTTCGTGGAAAACATGTAGCACTTTGCTACGTGTGGCAAGTTAAAATTGAGAGGCTTGTCGTAGGTAAATAGCATATGTGATGTTAGGCTCGTTTTGTCCAGTCGCCTAAAACTTGTCACGAACTGAACGGCTCGGTGGCGAGTTTCGATGGCTGAGATCGCATCTTTTGAATAAGGGTAGCCGTTGATTGTGGCTACCTTGCGTTGGCGCCTGATAATGGCGCAGTGGCGTTTTGTCATACGCTAATGGCAATGTGACGTGGATGGCATGGCTCGTGCACGCCAGTGGTACGTTGATGCAAGTGGCGCCTGGCGTAGACATGGCCACTAGATTTAGGTAGCTGGTCGGTTAAAACTTGCCACAAGTCTGTCAGTTTGGTGGCGAACTTGGATGGCCGAGATCGCATCTCATAAGGAAGGATGACCATTGATATGGCTGCATCTTGTTGTATAACGGAGCGGCGCTATTGGCATAGTGGCGCCTGGTGGAGCCATGGCATAGCGGCATGCTAGTTGCATGCCAGTGGCGTAGCCATGGCATAGCAGCATGCCAATGGCGTAGCCGTGGCGTGGCCGTGTGCTAATAGCCGTGGCATAACAGCATGCTAGTGGCGTTGTGGCATGGCCACGCCTGTAGTGTTGTAGCATGGCCAAAGTTAAGATTTGGCTCCGTGACTAAAGTTAAGGCTTGGCGGCATGGCCAAGGCTAGGGCTTGGCGTCGTGGCCAAGGCTAGGGCTTGGCGTAGCCTAGGTCAGGGATTGGCGTCGTGGCCAAGGCTAGGGCTTGGTGGCATGGTTAAGGTCAGGGCTTGGCGGTATGGACAAGGTCAGGGCTTGGCGCCGTGGCTAAGGTCAGGGCTTGGCGTCGTGGCCAAGGCTAGGGCTTGGCGTCATGGCCAAGGTCAGGGCTTGGCGCCGTGGCCAATTTAGGGTTTGGCACCGTGGCCGAAATTAGGCGCCGTAGCCAAACTGGGATTTGATGTCGTGGCCAAAGTTTAGGGTTTGGCGGCTTGGTCGCTCAAAAGTTGCCACAAGCCTGTTAGTTTGGTGGCGAACTTGGATGGCTGAGATTGCATCTCAGGAGGAAAGGTAGCCATCGATCATGGCTACCTTTTAGTTGGCAGTGGCGCCTTTAACTCGCGCTAGCGGCATTGCGGCAGGGCTCGTGCATGCCTTTGGCACAGTTGTGCGCGTAGCCATTGCCACTGAAATTTCGGCACGTTGGTGTGGAAATCTTGCCTAAATTAGGGTTTGGCTTGTCGAAACCCTAATTAGCCTATATGGCACGTCGTATGGGGTGAGTGGCCATGTTTGGCGCGTTTGGCATGCACATCTGGCATGTGTGCCTGTTATGTGCGTTTGGCATGTTTGGCATGCCGCTGATAGGTGTAGAATACACCTAATTTACTATCTAGTAGTTTATGCTTTCTTTGCTATTTTTCTTGTAAATTATGTATTTTACGCTTGTTTTGAGTTTTATAGCTACTATGGAGTCGCACGGAGGAAAAGAAGAAGAAATCACCCAATTTGAGCTAAAAGGGCAAAAGGGTCATTTTACAGGCGATTGATATATGGAGCCCAGTTGGGGTTAAGGGGCAACCCAATTTGAGGAGTGTTAAACACAGACCAGCCAAGGTTAAGGGCTACTCTCTTGGAGGAGCACTAGAGAAAGGACAGTTTCAAGTTAAGGGGTCGCCAAACCTGGGTAGCCCTTATCCAAATGTAGTGCTATTATCACTGGTAAAATGGATGTATAAACCCAAACCCATAGACCCACACCCACACCCGTACCGAATCCGCCCCATTTAACCTTCACCCCGAATCGAGAAACACTTTTCTTTTTCATTCTCACCCGAAAACCGAGAAGAAACGCGAAATTGTGATCTTTGTTATTTTGAAATCCAGAGAGATCGAACTCGGAGACTTGGGAGGAATTTGAGTTTGAGTTTAAAGATCCGGTGAAGTCTGCAAACAGAATTGAAGATGAGATGTTGTTATATTGGATTTTACAAAGGAGAAGATTAAATGTGAATCAAGAATTAATCATAAATTTTGGGTTTGAATATGAAGATGCGATGTCTCTCTCTCTGATGAGGAATGATGGGTTTGTGGTTACAGCCAAACTCGAGAAGGAATCAGGGAGATTGTGCTTTATTGTTCTTCCCCAAATTAGAGTTAGGGTTCTGAGTTTCAATTGAAATAGATCGTCTCAAATGGATAGAATCAGAGCAAGGGTTTGTATTGGACTGAGCTTGACAGTTGATGGCTACAATGGGTTAGGCTTATGGTGCTGTGTCTGGTGATTGAAAGCAAAAAGAAGGCTTGGTAAAGGAAAGGTAATGGAATGAGTAAGCTGCTGGATGGAGTTGAAGCTGGCTGTGATGTTTGAAGCTGTGTAGTGAAGCTAAATCTATTGGACTGAATGGGTCTTTGTGGTTTGTCAAGGGCTAATGTTGCAGGTTGAGTCAGCTGAGCAGTGGTGAAGCGTGAACCTGAGAAGATGTTGATGCTGCTGAATTAGATGTATGTCTAGGCTTGTTACAGGTGAAGAAAAGAAGCCTGAATTTAGCTGTGAGATGGCTCAGGTGGTGTTGATAAAGCAGCATTGTGATGGAATATGGCTGAGCAAGGGAAAGAGCAGGTGCTGTATCTGATTAGGTTAGGCTCTGTGGTGGCCTTGTTGTAGCTTGTTACAGCTCAAGGGAATTGGTGCTGAGATGAAGTTGCAGCTGGTTTTGTTACAAGGGCCAGGAATGAATCTGATAATGCTATGAAGCGTGGCTGGATTTGTAGGCATGGGCTGCAGTATTGCAGGGGGACTTGATATAGGGAGTAATGGATGTCTGGTACTGATATTGAAGCTACAGGGAGCTGCACTATGAAGCTGCAGTTCAGTGAAGCTTGTGTTGGATTGTTAGAGAGAGGCAGGCTGGAACAGGGAGTTTGTGTTGCTGCTTCCTAGCTGATCTTCTTTGCAATGGCAACGCCGTTGCTTTGGCGATTGATGATCTTGCTATGCTCAGGTGCTTGTTGTGAGCTGTGCTTGGAGATAGAACAAGGAAAGCTATATGCTGTTGGCTAGAAATTGAAGCCATGAGTTGAAGGGAACTATGTTCTGATCCGCAGGGTGCGAATGAAGGAATTGCAGGAACAGGAAAGGAGATGAATTGTGCAGGTTTGAAGTGTTACAGGTGGAGATATGGAGAGTTACAGCAGGGCCATCATGGCTGGGGTTTGAATTTAGGCTTGCAATGGCTCTTGCCAAGCCTAGTCAGACTGAGTTAGCCCAACTCAGAGCTTACTCAGGTCTGACTCCTGAATTGAGTACCCTGGCTCGGTAGTTCACCCTGACCCGGTTTGACCGATCCGACTTAGCATTGACCTGACCGATCCGACCCGTTGACCGGCGACCGGGCGACTTTGCCGGTCACCTGAGACACTTTTCGGCGACTATTCCGGCCGGATTCCGCCACAATCCCGATTTTCCCGTGAGCAAAAATTCCGAATTTTCTATGGACTTCTCTCATGAGTGTGAAGACTTGGGCTAGGAATTGGATGGAGAATTGGACTCAAATTTGGAAAGAGAAGGTGGAAGAGTTGAGAAAAGCTTGGATTTGGAAATTGAATTGCAAAAGGAAAAGGATTCTACTCCTTAGAAGATTTGGAGAATATTGAAGCCTATAAATAGAGAAGTTTTCTACAACTTCTACACATCTCTACACACACATCACTTGTGTTTTTGCTTGCTTTTCTAAGATTTTTCTTTTTAATTACTTTAGTGAATTTGAAAATTCTTCTTTTAATTATTATTATTTGTGTGAATTTCAAAAACATGAGTAGCTAATTTTCTTATTGATTGAGGATGAATTCCTAGTTCTTAACATGATTTGAGTTTTTTGTTTTCAATTCTATCTTGAGATTTTTCACATGATTATCGATTGTTTTTACTAATAGGAGTGATCTTAATGACATTCATGATTGATTGATAGATTGTTTGGAGTGCACGCTAAATTGATTTGTTAATTGATCTATATCTAGTATAAGTTAGGGAATACGTAATCGTTCTCGACACTTTACACAAGTAGAAAACACAAGACCTTGCGGAGGGATTCCGTGGAGCAATTGTGTGTAGAAACAACGCTAGAAAGTGGACCAAGCGAACCGAGTTTAACTACTAGTACTAAACCTAAATTCATAAATCTTAATGCATTCTGGGAATTACATCTTGTAAGCGAACCTCGGGGTGGTTCTTTTGAATAGAATCGATAACTAAGCGGACTGTTACTCAGTGAAATTAGGGATTTTGGGGCTAGCTAAGCGGACCTGCTATCCTACGGTTGGTGATAATCTGTGACTAATAACAAGTAGAAAAGAACATAACTTTAATCATTGTTTCGTAACGAAGAAGGATTCCTTGATCTTGTCTCTCTTATTGCTTTCATCTTTCAACTTTCGATTTTAATTGCTTTGTTTATTTTCTTTTGCTTTTTACACCCCCCCCTTTCGTGACAACTTTTACAACTAAGATCTCTTGCTCCTCGTGGGAACGAACTTGACTTCCATTATATTATTTTTAATTGAGTGGAAACATTGAATTAATTTGATTGCACCTACGACACGCATCAAATTTTGGCGCCGCTGCTCTGGGAGCAACGGGCGATTTTTAGTTGTTTTTATTTTTCTTTTTGCTTTATTCTTGCTTTGTTAGATTCTTTACCGTATCTAACTTAGTTTTTGAGAATCTTGTTTCAGGTGTTATACCTTTGGTGAATGCTTAAAGAGGGCAGACCGAGTCCAATACGTCTTCGATCCAGCACTTAACTAAAGGATTTCATTCGTGCGATTAACACTCCACTTTCTCCTTCTTCATCAAGTGATTCGGACAAAGAGGAAGAAACAATGGCTGATCGTACACTAAAGGACCTAGCTTCTCACAAGCTTGATACACAACAATGGTGTATCCAAACTAACTCAACCTTCGAGATCAAGCCGGGGTTGATTAGAGAGTTACCAAAGTTCCATGGCATGGTGAATGAGGACCCAAATAAACATCTTATGGACTTCTATGCCATAGTTATGGCCATGCTTCCACCGGAGACTAATGCGGATGGAGCATTGTTGAAAGCTTTCCGTTTTCTTTGGCAAATGCTAAGGAATGGTTATATTATTTGCCTTCCTAAGTATCACAACATGGAATGGGATGAAGAAACTTTTCCTCGAGAGATATTTTCCCGCATCCAAAGCTACTCAAATTCGCAAGGAGATTTGTGGATTGAAACAACAAGTGGGAGAATCATTGTATGAATGTTGGGAGCGATACAAGAGGTTGGTGGCAAGCTGTCCACACCATCAATTTAGTGACGTTATGATACTCCAATACTTCTATGAAGCTCTCCACTCAAGTGATAGGTCTCTTCTTGACGCGCGGGTGGTGGTGCACTAATGAACAAGACTTTGACCGAAGCTAGAGAGTTAATTGAAAGTATGGCGGCGAACTCGCAACAATTCTACACAAGGGATGAACCAATGGTTAGGCGAGTGCATGAAGTTAGTGATTCGTCATCACATCTTGATCAAAGGATGAGTAACATGGAGATAATGATGCAAAGGATTGCCGAGGTACTTATTCCGGATGGTGAGACCGAACAAGTGAATGCTTTATATCCAAATCAAAGGCCAAGGTACGATCCATACTCCAATACCTATAATCCCGGTTGGAAGGATCATCCCAACTTTAGTTATGCAAACACGCAAGCGGCGGCTCCTAATCCATATGCGCAACAAGGAGGTTTTCAACAATCACGTTTCCAACCTCAACAACAAGGTGGTTCTCAACAATTCCAACCACAACAAGTCAAGGAACGTGATTCTTCAATTGATGATAAGCTTAATGTCATGATGCAAGGTATTACGTCATTGTTTCAACAAAATCAACAAAAGACCGATTCGGCTATCAAGGATTTACAAACTCAAATGGGACAATTGGCGACCGATGTGAACCTATTAAAATCTCAAGCATCCACAAAACTTCCTTCACAACCATTTGTGAATCCAAGAGAGAATGTTAATGCGGTTACTTTACGAAGTGGAAGACAAGTGGAGGGTCCAAGTCATCATGAAGAAGCTATTGAAGAGGTAGTCAATAACAAGGAGGAAACCGCACCAAAGGAGAATTCCACACCAAACGACCAATCCAAGGAACCGGTTTCTACTTTCACTACTCCACCTCCTTTTCCTAGTCGTTTTGCTAAATCCAAGAAAGAAGCTCAAGACAAGGCACTTATGGATATCTTCAAGAAGATTGAAATCAACATCCCATTCATTGAGGCTATCAAGACAATTCCAAGGTATGCCAAGTTCATGAAGGAATTATGCATCAAGAAGGATAGGTTGCTTGATAATGAAATTACTAAAGTTGGCGAGAGTGCGTCGGCTATGCTATTGAAGAAGATGCCTACAAAGTGCACGGATCCCGGTGGTTTCACGGTGCCAATTACTATTGGTAAACAAAGGTTTGAACATGCTTTACTTGATTTGGGAGCTTCCATTAGTGTGATGTCGGCCAAATATATGACTCCTTGAATCTTGGACCTTTGAAAGAGACGAGAGTTATTATCCAATTGGCAAACAAGTCTAACATATATCCAAAGGGGCTTATAGAAGACGTGCTAGTGCAAGTAAATGAGCTTATTTTTCCGGTGGATTTCTTTGTGGTGGATATGGACAACAATGAGAACCGATCATCTACTTCTTTACTTCTTGGGAGGCCATTCATGAAGACCGCAAAGACGAAGATTGATGTTGATAAGGGTACACTCACTATGGAATTCGACAAGGAGATAATACACTTTAACATATTTGAAGCCATGCGTTACCCAAGTGATGTGCATTCCGTTTACTCCATTGATGTGGTTGATTCATTAGCGCAACAAATGGTGGAATTGAACCAAGAAGATGAACTTGATGTGGTGTTGCAAAAGAGTATTGAATTGGACGTCCATGGCTTGTCTAATTTGGATGTTGAGATCTCCAAGGAATTGGTGGAGATGTGTGGTGCTTTGGCGACATTGCAAGAAGCTAAAAAGGGTGATGTTTCATATATTTCTTTACCCGTGAATGATGAAATACTTGTACCATCTATTGTGAAGGCGCCCAAACTAGAATTGAAGCCACTTCCGGACCATTTGAAGTATGCTTTCTTGGGAGATGGAGATGAGCTTCCGGTGATTATTTCTAAGAACCTCACACCGGTACAAGAAGACCGTTTGCTTAGAGTCTTGAAAGAGCACAAAACGGCTATTGGGTGGACAATTGCGGACATCAAAGGCATTAGTCCATCCATGTGCATGCATAGGATTCTAATGGAAGAGAACGTGAAGCCGGTACGTGATGCTCAACGTCGGCTAAATCCTCCCATGATGGAGGTTGTGAAAAAAGAGATACTCAAATTGCTAAGTGTGGGGGTAATCTACCCAATTTCCGATAGCAAGTGGGTAAGTCCGGTACAAGTGGTGCCAAAGAAATCCGGAGTCACGGTTGTTCGAAATCAAGACGATGAACTTGTTCCTACAAGAGTTCAAACCGGTTGGAGAGTGTGCATTGACTATAGAAAGCTTAATTCCACAACCCGAAAGGATCACTTTTCTTTACCTTTCATTGATCAAATGTTGGAGCGGTTAGCGGGGCATTCTTATTATTGCTTCTTGGATGGTTATTCGGGATACAACCAAATTGTTATTGCACCGGAGGACCAAGAGAAGACCACTTTCACTTGTCCATTTGGAACGTTTGCATATAGACGGATGCCGTTTGGCCTTTGCAATGCGCCGGCTACTTTTCAAAGATGCATGGTGAGTATATTCTCGGATTATGTGGAGCGCATCATCGAGGTATTTATGGATGACTTTAGTGTTTATGGCAATTCTTTTGATGGTTGTTTAAACAACCTTGAACTAATTCTTAAACGATGCATAGACACATACCTTGTCCTTAATTGGGAGAAATGTCACTTTATGGTAAACCACGGCATAGTACTTGGTCACATTGTGTCCTCTCGAGGGCTCGAAGTGGACAAGTCAAAGATAGATTTAATTAGAAACTTACAATATCCCACTTCGGTGAGGGAAATCCGTTCTTTTCTTGGTCATGCAGGTTTCTATAGGCGGTTTATCAAGGATTTCTCCAAAATCTCCATGCCGATGTGCAAGTTATTACAAAAGGAGGTACCTTTCGACTTCAACAAGGAATGCAAAGATGCTTTTGATAAATTAAAGGATATGTTGACAAGTGCGCCAATTATCAAATCACCGGATTGGAATCTTCCATTTGAATTAATGTGTGATGCTAGTGATTATGCGGTTGGAGCCGTTTTGGGTCAAAGGGTGGACAAGTTGTCCCATGTTATCTATTATGCATCTAGGACCCTTAATGATGCACAAATCAATTATTCTACCACGGAAAAGGAGTTATTGGCTATAGTTTTTGCGTTGGAAAAATTTCGATCATACTTGGTGGGTACAAAGGTTATTGTGTATTCCGATCATGCCGCACTAAGACACTTAATAAAGAAGAAAGAAGCTAAGCCAAGATTAATCCGGTGGATCCTATTGTTACAAGAGTTCGACATAGAAATTCGTGATAAGAGGGGTGTGGAGAATACCGTTGCGGATCATCTTAGTAGGCTTGTTATGTCTCAAGAGGAACTTCCATTACATGACCGCTTTCCGGACGAACAACTTTTCTCCATGGAAGAATCAACACCTTGGTATGCGGATATAGTGAATTACTTGGTGACAAGGAAAGTACCTAGTACAATGTCTAATTTCCAAAAGATGAAACTTAAAAAGGTAGCTAAGCAATATGTGTGGGATGAACCATACTTATGGAAATATGGCGTTGATCAAATAATGCGAAGGTGCGTGCCTAATTCCGAATTTCAATCCATTCTCTCCTTTTGCCACACTTTTGCATGTGGTGGCCACTTTGGTTCGAAACGTACCGCTCTCAAAGTCCTCGAGAGTGGATTTTATTGGCCCACCTTGTTTGAAGATTCATATGTTTTTTGTAAATCGTGTGATAGATGTCAACGAACGGGCAATCTAGGTGCTCGAAATCAAATGCCACTCACACCAATTCTCGCCGTTGAGATTTTTGATGTGTGGGGTATTGATTTTATGGGCCTTTTGTCAATTCGAATGGGAATTTTTATATACTTCTTGCCGTTGATTATGTTTCGAAATGGGTGGAAGCTAGAGCCACCAAAACTAATGACTCTCAAGTTGTTTGTGATTTTGTAAGGGAAAACATTTTCAATAGGCATGGAACACCAAGAGTGGTGATAAGCGATGGAGGCTCACATTTCAAGAAGGCTTTCCATGCTCTCCTCAAGAAGTACAACATAACACACAAAATTGGTACGCCTTATCATCCACAAACTAGTGGACAAGCGGAAATTTCAAATCGTGAGATCAAGTCCATTCTTGAGAAAACGGTGAATACCACAAGGAAAGATTGGAGCTTTAAGCTCAATGATGCACTTTGGGCGTATAGAACGGCGTATAAGACACCGATTGGTATGTCTCCATATAGGTTGGTTTATGGCAAGGCTTGTCATCTTCCGGTTGAACTTGAACACAAGGCTTATTGGGCGATAAAGAAATTCAACATGGAGTATGATGAAGCGGGGCAACAAAGGAAGTTACAACTACATGAGATAGAGGAGATACGTAATGATGCTTACGAGAGTGCCCGGATTTACAAGGAAAAGACTAAGCTTTTTCATGACAAGATGATTTCGCGGAAAAGTTTTGTTGTGGGGCAAAAAGTCCTTTTATTTAATACTCGTTTACGTTTATTTCCGGGAAAGCTTAAGTCCCGTTGGGTGGGACCATTTGTTGTTGCTAATGTTTATGCTCATGGTGCAGTTGATATTGTTAGCGAAAAAACAGGACAACAATTGAAAGTCAACGGCCATAGGTTAAAGCCATATTATGAAAACTTTCCAACGGAGCATGTGGACGTGATTGGACTTCAAGATGCACTCCTGCGGAGGAGTAATGTGCCGCAAGAGCTAAGTCGGGCCGTCGACTTTAAAACAAGCGCTTAATGGGAGGCAACCCATCGGTTTTGTATTTCTTATCTTTTGCTTTTTGTTATTTCTTTTTCTTGTTTCTTATCATGTTAAAATTTCCCACCTTGACTTTACTAGGAGGATTCAATTACATTGAGGACAATGTAAGGTTTAAGTGTGGGGGAGTGGTTAAGCATGTTTTTAAAACAAAAATTACAAAAAAATTAAAAAAATTTGAAAAAAAAAAAAAAAAAAAAAAGTTTTACATAAAAATTCCAACTTTTAAAGATTTTAGAGTCACTAGCATACTTCTAGGTATGTTTACATAGAGATTTTGACCGACATAATTGAACTTGGAAATGTTAGAGAATTACATTCGGATTTCTTGTTTGTTTGAGTGTTAAATAATGGATTTAATCATGCCGGTGATGCGAATTTGGTGCAGGGAGAAGTGCGTTATTAGAGTTGCTGATCAATCATTAGTGGAGACTACCCGTATACATATCATGAGAGGCACCGACCAGAAATCTTCCATCTACTAAAGAGCTTCTTTTGAGTGTGTGTCACCGTACGTTAATTCCGGGTAGAATGGTGAGCTACCCAACCTCCCACCAATAAAAGCACTACTCTTTGATCTCTTGAGTGCTAATTTTGTCAATCATGAGGGTGACGTCTATAGATGAAAGCTTCCTTCTTGTAGTTCGATTTGCAGTTAGCACCATTCTCTCTCTCGACAACAACGGATCCATAGAAACACATTCATCATCAACAAGGAGCGACATCAAAATCTACAAGGAAAGTTGAAAAAGTTTAAGGTTTACAAGCAACGGAACGAGAAAAAGAGCAAATTTCTTATTCAAGTAAAGCAACATACAAATGAGCGGATTTCACATATATGTTGAGGACTTACAATACAATGAGGTAATTTTCCAAGTATGAAGACTTATTCACAAGAGCAAAGAAAAGTAAAAGGTGAGAATTTTTGAAGTTTATGATTTCAAGACGATACAAGTTGTGAAGAATCAAGCGTTAAAATACTTCTCCCACGGCCATGGTTTATTTTTGTATTTAATTTCTCTTGTTTCAAAAAAAAAAAAAAAAAAAAAAAAAAAAGAAAAACAAGAGAAATATTTGTTTTGTTAATAAGCCGTGGGAAAGGAAAATCTATAAGGAAGTTTCAAGCGACAAGGATTTTAAGGTAAAAAGAGTTACAAATTGTTAAGGATTTATGAAATTCAAGGGTTTATCATCAATAGTTGAAACCGAAGACGAAGACCATGAAGATCAAGACGAGGAGCGGAAGACGTTTCTATTAGATGCCGTGAGAGTGGTGTTATCATAATTGGCGATCGGATGTGAAGGTGAGTAAGTAATCTCATCCTCGATAATAATGGTTGATTTCCTTTCTTAGAGATCGTCAGAAAAATGGTTTTTTTTAAAAAATATTAAAAGATGTGGGTTTTTAAAAAATATTTCGGAAGTTGTCCTTCCCACCATTCAACGTGTTGCAGGATTCCTCTCTTCATTCCTACCTGCACACATGTGAGAACCATAAAAAAGCCGTCTTTTTTGAGTGCAATTATCATAAAATCTTATTTGGTGAGGCGTAAGTCGAGGCGAAATGCTTATTGATCGTTTCTCAAACACGCGTTCTCTCATTATGGTGTGGTTATTTCTCACTCAACATTTAAGAACGAGAATATGTTCTTTAGTATTTCTAACTTCTTATTACTAGCATGCGAAACTCTATGTCCTCATAGCTTTTGGATACTTGGGACGCTTGAACGCTTTGAAGTTGTGAGTTTTTAGTTTGATTTGCTCGAGGACTAGCAAAGTCTAAGTGTGGGGGAATTTGATAGGTGTAGAATACACCTAATTTACTATCTAGTAGTTTATGCTTTCTTTGCTATTTTTCTTGTAAATTATGTATTTTACGCTTGTTTTGAGTTTTATAGCCACTATGGAGTCGCACGGAGGAAAAGAAGAAGAAATCACCCAATTTGAGCTAAAAGGGCAAAAAGGTCATTTTACAGGCGATTGATATATGGAGCCCAGTTGGGGTTAAGGGGCAACCCAATTTGAGGAGTGTTAAACACAGACCAGCCAAGGTTAAGGGCTACTCTCTTGGAGGAGCACTAGAGAAAGGACAGTTCAAGTTAAGGGGCTGCCAAACTGGGTAGCCCTTATCCAGAAATGTAGTGCTATTATCAGCTGGTAAAATGGATGTATAAACCCAAACCCATAGACCCACACCCACACCCGTACCCGAATCCGCCCCATTTAACCTTCACCCTGAATCGAGAAACACTTTTCTTTTTCATTCTCACCTGAAACTGAGAAGAAACGCAGAAGCAGCTGATGCTGTTATTTTGAAATCCAGAGAGATCGAACTCAGAGACTTGGGAGGAATTTGAGTTTGAGTTTAAAGATCCGGTGAAGCTGCAACAGAATTGAAGATGAGATGTTGTTATATTGGATTTTACAGTGAGAAGATTAAATGTGAATCTGAAGAATTAATCATAAATTTTGGGTTTGAATATGAAGATGCAGTCTCTGTGTGATGAGGAATGATGGGTTCGTGGTTACAGCCAAACTCGAGAAGGAATCAGGGAGATTGTGCTTTATTGTTCTTCCCCAAATTAGAGTTAGGGTTCTGAGTTTCAATTGAAATAGATCGTCTCAAATGGATAGAATCAGAGCAAGGGTTTGTATTGACCGAGCTTGACGGTTGATGGCTACAATGGGTTAGGCTTATGGTGTTGTGTCTCTGTGATTGAAAGCAAAAAGAAGGCTTGGTAAAGGAAAGGTAATGGAATGAGTAAGCTGCTGGATGGAGTTGAAGCTGGCTGTGATGTTTGAAGCTGTGTAGTGAAGCTAAATCTATTGGACTGAATGGGTCTTTGTGGTTTGTCAAGGGCTAATGTTGCAGGTTGAGTCAGCTGAGCAGTGGTGAAGCGTGAACCTGAGAAGATGTTGATGCTGCTGAATTAGATGTATGTCTAGGCTTGTTACAGGTGAAGAAAAGAAGCCTGAATTTAGCTGTGAGATGGCTCAGGTGGTGTTGATAAAGCAGCCGCTGTGATGGAATACGGCTGAGCAAGGGAAAGAGCAGGTGTTGTATCTGATTAGGTTAGGCTCTGTGGTGGCCTTGTTGTAGCTTGTTACAGCTCAAGGGAATTGGTGCTGAGATGAAGTTGCAGCTGGTTTTGTTACAAGGGCCAGGAATGGATCTGATGATGCTATGAAGCGTGGCTGGATTTGTAGGCATGGGCTGCAGTATTGCAGGGGGACTTGATATAGGGAGTAATGGATGTCTGGTACTGATATTGAAGCTACAGGGAGCTGCACTATGAAGCTGCAGTTCAGTGAAGCTGGTGTTGGATTGTTAGAGAGAGGCAGGCTGGAACAGGGGAGTTTGTGTTGCTTGTTCTTCTAGCCGATCTTCGCCGCAATGGCAACGCCGTTCTTTGTGGCGATTGGTGATGCCGCTATGCTCGGGTGCTTGTTGTGAGTGCGTGCTTGGAGATAGAACAAGGAAAGCTATATCTTTGTTGGCTAGAAATTGAAGCCATGAGTTGAAGGGAACTATGTTCTGATCCGCAGGGTGCGAATGAAGGAATTGCAGGAACAGGAAAGGAGATGAATTGTGCAGGTTTGAAGTGTTACAGGTGGAGATATGGAGAGTTACAGCAGGGCCATCATGGTGGGGTTTGAATTTAGGCTTGCAATGGCTCTTGCCAAGCCTAGTCGATCGAGTTAGCCCAACTCGAGCTTACTCAGGTCTGACTCCTGAATTGAGTACCCTGGCTCGGTAGTTCACCCTGACCCGGTTTGACCGATCCGACTTAGCATTGACCTGACCGATCCGACTTAGCATTGACCTGACCGATCCGACCCGTTGACCGGCGACCGGGCGACTTTGCCGGTCACCTGAGACACTTTCCGGCGACTATTCCGGCCGGATTCCGGCCACAATCCCAGTTTTCCGGCGAGCAAAAATTCCAGAATTTTCTATGGACTTCTCTCATGAGTGTGAAGACTTGGGCTAGGAATTGGATGGAGAATTGGACTCAAATTTGGAAAGAGAAGGTGGAAGAGTTGAGAAAAGCTTGGATTTGGAAATTGAATTGCAAAAGGAAAAGGATTCTACTCCTTAGAAGATTTGGAGAATATTGAAGCCTATAAATAGAGAAGTTTTCTACAACTTCTACACATCTCTCTACACACACATCACTTGTGTTTTTGCTTGCTTTTCTAAGATTTTTCTTTTTAATTACTTTAGTGAATTTGAAAATTCTTCTTTTAATTATTATTATTTGTGTGAATTTCAAAAACATGAGTAGCTAATTTTCTTATTGATTGAGGATGAATTCCTAGTTCTTAACATGATTTGAGTTTTTGTTTTCAATTCTATCTTGAGATTTTTCACATGATTATCGATTGTTTTTACTAATAGGAGTGATCTTAATGACATTCATGATTGATTGATAGATTGTTTGGAGTGCACGCTAAATTGATTTGTTAATTGATCTATATCTAGTATAAGTTAGGGAATACGTAATCGTTCTCGACACTTTACACAAGTAGAAAACACAAGACCTTGCGGAGGGATTCCGTGGAGCAATTGTGTGTAGAAACAACGCTAGAAAGTGGACCAAGCGAACCGAGTTTAACTACTAGTACTAAACCTAAATTCATAAATCTTAATGCATTCGGGGAATTACATCTTGTAAGCGAACCTCGTGGTGGTTCTTTTGAATAGAATCGATAACTAAGCGGACTGTTACTCAGTGAAATTAGGGATTTTGGGGCTAGCTAAGCGGACCTGCTATCCTACGGTTGGTGATAATCTGTGACTAATAACAAGTAGAAAAGAACATAACTTTAATCATTGTTTCGTAACGAAGAAGGATTCCTTGATCTTGTCTCTCTTATTGCTTTCATCTTTCAACTTTCGATTTTAATTGCTTTGTTTATTTTCTTTTGCTTTTTACACCCCCCTTTCGTGACAACTTTTACAACTAAGATCTCTTGCTCCTCGTGGGAACGAACTTGACTTCCATTATATTATTTTTAATTGAGTGGAAGCATTGAATTAATTTGATTGCACCTACGACACGCATCAGCCGCTTGGCATGCTGGCGCATTTTTGGGAAGCCAATTGGCTTTGCGGCCATCTGGCGCGGTTTCCTTCTTTTCAACATTGTGGCGAGTTTAAAGCAACCTGATTGGTTAATGTAAGAGGGCCGGCCAGGCATGGACGCGGCTATACTTCTGTGTGAGTGTGGCGGTTTTAGAGCGACCTGATTGGTCGATGGGAAGTGGGGCCGGCAAGCTAGGGCGTGGCCACACTTCCAGTGCGTTGTGGCGGATTTAAAGCGACCTGATTGGTCGATGGGAAGTTGGACCGACAAGCTAGGGCGTGGCCACACTTCTAGTGCGCTGTGGCGGATTTAAAGCGACCTGATTGGTCGATGGGAATTGGGGCCGGCAAGCTAGGGCGTGGCCACACTTCCAGTGCGATGTGGCGGATTTAATCGCCTAGTTTGGCTAAGCATATTTTTTCGACCAACGGGGTCTAGTGTACTACGCGGGGCGCGAAACCCTAATTTTGCAAATGAGTCGGGTTTATGAGTTTTTTGTGAGTTATCACAATAATTGGCTGGATTTTGTATGCTGCCACCAAAATCCTTATCTACAGAATGCAGTGTGCTTTCCGTCTGAGCATTTCGTGCGATGGCCTTAACCTTGGTGTTTGAAGGTTCATGCTACTCCGCTGCGAGTGAACATAAATCCGTCATGCCATACCGATATTAAGGGTTCTGCCGGGGATCATAGCACAGGAAAGTATTTAGTGAGTCTTGTATTGGCGAGGTGCCAAATTTCTGAGTGTTTGGGATGGTTGCTACATTCGCGGTCCGGGATAAATTTCATGTAAATATATTGAATGGCTCAATAAATATGCCGGTGGAGAGGTTAGCACTCACGGCACCGTTTCCTTGCAGCGTAACGTCACATCAGATGCAAGGTTTTACGATTTTAACCCTAAGTTAAAAACCACCATCAACAACAGTATATACATAAAAATATGGATCAGGGAAGATCAATACTGTGGAATAGACAAGGATTCATTCTATTTTCCATCACTATTTGCACAATGACATACAATAGACGTAATCCTCGTACACAAAATTTTTATCCTTTCTTCCATCAAATAATGACATAAAAGGTTTTAACTTTTGTAATGTCAAAAGTTCATTCATTCTTTTATCAATATATGCATATCGACATATGAAAGACTTAACTTTTGACAATGTATAGGACAATCATAGTTCACGGACGCAAACACACATATCCCATAACAAATTACAATATATAAAATCATAAAGATTAATACTGCAAAAATCATCTTCCAAACAATTTTAGAATTTAAACCAATAAACCTAAAAATATGAAGATGAAAACGTTGGACATAGCTATGTGTAATCACAATAATGGCTATTCTAAACTCTAGTTATTCTTCTAAACAAAACAAGAAAATAAAATTCTCATCAGAAGATTTACTAGACAAATATAAAATCATAGTTCATTGAGAACCTCATACCTTTCAATGAATCCATCAAAGAAGGTATCACTGATTTTCTTTACTCTCTTGACCGTAGAAACTCCATGTTCGTGAGCTAGAACACTAACCTTACGATCAACAACCCGAGCAAGCTGATGCGTGTCGTAGGTGCAATCAAATTAATATTTTATTTCCACTCAATTAAAAATAATATAATGGAAGTCAAGTTCGTTCCCACGAGGAGCAAGAGATTCTAGTTGTAAAAATTGTCACGAAAGGGGGGTGTAAAAAGCAAAAGAAAATAAACAAAGAAATTAAAAGATAAAGTTGAAAGCAATAAGAGAGACAAGATCAAGGAATCCTTCTTCGTTGCAAAACAATGATTAAAGTTATGTTCTTTTCTACTTGTTATTAGTCACAAATTATCACCAACCGTAGGATAGCAGGTCCGCTTAGCTAGCCCCAAAATCCCTTATTTCACTGAGTAACAAGTCCGCTTAGTTATCAGATTCTATTCAAAAGAACCACCTTGAGGTTCGCTTACAAGATGTAATTCTCTGAATGCATTAAGATCTATGAATTTAGGTTTAGTACTAGTAGTTAAACTCGGTTCGCTTGGTCCACTTTCTAGCGTTGTTTTTACACACAATCGCTCCACGGAATCCCTCCGCAAGGTCTCGTGTTTTCTACTTGTGTAAAGTGTCGAGAACGATTACTTATTCCCTAACTTATACTAGATTTAGATTAAACTAACAAATCAATTTAGTTGGCCGCCCAAACAATCTATCAATCAATCATGAATGTCATTAAGATCATTCCTATTAGTAAAAACAAACGATAATTATGTGAAAAACTTCAAGATAGAATTGAAAACAAAAACTTAAATCATATTAAGAACTAGGAATTCATCCTCAATCAATAATAAAATTAGCTACTCATGCTAAAGAGTTCACACAAAGAATAAGAAAAGAAAAGTGTTGTGTGTGTAGAGACGTGTGTAAAAGATGTGTAAAACTTCTCTATTTATAGGCTTCAATATTCTCCAAATCTTCCAAGGAATAGAATCCTTTTCCTTTAGCAATTCAATTTCCAAATCCAAGCCTTTCTCAACTCTTCCATCTTCTCTTTCCAAATTTGAGTCCAATTCTCCATCAAATTCCTAGTCCAAATCTTCACACCCATGAGAGAAGTCCATAGAAAATTATGGAATTTTTGGCTCGCCGGAAAACTGGTATTATGGTCGGAATCCGGCCGGAATAGTCACCGGAATCTTCTTCTCCGTCACTGGTATATTCGACGGAATATTCCGTCAGCCCACCGTTAGGAATAACGGTCAAACGGGTCAAACCGTCGGTCAGCGTTAGTCAATCGGGTCAAAAGAGGGAGTTAGCCGAGTCGATTGACATCCGGCGGTGCGATCGACTTACTCAACTGAGTCAGGCTGGATCACTGAGCTGGATCGGTCATCGCCGAGTTGACTCACCGGTGCAGAAAACCGGCCGAGTTTCGTTTATTTCAGGGCTTTCTCAGGCCAATTTCAGGCCGATCTTTCTTGCAACATTCCTAACATTCATCTACAGACTCATTCTTGCACAATTGTCGCTTCTTTCGAGTCTTCATTCAACCGATTTTTCTGAGAACTAGCAAACCTAGGTTGCTTCGATCCAAATCTCGCCATCGAATTCATCTTCTCAAACCCAGCATCCAATCAATCTCTGCTTACTCGAACCCATTTCTCACCACCAACAGCGGCATCAACTCCTTCTCTGCACATTTCTTCATCTCCATTACCCTGAATCGATTGCAACAGCAGCATCGATTTCTTCTATCTGCATCTCAATCACCTCACTTCTTCTCACTGAGTCGATCTCTCACAAACCCATCTCTGATTACATCTCAACTCATTTCTCACCAACAGCGCCAGAACCCATCTGTTGTTCTTCATCGACCTTCAGTTTGCTCATCACAGATCGAGCAACTTCTTCTTCTCAAACCCTATCTGCTCTTCTCTGATTCGAATCTCCATCAACACCCATTCCATTTGAACTCTAATTGATCCACCGGCATCATCGTCGATTTCTTAATTTCTCTGCCATTAATCTCGATCTATTTCTCTCTGAGCTTCAATCACAAACTCGATTCGAACCCTAATAACTTCTTCTCGGTCTGATCTTCTCTGGGTTTCGATCTGCCGCAGCAAACAAACCAATTAATCCCTCTCCAAACTCTCTCGATTTCTGGTCTCGGATTTAATGGCAGCCGCTGTGCTGTTTCAGGTGAAAATGAGAAGAGGAGAAATATCTCGACTTGAATCAGGTTGGGTTAAAAAGTAGGGGATGGATAAGGATACCCCACTACATGTGCTAGGGGACACCCCAAATTGAGTGCCCTATAACACATGTGGTCGCCCCTTAGTACGTCTCCAAAAGTTGGCCCTTAACCTTGACCGGGCTCCATATATCAATCGCACAGTAAAATGACCTTTTTGCCCTTTTTGCTCAAATTGGGTGATTTCTTCTTCTTTTCCTCCGTGCGACTCCAAAGTAGCTATAAAACTCAAAACAAGCGTAAAATACATAATTTACAAGAAAAATAGCAAAGAAAGCATAAACAATAGATAGTAAATAGGATGTATTCTACACCCTATCACAAGCTGTCTATCCTTGACACAATCCATGATGAGCTTCTTTTGATTCCATATCAGAATATTTTGATTAGCAAGGATTCTGGCCTGACCATCTAAGAGTTGGTTTATTTGCAGTTGAAGATTTGCAAACTCGACCTTTGAATCATTCTAAAAACGAGTTAAATCCTTAATAGAATCATCAATCCAGGAGTTGTGTTCTTTCCTTGCAAGCATCTTTTTCATAACTAGCTCTTGAACCGAATCACGTCCTTGAGTATCTTCCTCCATATCAAGATGCACAATCTCTTGAGATTTTGCAGAGTTCTCCATATAATTTTTTGTTAGGGATGGAATAACACAATATATAGTATATATATAAGTGTTTGTGAACAAGAGAAGGAAACTCTTGTTATAAAACCTTATGAACTCACAAGAGGAGGACGTGAACATTTGTGGACCGGCAACAATAAAAACACAAACAGTACTTAAGATATTATAAAACACACGTGAGAATTTATCAATCATCATCCTTGTATCTCTCAAGTTAGAAAACAAGGATGAGAATACCTGGAATCAGGTGGTAGAGTGAGAAGTAATCCCACTATGATCATTGAGGAAGGAGTTGTACACATCATCTGAATGTTTGACCTTTGTGTTCTTTGCTTTTCTTCGGTTGACTTTCATTCCGGATGAGTAGGAACCAACCTGTTTAACATCCCCATCAGAAGGATTTTTCTGAGGACAAAGTCTAGGACCTCTTGAGATTGGTTCAAGAGGATCAGGATACATAGAGATCCATTTCCTAGACTTAGATTTACCAGACTCGTTCTTATAAACACAGGGAATGTTTTCATTAGTGGCACAAGAATTTATACCATTGAGATGAACTTGTAACCTGTGACGATTTCTAGAAAAGAGATCATTTTTATAAGGTTTCTGGTATTCTGTGGGCACGGGATTCACTGTATATGTCGTCAGACGATTTACTCCATTGATGGTAGAAAGAAGCAAATTATGGAGATTAGAGATTTGTTTCCTCTTAGCAAAACAATGAATAGCATAGTGATTCTTTTTCCCACAGAAAGAACAGGTTCGTGGAGGAGAAACAATAACTGGAAAATGTTTTAAATTCATAGTTGTATCAGAAGTTTGCAAGTTATGTAATCCTTTCTTGACAAAAACTTCTTTCGGAGAACATCTCTTCATGTGATGTAATTCAGACTGAGAATTAGTCGGTATAGAAGAATTTCTCCTTAAAACAGAGTTTTCCTTTTCCAAGGATTTGCACTGTTCATGGGCTAGAATAAGGGATGCATCTAGTTTCTCCTTTTCAACACGAAGTCTGTTTAGTTCCGATGAATGCGCCTCGATCAAACGTTTTTCTCTAATTGAATCTTCCTTGAAAATATCCTCAAGAAAACTAATCTTTTCATGATGTAGAGTAGTTTCTTGAAAGAGTTTTTCGATATTATTAGAGAAAGACTCAATGATATTATAGAGTTCCCGTTCTCGACCAAGAGACTTTCCAAATTCATCAATAAACTGAGCATGATTCTGAAAATCAATAGCCTCAGTAGAATTTTTTGAGATTCTAGTGAGCTCCATTTCAGCTTTTGTGATAGTGTCAAATGTCTCAATAGAGGGACTGATATCAACATTTGATAGAACAATATTTCTACCTCGGGATTCAGAAGAATCAGCTAAGGAGTAATCCTTTGAAGTGATCCCAAGACATTTGGCACAGTTAAAAGCTTTGGAAGACATCTTGGTATGCGTATATGCCAAAAATGAGATTTTGTCCACAGACTCAGATTGCTACAAACACAGACTTGTAAGGTCTTTAAACGTGTTTGCCTGCTCAGATACCAATTGAAAAAGCGGGGGTACAACAACCACACCCAATATTTCGCTTATCAATCTGTATGGACTAACTCCAATATACTTTTAAGAGAATCAACAAGACAGTCAGACTCAATCTTAATAAAAGTATATCAAAGAGTTATATCTCTCTTTCTTGAATCAATACTTACTCAAGCAAATAGAAATCTGCGAGCCTAATTGAATACAATAGAAAACACTTGAATGGTACCAAAGAGCAATATTCAAGGATCAATCAATTTCAATCAACAACCAATGGTTGGATTTCCCAATTGATCTATTCAATGCACAACCTGTGATATTTCAATTATATAACAAAATATAATGCGGAAAAGAAATAACACAGACACCAGAAGTTTTGTTAACGAGGAAACCGCAAATGCAGAAAAA
Organism: Papaver armeniacum; assembly: GCA_023531295.1. NCBI lineage: Eukaryota > Viridiplantae > Streptophyta > Magnoliopsida > Ranunculales > Papaveraceae > Papaver > Papaver armeniacum. The sequence continues at coordinate 19,894 of JAJJWW010009322.1, read as the reverse complement.
CCCGGGACCTAGTCCATATTGAACACACACTCAGTATTAAGCCGCTACAGACACTAGCCTACTACAAACTAACTTCGGTCTGGACTGTAGTTGAACCCCAATCAATCTCACACTGATCCAAGGTACAGTTGCGCTCCTTACGTATCTGATCCCAGCAGGATACTATGTACTTGATTCCCTTATCTGATCTCACCCACAACTAAGAGTTGCTACGACCCAAAGTCGAAGCCTTTAATAAACAAATTTGTATCACACAGAAAAGTCTACGGTAATAGAAAAATCTGTCTCCCAAATAAATACCTACGAGTTTTTGTTCCGTCTTTTGATAAATCCATGTGAACAGGAACCAATTGATAACCCGGACTTATATTCCTGAAGAACAGCCTAGAATTATCAATCACCTCACAATAATCTTAATCGACTGGCAAAAAAAGATATTGTGGAATCACAAACGATGAGACAAAGATGTTTGTGACTTTTTTTATATCTTGCCTATCGGAGAAATCAATCTCAAGCCAATATTACAATTGTACTTAGTACGATGGAAACAACAAGATCAGATCACGCAACTACAAAGAAAATAGTTGGGTCTGGCTTCACAATCCCAATGAAGTCTTCAAGTCGTTAACCTATAGGGTCTCGGTAGAAACCTAAGGTTAAAGGAGAATCGACTCTAGCTTATACAACTAGTATCACACGGGAGGTGTGGGGATTAGGTTTCCCAGTTGCTAGAGTTCTCCTTTATATAGTCTTTCAAATCAGGGTTTGCAATCTAAGTTACCTTCATAACAAAGCATTCAATATTCACCGTTAGATGAAAACCTGATTAGATTCAAGCTAATATCTTTCAACTGTTAGATCGAAACTTAGCTTGTTACACACAAATGAAATGCACGTTTATTTAGGTTTGTGTAACCGTACCCAAACATGTACACTTAGTTGGTTCAACGGTAGTTAACCAAATGGTTAGCCATATGAGCACTGTCATATCAACCATATTCTTCTTTACCATAACTAGTTCAAATGACTCAAATGAACTAGTTAGAGAGTTGTTCAATTGCTTAAATCTTATAGAAGTATACAAGACACAATCGAAGCAAAAACGATTTGATTCACTCGAATCGATTCATGAACTTTATAGCCACGGTTTGCAAATATGCATTCCTTAGTTTATATCGTTTTTAGAAAATAACCAACATAAGTACGCATACTGGTACGCGGACTTAAGTACCCGGATAAGTTTGTTTTCAGTTCACAAACTCCAGCAGATTTTCACGGGACGTGAACTTCCGATGGTGCGCGTGATGAGTGCCAAATAGTGCATATTTATACACCTTTTTATTGGCATTTTACTCATCTTTTGCGCTTAGAAATCAGATATTATCCCAGATTCTGTGTTTTCTTTGTTTTCAAGAATAAATATTTGTATTAATTAATTTTGTGTTTTTAGGTAATAAATAAAGCTCGGAGAATCTGAGGAGCCAAAAGAGCGAAGAATTGGAGTCAAGTGCCCAAGGAGCAGAAAGCCGAAGCCCGCGCGCGCAACAGTTGCAACCCAACAAGTAGCAACTCATCTACAAGACATGGGCTTGAGCCAGACCCGACCCGCGACCCGGATTCGAGCCCGTACACTCCAAGCCGTTGAGATCTCTATCTTCCACATCCAATGGTCGCTGCCTCCACGTGCATCGAAGATCGCTGCTCCCGTGCAACACTAGATCAAGCCAAAACCGCTTACCTCCCTGAGCCGTTCAGATCGCACCAGCTTCATCCTACGCTCGCTGAGGCCTTCTCCATCAATCTTCGATGTACCCGCTCAACACTAAATCACCCATAACCCTATACCCTATTCGACCCAATTCACTTTCTCTCCATCTTCTCTTTCTTCCTCCCCCGTCACTCTCACAGAGCAGAGCTCTGCTCTTCCCCTTCTTCACCCATACCACCCTCTGCAACATCACCTCCGCCACCATCTCTCCCTCTCCCGACACCGACCAACAACCACAAAGCAACCCCTAGTTCTAGTTGTCTCTCGCAGAGCCTCTCTCATAACCCTAGAGGCTATGTGAGAGATAAATAAAACTAGGGTTTCACCTAATCAAGCAAGAGGAGTTCTGAGCCGATTTGACAGAAGAGGAGAAGCAATCAGAGTATGGGTGCGATTGCTTTTGATTTATTTATCTTTAATTTCTGTTTTTGAGAATTAGGGTTTGGTAGTTTTCATTGGCATGTATAAATAGCAATGAATTGGGTTGATAGAAAAGACGCCTGGATTAGCCAGTGCAGTCAATTAGGTTTAATTTTGTAGTTTAATTTTCATTTTGATGTTTTAATTTAGTAGCTAGGGTTTCAATAAAACCCTAATTCCAGTTGTGTTTTAACTCTGTGAACCATCTTGAATGCTTAATGTTATCAATTGTCTTCAATTACAAATAACCAATGCTTTTCTCTCACAGTGTATACCAACGCCATGGATACACTGTAGTTAGGTCTCAACTGTGTTGAGTGTATTGCAGCTCAACCTTAGATACAAATGCTGATTCCCTTGACTAGTTGTACTAAATTAGACAACTAGTGCTCTGGGTCAGCACTTTAGCTGTTAATTGAGGCATTACAGGGAGAGATAGGTGGTGGAATTGACACCCTGCCCTTATCAATCACAGGACAACAAGAACCTCAACATAGTTAAACTCATACTAGGAATTTAGTGGTGGAATGAAGATCCAAGCACCCTTTTGTCACTGTTTATACCTTAGTTTAGGTTTATTTCATTTCATCCCAGCCGTATCGGCAAAACCCCCCTGTTGTTACCTTGTCACTACACATTTTCACTTGAAACTCAGTTGAGAAAGCCATTAGATCACCTTAGAGCACCACAAGTCTCTGTGGTTCGACCCGTACTTGCCGCGTCTCCGATAGACGCCGTGCACTTGCGGTTATCACCGTAGGCCATAAATTTACATACACTTTCGAGGCCTACCAAGTTTTTGGCGCCGCTGCCGGGGACTTGGCGCGTGCCCTGTTGCTCATTGGCCTGACTTTACTGATTTCCACTCATCCCTGTATATACTCACCTTGCATTATTATTAGCCCCGTGTTAGTGTAGTATAGCTGTTAAGTTTTCTATTTTTGCTTTATTTACTTTTCTTTTGGTATAGTTTTTGTAACTTGTATTGCATCTTATCATTGCATTTTCATCTGTATCTGTAACTTAGCTTCCATCATTCAGTGTTTTACTTCATTGTAACTTAGTTTTCTTTTTCTTGTTTAACTTAGCTGTAACTTGTTATAGTTTAGCATCTTTACATCACCATTTACACTTGCCCTGTGTTGCATCTGCTTTTTCATTTGCACATTGTCACTTCCGTTGCATATCAGTAGTGTTTCTCACTAATGCTCAGCTGAGCTTTGTTACTAGCTCAAAAAAAAAAAAAAACTAAGCAACATTGCTCTGAATCTTAGAGTTACTCATAACTCTTGATTCCTGACAGTCCAAAATATTCCCTTGTGACAAATCCAATTGATTCTCAGGCTTGGGTTGGTATCCACTGATCTTACCCTTCTCTGTGAAACTAAACTCTCATTTTGAGCTAGCGGGTGTACTGTGAACTGTGTGGAGCAAACCCAAGGCGGACCACAAAGGTCTTTGCAGACTTGAGGTACTTGCTATGCTTGTTGTGAGGATGTGCTACTCATTGCCATGTGACTAAGGTAAGCTCACCAAATACTGTATTTTGTGAGTCTGTGGAGCACTGAATGATTGCCCTGTGACCTTAATGCATGCTGCAAATACCCTGAACTGGCTCATTTACCCATTGTGTTGTTTGACCATTGTATTAAAAGCGGACCTGCGCTCACTTGCTAGCCTCTGAAGCTGCAAGTTTGAGCCAAGTTGCAAACCTTGCATACCCTGGCATAACCTTGAGCATATCATTGCAACCCTTTTGAACCTTTGAGCCATTGTCTGCCCTGTGCCTTGTGTGTACTGTGAAACCTTGCCTTGCATTGCCCGTAGGCTGCGGTGCCACAAGCCGTGAGCTTGAGTGGAAACCGAGCTTTGATTGCATGAAACCTGTGTTAGGCGTTTCTCACACCCCCGAAATCTTTGCCCGGTAGGTTCTCAGACCTGGTTGTCTAAGTTGTAACTAGCTCTAAACCTTGTGTGACCTGTGAGCCAAACTCCAGCCCCCTGAGCCGTTGAGCTTGTCTTTGCCTCTTGGAAAGCCAGGTTATCTCACTAGCCCTTGTTGTATCTGCCCCGTAATCTGTGAGCTCGCCCTGGTAAACCTCATGGCTTGTGTACTTTGCAAAAGCAACAACAAGCTCTCTTGTATGCTGCTAATTGAATGAATTAATTCTTTGAGAGTGCCTGCTAGTTGAATGAACTGTTAAACCTGCTAAGTGTTACTCATCTGCAAAACTGTGTGCATCAATCTGTGGCACTTAAGCAAAATCACTACTCTGTGCAACTCTGCACTTGCAACCAACTGGGTTGCTAATTTGCAATCTGCACAGGCCTTCCCTGTGCTGTGCACTGAAGTGAAACACTCTACCCACAGCAATAACCTGGGCTGTGCAACTGGTTCTTCTCACAGCTAAAGCCCACAAAAAGAGAACCAAAACTCAGCCCAACTCAATTCATTTCTGGGCTATACTTTTTCAAACACTACCTGGGCTTAAACCCACTACAAGAAAATTGAGCTTTAGGGACTACTTGGATTCGGTTGGTACATGGGCATTTTTAGTGTTTAGATATCTCTAGCAACCAACGTGGCAACGGATAGGCTATGTGGTCAAGGCTTATTTGCTAGAGACCTGTACCAACTATGTTGTTGGAGTATATATGTTTCAACTACTATGAAGCGACTCAAGTTGAGTTGGCACATACATTCATTAACCATTATCTTTCGTTGGTAAAACACATAAATCATTTGTCGCTGAAACATTTATCCCGCACAAATATCGGTGGCTCAAGACTTAAATGTTGTTGGTAGAGGTGGCCATTATACAACGTTTCCAGCCGCTAAAGGGTTTGACCGGCTGAATCTTAGTAGTTGACTGTCTTTGGTGAAGGGTTGGAGCCGCTCTATGTCCCGATGTAAGAGAGTTTCCTTCCACTAAATTTTAGTTGCTCAAGAATTTAAGCTTCCTTAATGTTTGTTGGATGAGAATTTCAGCTGTTGTTTTTGCGATTAGCTCAAGTGTTATGCCACCACCTTTTCGTTGGTCAAGGTTTCTAGGCATCGGTTTATTGGTTGCATCAAGTGTTAGCTATCGATGGTGAAAAGCTATATACACGTTAATCGGCGGCTTATGGGTTTGAGCCATTACAAACCAGTCGGTCAAGATGTTATTACTTGTTGCTCAAAGGCTTATCCCTTCCTGATTTGAGTTGAGTTGCTAGAGAATAGTGTCTCGAGAATATCACCAAAAAATAAACATAAACTTCATTTTGATAATAATGTTCTACTCACTAACATTCAAAATATCCAAAATATAAACTACAAAGATAGAGGACACATGGGCCTTGGCGGTGATTGAGTAACGGCTGAGAGTCTGGATCTTTATTTTGCTATGCTCTCACTACAAAAATGCCGGGGCATCCGAACGAACACACACCTTCCCAAGGTGTAGGGATCATCGGGGTCCTCGGCTCCAGTGTTCTCTGCAACAGCAATAAGATCGGTCACTCGAGCATTGGTTTGACTAATGCACATACACCCCCATGAAGTGCCCCACGTGCTGAAGTTATTTACTTTGGAAAAACACAAGTACCACTCATGAGAACACTTGCCTACACAAATTCATGGCAAGAACAGAACATTTCAAGATCTGATTATCTTCGCATGCTTGATTTGCATCCGTTAAAGAACCAAAAAGCAATAAAAGTTTTTTTATAATTTGAGTTATGCTTTGAAACCAAGTTAAAGAGACGCCTCACATAGACTACGAAATTCAGAATTGGATCAGTTGCTCCAAATAAAGCTTAGAATGAGCAAGCAATTGATCTGCATCTGCAGCACCGTACCAATTGAAACTTTCGGCTTGAACCAGGGCTTCATCCCCTAGAAAAGCATGAAACTTTTCCCTCCTTGTTGATCTTCTTAAGACCTTCAACATCCATGTGCTCCAGATGACCGATGTTCTCGGCCTGTAATTTGAAATAAGCAAAGTACTATTACACAACCACGAGATTCAACGAGGAACTAAGTACATAGATTTATACAAGAAAAAAGTTGGAATTGAACCGACACCCGCAGCATATGACTTCTTTGAAGCATCTTCTTGCACCATAGGCCCAGCAGCCTCTGTCAATTGCCGAACTTCAATTTGCACTGGTTGAACTTGAGGAGGCTCCTCAACCTCTTCCTGCACAACCACCTCTTCCTCATTGTTCGGATGATGATGAACTTCAACACCATTACTCAGCTCCTCCATAATAGGTGCTATTGTATCTGGAACGGCGAGATCTGGGATATGAGAGGAATCTGGAAAGGAAAAACAATATTCAAGTCCCATTACAGTAAATAAAGAAGCAGAAAGAAGAATAAAAGAATGAGACCACCAAGTTCTTGAGTCTTTGTTGTAATGCTTTCACTTGTTCCGTTAACCAAGTGACCCTCTCATGATACCTAAAAACTTCATTCCGAACGTAGTATTCGTTTTCTGTGGGGCCGGGAAAAATGACTGAACTTCCTTCCTACTTTGTACTTCCCAGTTGAACATCCTGTTACTCCGAACAATTACCCCATCCTTCGAGAGTACTAAGCATCTGCAGCTTTTAACTCTGTCGTGTCTGTGGAGTTCAACGATAGGATCTTGTGATTAAAGTCCTGGTCAAAAGCAACATTTCAAGTCGACCCAATTGAGAATTTTAATCATAAGCCACTTAATAAATTTCAAACAAGTATATCAAAACCCTAAATCGATCAACATTACTTGAAAAATACAAAAATCAAAATCAAAGAAAGAAATAAAGATAAAATCATTTAACCGAGCAAGTACTAATTTTTCAAAAGAAATGGAAAACAAAAACAAGATTTCCATGGCCTTCCAACCAAGCAGGAGTTACAGTCCCACCACGTACAAGATAAGACTTCAAGATTTCTATTTTCAATGACTAACCAAAACATAAGTATATAACTAACGGGAGAGTAAAATAAAAATTACACGGGTATGTCGACTATTATTAAACTGCAGAAATGCAATCAACAAATAGTCTAAACGATACCAAACCCACTACAAAGAGAGATTGAAGAATTTAAGAATGTGACTGATGTGGTATAAGTCTACTTTTCACTCATATTACTTTGCTAAAGATGCATACCAACATGCGAGCCAAGAGGGACGCAGTTTAGAAACCGTCATTTATTCCGCCATATCCATAACCGCCGCCACCATTGTTATAGCCACCGCCACCAAAGTTCCACGGAGGTCCCTCATTACCATAGCTTACACGGATTTGTCTTCCACCAAGATCCCGAACAAACAACAATGCCCATTTAGCATCATTTCAGATGAACCACAACTAACTGAATAATTGCAAATGTATTAATTTCATTCACATTTATACCTGACCGTCCATAGTAAGAGCTTGACTAGCATCTCTTCACATCTGTAGCTGACAAATCCAAAGCCCATTGACCTCCCGGTTTCTCTTTCGTGATAACACGAGCTGAACTAATTATATGGTCCCATAAGTATTGAACATCCATTTAAGATAACACAAGGGAAATTTTCATTTATCTCAAGAATATTTGACATTTAAATCTCATAATCTCACAATACCGCATAAACAATTCAATTTCTTTTTGGATCCTTTCTTTTGCCAAGAGAGCAGGCAAAAGTATAATCCCCAAGATCCTAAAGAACAACTTGGTGCTCATACACAAGAACGGACAAAACCACTACAAACCAATACACGGGATATAAAAAAGAACCAACAATGATCACTAACCGCTTCGGTAACTACACCTAAGTTGTCGAATGCTGCCTTAAGTTGCTGGTCATCGGTATTATAAGAAAGACCTACAAGCAATAATAAAATTCATATTCCCCCGAAACAAATAAGATCGAAATGGATTTTTGGATGATATACCTATAAAGCTTTCGGAGAAACGCTTCTTTGTCACTAAATAATATGTGAACAATTAGATTCATTGAACGACTAACCCGTCAATAGAAAACATATCAATTCCATGAGCCCCTAGACCAGAATAACACTTGGGGAAATCAGTTCAAGTATCATACCTCTCCCTTTGGTTATTGATGAATATCATCTTCTTGTTGAGTGGTTAAAAACGAAATCAAACATAAGAGTTCATAACAACCAGCCTCGGTGGATCCATTACCTTCTCGACCATGTTCTCTGGATGCTTGAAGACCCCGATAACCTGCAAGACAACAAAGTATTCATATCTCAAGTATCATAGGAACAAAATAAGCCCTTGTAGTAAGAAAAATTGCCAATGCCGCGACCTTTCGTAATCACAAGAGTAAGACCATATGATGTGATACCTTAACGCAGTGGGCTTTTAGGAAGTGCCCATCATTATTAACCTAGACAACACTTTTAAAGCTCAAGATGTCTCCCTTATTCATTCACTAAACCTTGAATTAAATGGGAAATGTTCTCTTTTACCTAAAACATGAAGATAACACATCCAAGATATTTGAATTAGTATCTCATGGATAAACAAGAATAGATAAATGAAAGACTACACCATACTCCCTTCTTCATTTCCCTACAACAACATAAAAAAACCCCAAATTCCAACAATAATCTTTGAACAAAGTAGAACCGAAAATGTGATAACTATTATCATTCCAACAAGAATCTTTAGAACTAAAAATGTGATAACCAAATGTATATTTCATTACCGTTTGTTGGTGTCTGATCTTCTGTTTTGCAATTGGATGTGAATTTCTCTCTCGACCCTTAATAAGAAGCTACAAGAACCATCGCTAATAGCTGCAGAGAATTAGGCCTTTTATCGAACAGATGATGTGCATTTCGCAAGTTATTGATGGCGGCAACTTTGTTGTACTTGTTCTCTTTCTCACTACCTGCAAATGTGATTACAAGCATAACACATCACTCTTAATCCCGTCATAACCCATTCACCCACCAGATTTTTACTTCTTCAGTTCCCTACAACAATATTCAAAGCCCCAAATTCAAAACCTAACAAAAAAAAAAGGAAAAAAAAACAAAACTAAAAATTGTTTACATGTAAAATCCCTAATAAAACTAACATTAGAATCAAACCCTAACATCAAAATTAGATGATAAGGAAACCACAAATTGAAAAGAGAAAGGGTTTCTTTAGAGATCGAATTGAAAAAAGTAACTAAAACTTTAAATCGAATACACCCTAAAACTTGAAATCAAATACACCTAAAGCAATACATAAAAGAAAATTCTTATTTTTCTCCGATCAAAAAAAACAAAAACCCGAATTTAAAACGAAAAATCAAGGGAAAAAAGTATAAACAAGAACAGATCTGACTAGACAAATGAGATTGAAAGAGAAATAAATAACAAACCCGATGGTGTTATCGGTTTCATATGGATCCAACTAGGGATAAGTCCGCTTAGTCTCGAGATTTTTACGAGCTTCTTCTTGATAATTAATGGAAATGTAAAAACAAAATCAAAATCAAATTAGTGAATCACTGGAGTAGAACAAAATGGCAGGGATAAAAGTGACAAAAGCAAAAGGGAAAAGAAGAAAAGTGGAAGAGTTACCATTAATTTTTTAGATCCGGTTGAGATGTAAAAACCTTAGAATACAGAGACAAAGCATTCGAGATCAAGGAAATAAAAAAAAACATAAAACCATAGAATAATGGGATAAAGGTCAAAGAAAATCAAAAATCATGAAAGGGTCTTCTGGGATTGGGATTTCACTTCATGTTTCGTACCACAGAAAAATCCACCGATAATGATGAAATAAAAGGGGATTCAAAAGCGTCTTCACGGTTGATTTCTGTTTTACTCTTATTTACCGATGATGAAAGAAAATGGGTTTCCATCTTTTTTTACTTGTTACAAAACGAAATATGAAACGCAGTGCAGTTTAAAATTCAAGGGAAAAATGCCTCACAGTTGAGATTAAAGAAAGAAAATACTTATAGATCGAAAAAATTGGTTACGGATCGAACTAAATGATGCAAAGATTGACATCGAATCATGGTGGGGGGAAATTTCTTGTGAGAGAAAACGCTAGGTTTTGGTTTGTTCTCTGAAAAAGAATAATGGAAATGAGAAATGAAAAACGACGAGGATATAGCTGATAAGAACGAGGTGGGATGTTTCATCTCCAGCCGTCCATATAGAAGACTAAATCTTATCTCTATCCGTCCGTACAGATGACTAAATCTTATCTCTGCAAAGGAATATGCTTCATCTCTAACCGTATGTCAAAATTAAGAATGGAATCTAACCGTCTCATATTATGACACCAAATTTAGATTTGGAGGCTCACACGGATTGAAAGAATTTTTTAAATTTTTTAAATTTTTTTTTTGTTTATGAATCATGCATTAAATAAAAGAAAATCGTATTAAATTGTTATTACACTGGGAATGAGATTCCCGTAGAATTACTTAAAAGAACTTGATTAAGAAAGGTCGGATTTGTCTGGTCCCAGATTGAGGTTGAGAAGTTTCCTGCCTGACTACCGTCTGCTGCAAAGTTTGCTAGACCGTCTGCTGCTTGGTTGCTTGGGTTTCTTTCGATTAAAACGAACTCCGACACTCCACCATAAAAAAAAAAAAAAAAAAAAATTGGTTGTTGGTTTTATAATCAATCTTCCATCCAACCAAAATCCAAAATTATATAAATCAGGACATATTTTGATATATAAATTCCAGTATATATAAAAATGATAAATGAATCTGATAATTGTCATTTACTTTGGATTAGATGAAGTTTTGAAGTCGAATGAGATGGCAGATTTAGGGTTCCCCCAGAGATTCCGACTTAGGTTAAGAAGTCATTAAGGATAATATGATGAAGGTTCATAGATTTTATCATAAAAGTGGTATTTGCAGAGTTTCGGTGAAGATTCCGACTAATTTTGAAGCAGAATATGCCGAGAAGGGATATCTTTAAAGTTATGATAAGGATTCGATTTATTTTGAAGCGAGAATAAAGGGGTATCTTTAGAGTTACAACGAGGGTTCTGACTTATTCTAATGATTCTTATCTCTGGCCCAATTTGATTGGTTTATGGAAATCTAATAATTAAGTACTCGTGAAGTATTTTAATTACCGATGCAATTTTAATCTAGTGGTTCTCTAGGTTCACCAAGGTAAATTTATTGGTATACGTTAGCTTAGTACCACAAGTTAAAATCAAAATTAATCTAGCGTAAATGCAATTTTATGACTCGGTGAACTATGTGACACTATTTTGTATTGGTTCATGTCCTTAGAAAACAATATTATAGATTTTCATTCTTGGAATCTTGGACAACTATAACGAATTAGTGTAGAATTGAATAAACTGGAAGTTCAATCCTTTTGACTTATGTCTAGTAATATATGTTAATAGATTTAGTTCAAGCATTCAAGGTAGTTAGAATCCTAGCTAATTGATTTAGTTGAATTAATACTTATGATTTAAACAAATAGGTAAAGTTAAGATTCGGCATATTTTGCTTTAGTTCATCAATATGTACATGTGAGTACCTTTGAGGAAGTAGATACTAACATCTCTACATACGATTGATTAAAAGTTTATCAACTTCGGGATTTTTATGAATTTAAGACAATGTTTTAATCTTGTTTCTTTTAGTCATTCATATTTTAGTCATTCGGCTCCCTATTCGTTCAAAATTTGTAACAATAGAACTTAGAAATTTGGTTTCACCAATCTAAGTTTATGTTGTGGGGTTGTCGTAGCTACATAGTAGACACCATTGTACAAAAAAAAAAAGAACCTTTGGGACGTTATAATGTCTTTGCGGGCTTAATAAGCTATCGACCTTAGTATTTATCTTATCACAGTGGTTGAAAGCTACTAACCACACCAATGAACTGATGAGTTAGTATAAGTGTCTCCCAACATGTTAACTTGGCGGCTTCTCACAGTGGGTTGAAGTATTTACCTTCTGCCGTACTTTATGGTTGTCAAACCCTCGTCGCTGAAAGCTACTACCAACGCCAAAAATTTGATGGTTGGTCAAGGTGTCTACCAACATATTCTTTGGTAGGCAAGTCGAGTGACAAAAAATGTATACCTTCGAGGGTATATTTTGGTTACTCGATCATGGTGTCTAGAGTTCAATAAAAACAAACATAATATTTCGGTTGTTAAACTATTGTTACAAAAAAGTTTCAACTACTATCGTTGCTGGAAAACTGGTGTTTAGAAGTTTCTGCCAACCAGAGTTGTTTTTAGTCACAACAAATTGTTGCTAAAACGCTCCACTTACTGCGGTTGGTAAGAAAATAGTCGTTAAAGCCAAGTTTTCTTGTAGTGACCAATCTGAGCCCATAGTCTGCTGGGCTGTTTAAAAACCAAGCTGGGCTGTGCTGTTTTCATAAATCCTGGGCTTCAAACAACAAATCCCAAACAAACCAAAACCAAATTGAGCCCACAGCAACCTGGGCTTCCCACATAAACCAAAGCTCCCAACAAAACCAAATGAAACCCATTTAAACCAAACAACTCAGCCCACATCATCTGGGCTGAAATACACCTATTCAGCTGGGCTTAACAATTTCAAAAAACAACTGGGCTGAACATTCCCAAATAAACCAAATTGAAACCCACATAAACCAAATTCCCACATAAACCAAAGCCCTTTTTTTTTTTGTTATATTTGTAAGAATGTTAATGTTTCTGTACATTATCTTCATTGTATATAATCCAGTAGGACTTGTTAATTTTTTCTTTCTTGAATCGGTTGAGTCTTCTTGTGCATTTTTTGTGCTAATCCGATATGATCACCACTGAGAATGTTGGATTTTGCCTTGATTAATGAAGCTCAACCTTGCTCCTGCCGACATCCGGTAATTTCTTCCCTTTTCTCTTATCAGCATAGTTCTCTCGGTATGTGACTGTTTAAAATTTTTCTATATGTCGACACATTGAGGACAATGTTTGATTTAGGTTTGGGGGTGCATTTGCATTTAGAGTTTTTAGTTTTTAGTCTTTTATTTTATCTTTTAATTTTACAAAAAAAAAAAAAAAAAAAAAAAAAAAAATCAAAAACTCTTTTTGTAAAAACCTCCAACTCTTAGAGATTTTAGAGTCACTAGCATGCTTCTAGCTATGTTTACATAGAGATTCTAACCGAAATAACAGAACTTGGAAGTACTGGAAAACGCAATCGGGTTCCTTAGTTGTTTAGAGCGTTAAAGTTGGATTTAACCATCTGGGAGGGCGAATTAGGTCTTGTTTAGATATTCGGTAGTAGAATTGTGATCACCCATAGTGGATCCTACCCATTTTACATCAAGTGAGGCACCAACCTTCAATTTTTTTTGCAACTTTCTAGAAAAGCTGTTAGAGTGTGTGTCACCGTACGTAAATTCCGGGTAGGAATGGTGAGCTACCCAACTTCGCACCATTTTCAAATTACTACTTTTGATCTCTTGAGTGCTAGTTTTTGTCAATCATGAGGGTGACGTCTAAAGATGAAAACTCCTTCTAAATACCGATTTGCCGTTAGCATCACTCTCTCTCTCAATCAAAGCAAGACCCATAGAAACACATCATCGTCAACAAACGGAGCATCATCGAATATTGAAAGAAAAATTGATATAGTCCAAGGTTTATGTGCAACAAAGAAAAGAAAATAGGATGAGAATTAATAAAATTTATAAAATCAAGACAATACAAGTTGTGGAAAAATTGAGTGATAAAGTCCTTTGTCCATGGAGTTAGTTATTTCATTATTTGTATTTTTATTTTCACTTATTGTAATGAAAAAAAAAAAAAAAAAAAAAAAAATTGTAGTTTATTTTTGCTACCACCATGGTAAAGAAGAATTTAAAAAGAAAAATCCAAACAACAAGGAATTTGAGTAGAAAAGTTAAAAATTGTCAAGTTTTGTGAAGTTTAGAAGTTCGTCATCAACATTTGAAGACCGAAGACCGAAGATTGAAGACGTTTCTATGGTTCTTATGAGAGAGTGATATTAATTGCCGATCGGGTGAGAAGTGAGTGAGTACTCCCACCCTTGCTAATGGTTGGTTTCCTTTTCTTAGAGATCATCGAGAAAAAGATTCTTTTTGTCCACACTTCTGTGGAGTCTCCGAGTTTTATTTCGGAAGGTTATCCTTCTTACCTACAACGTGTGCAGGGATTTCTCTCTTTACTCCTCGCCTGCACACATGAGAGACTAAAAGCGATCTTTTTGAGTGCAATTATCATAAAATCCTAATGGTGAGGCAGAAGTTGAGACTTATGATCACAATCGAATCCGAATTCTTTCATATGGTATGGTTACTTCTCGCTCAAAGACTTAAGGATGAGAGTGCGTTCTTCGATAGTTCTAACTTCTGTTACTAGCACGCAAAACTCTATGTCCTCATAGCTTCTAGGATGCTTGAGACTCTTTTACACTACGAAGTTGGAGAAGGTTTTGTGGGTACACCTCTGGGTAAACCCTCACGAGACTACAACTCGTCCACTAGGGACACCTAGGGGTTTAAAGGCTTAGTGCATACGCTAAATGCATTCGAGAGACCTACGACAGTGGTATAGTTAGGATTTCTTATTTTGTTTCACTTGAGGACAAGTAAAATTCGGGTTTGGGGGTATTTGATGAGTGCCAAATAGTGCATATTTATACACCTTTTATTGGCATTTTACTCATCTTTTGCGCTTAGAAATCAGATATTATCCCAGATTCTGTGTTTTCTTTGTTTTCAAGAATAAATATTTGTATTAATTAATTTTGTGTTTTTAGGTAATAAATAAAGCTCGGAGAATCTGAGGAGCCAAAAGAGCGAAGAATTGGAGTCAAGTGCCCAAGGAGCAGAGAGCCAAAGCCCGCGCGCGAATCAGTTGCAACCCAACAAGTAGCAACTCATCTACAAGACATGGGCTTGAGCCAGACCCGACCCGCGACCCGGATTCGAGCCCGTACACTCCAAGCCGTTGAGATCTCTATCTTCCACATCCAATGGTCGCTGCCTCCACGTGCATCGAAGATCGCTGCTCCCGTGCAACACTAGATCAAGCCAAAACCGCTTACCTCCCTGAGCCGTTCAGATCGCACCAGCTTCATCCTACGCTCGCTGAGGCCTTCTCCATCAATCTTCGATGTACCCGCTCAACACTGAATCACCCATAACCCTATACCCTATTCGACCCAATTCACTTTCTCTCCATCTTCTCTTTCTTCCTCCCCCGTCACTCTCACAGAGCAGAGCTCTGCTCTTCCCCTTCTTCACCCATACCACCCTCTGCAACATCACCTCCGCCACCATCTCTCCCTCTCCTGACACCAGCCAACAACCACAGCAACCCCTAGTTCTAGTTGTCTCTCGCAGAGCCTCTCTCATAACCCTAGAGGCTATGTGAGAGATAAATAAAACTAGGGTTTCACCTAATCAAGCAAGAGGAGTTCTGAGCCGATTTGATGAGAAGAGGAGAAGCAATCAGAGTATGGGTGCGATTGCTTTTGATTTATTTATCTTTAATTTCTGTTTTTGAGAATTAGGGTTTGGTAGTTTTCATTGGCATGTATAAATAGCAATGAATTGGGTTGATAGAAAAGACGCTGGATTAGCCAAAGTGCGATCAATTAGGTTTAATTTTGTAGTTTAATTTTCATTTTGATGTTTTAATTTAGTAGCTAGGGTTTCAATGAAACCCTAATTCCAGATTGTGTTTTTAACTCTGTGAACCATCTTGAATGCTTAATGTTATCAATTGTCTTCAATTACAAATAACCAATGCTTTTCTCTCACAGTGTATACCAACGCCATGGATACACTGTAGTTAGGTCTCAACTGTGTTGAGTGTATTGCAGCTCAACCTTAGATACAAATGCTTGATTCTCTTGACTAGTTGTACTAAATTAGACAACTAGTGCTCTGGTCAGCACTTTAGCTGTTAATTGAGGCATTACGGGAGAGATAGGTGGTGGAATTGACACCCTGCCCTTATCAATCACAGGACAACAAGAACCTCAACATAGTTAAACTCATACTAGGAATTTAGTGGTGGAATGAAGACCCAAGCACCCTTTTGTCACTGTTTATACCTTAGTTTAGGTTTATTTCATTTCATCCCAGACGTATCGGCAAAACCCCCCTGTTGTTACCTTGTCACTACACATTTTCACTTGAAACTCAGTTGAGAAAGCCATTAGATAACCTTAGAGCACCACAAGTCTCTGTGGTTCGACCCGTACTTGCCGCGTCTCCGATAGACGCCGTGCACTTGCGGTTATCACCGTAGGCCATAAAATTTACATACACTTTCGAGGCCTACCAGCGCGTACTGGTACGCGGACTTTAGTTCCGATTTTCCTGAGTAGCAAAGTAAGCATACTTTGGTTCAAGGAATAAGGACTTACACACGTATGAGTTATCACACAATGTTTATATCCAACAATGGTTATGTATTCTAAAATCTCATTTCAATCATTGAAACATTCTTAGAGGACGTTATATAGTTTTTATTCACAAACCATTTTTCGTCAAAGCAATTTTCAAGTAATTGAAACTTAATATGACTTTCGTCACTAGTAAAGATGAACTTGGCCAAAGAGAAAGCTTACCAACGCATATTTCGAGAAATAGGTAAGCGAGATAAACTCGGCTCGAAATAGCAAATGTGTATAATCAAAGTCTATATAGCAATACGACTTTTGTCTCAAGATAGGAGATAGAGTAGATAGACTTTTGAGTGATAGATAAGTTCAAGTCTCCACATACCTTTTAGTCGATGAAGTTCCACCAGTTCCTTGAGTAGTTCTTCGTCTTTGTATGATGATCGCCATGGAGTCTAGAGCTCCACCACACTTTCTATCCTAGTCCGAGACTTAGCTATAAGTATACTAGAAATCAAGACTTATAGTTTTGATCACTATCATTGACAAACATGCTTGAGATAGCAACGCATGCGAGTTCGACTGAGCAGTGCTCTAACACACATCTCTTCTTAAAATCCCAGAGAGATTCACATCTCTCCACAAAATCTCAAAGAGATTCACATCTCTTTTCAAAATCCTAGAGAGATTCACTTGCGGAGAGATTCAAATCTCTCGAAAAATCTCAGACATGGCTGAATATTCCCCATGATGGGAACACGCCTTACATAGGTCTCAAGCCTATTTCTAAGCCTCCCAAACACATTCACGGCTAATAAATTGAGCATGAACTATATATGTCTATCCAAAACGTGGATAAGCTCTCTTGAGCTCCGCATGCTCAACAAAGGGACCCACAAGCAATAATACGGTCTCCACATGACATATGTGACCAACCATGGAGAGAGGGAGCTCAACCTTATCTCTCTCACACTCTGCACACGACTCCTGAGGCATTCCATGCCTTTTCACGTGACTCATCCTAGTCATTCTCACAAATCAGAGAATATCTCTCTATCTTAGCCAACTCGGCTAAAGAAAATATTTGTCTATCAATACATCATCACAAAGGCTGACTCAGCTTCACACAATGGGGGATATCAATTAGGATTTTGATCTGGCGGTCTACGGCACGTGTGACAAATACCCGACATATTTCTCACCACAAAAGAGAGTAAGTGCGGTGAAATAATGAGATAAACTCAACCTAGTTTATCTCTATTTATTCCTGAAAACACGGGAGAAGTGCTCCGCACGACACGGCAATCAATCCCTATCTTCACCAACCTGAGATTAGAGAATTAAGCTATAAAAAGGTCTTCTATTTCTCTATTCAGCAAATCCATTCTGAGACTTAGCAAAGGGAGTTATCCCTACCATCACTTTTTCTCTCTTTCGAGTTGGACCTTAGTGAATAGGTTAGTGCGTCCCTGATCACATGGATCTCTTCCTGCATAAAAAAACTCCCTAGTAACCTATTTTCATAACAATCTACTGCTAATCCTTAAAAACATTAGGTAAGTACCAAGGAGAACTCCCGGAGACTCAATAGAATCTTGCAAAATCTCATATCGATATCCAGACTTATCTGAAAATGCCTTTAGAGTTACCAGTAGGGATAGATCCAACAAATTTAGATCGAGTACATGTTTCCTAAAGAAGGAGTACTAAAAGCTGAGAATAGCACTCCACGGGATCCCGTATGCAATTGACCTGTGGAGAAGATAAAGTTCTCGCCATGAACGCGGCCAGGTGCAAAGGGAGCAACCATCCAACCGACCGTATCACTCTCAAGGACCTCAAGGACCATATGAAGCTCTAAACTTGGGGATTTTGACGAATATTTTCTCCAAAATTCGTTTAGGTCAAGGGCCCGGGAAGTTAACTTCACTTTATTATTTTACTTATAACTCTTTCATTCTGTATCCGATTGACCTAGTTCTTTTTCTGTCGGATTTGTCTTTTCGTCGTCTACATTATAAACTTAGAGAAAACTTGGAAAGGCTCCAAAAAATTCGTGACCTAGTCAAAAGCGTTGCAGAGCCACATATGGTCATAAACCGCCAACAAAGATACATGTTGTCGCCCTTCCTGCTTCAGAGAATCATGACAAGAACGCGACAAAGTATGAAGCGAAACTAGATCCCAAGATGAGGCTCAAGCAAAATTCTACCTTATCCGAAGACACAAAGCTGCTAGTCAATATGCTACCTCAACACCCGTTCTGTCAGAAAGAAGATGAACTCGACCTAGGAGTTACGGTGAAGCATCGATGAGCCTCCAGTTCAACTTTATCAAAAACTATCACATTTCATTTTCCTATGGAACCTCAGTTCACCTAAGACGGGGAAGGATAATATCTTTTTTTCCGAATCTATCAAGGGAAAAGAAATCCGAAGCGATACTCATGAGGCCAACCATTTAGATAGAACTTCATTACTCGACATACAACCGCAACCAAATACTATCACTGAAGTAAACAAGGGAAGGATCCGAGACCGTAGCTCCAAGCCATACGGTGCTTGCAGTTCCGTTATTAAAAGCCTCCTCTCTCAAAAATATATGCTCGGCAGGCTATCCCATGAGTCACAGTCAGACGTGATGAGAAATGACAAGATATGACGATTACTTACAACTTTCTCGGGTCCAAACACGATTCTACCGCGTGAAGAAATTCCTAGAATATTTCCAGAGAACTATCCCATCAATAAAGTCACCACAAATCGATTGTTCAGCCATATCCATAGTTCTGCTAGTCCTACAAGGCATACATTGTTCTTACTTTTGGTTTATAATCTCCCAGAAGAAAGACAGATCTCGATAGATGATTCGGCTACAAAAGTTCGCATGAATCCTTTTCAAGACACCTATTAGAGGCAGAACAACAACTTCAATATGATTCTCCACAGACGTCTCCAACCCAGCAGTGTGACAACACGTTAATTCTAGTGCACTAAAACTGAGTCTAGAATCCCACGGTGCCACTATCGTAGGTCCATATTTTTTTTTTTAAAATAAGAATTTCAAAAGAAAATCCAATAAACATTACTAAATAGATAAATAGTATTCAAAAGATTTAAATGGTTATAATCCAAAATTAAAATTGTTAGAGCACTGCTCGGTCAAACTCGCAAAGCGTTGCTATCTGAAGCTTGTTTGTCAAGTTTAGTTGCCAAAACTATAAGTCTTGATTTCTAGTCTACTTATAGCTAAGTCTCGGGACTAGGATAGAAAGTGTAGTTGAGATCTAGGGACTCCACGGCGTTCATCATGCAAAGACGAAAAACTACTCGAAAAACTGGTGGAACTTAGTCGACTAAAACGTATGTGAGACTTG